>JAJLRJ010000012.1:26454642-26857142 GCA_024195265.1 Dendrophyllia cribrosa
CATCTTTTTCCATAAAAATTCGGGAGGTTTTTCTTGCACCACTGCTGGGTTGCTTTTGCTGTATGAGCTGGTGCGCCATCTTGTACGAAGGTCGCACTGCTTTTGTTCGTTAAAAGCTTTCGTTTTACCGGCTCTTCTATGGTAGATCGTCGGCTAAAAAGAGGCTTCACTTCCTTCCTCTTTTTTTGCCTCTTTCTTTGCATTTTCTATAATTTTCTTAGCGGTGTCTAGGACTGTTGGCCGACCACTTCTTGGCTCGTCGAAAAAATCTTGAGAACTTGACAACTTCGCTACCCAGCTCTTGCTTTTTTGCAATATTTTAGCCGTTTCTCCCACAGATAGTCCAGATGATCATAAAATTACTGCTTGTGCTCTTAATTAGACTGCTTTTCGGCATTGTTTAGGGCTCATACTTGCAAATGATATCAAAACAATGAACATCTAGCTGCTACTTAAAACGGACAAAAATGGCGGGAAAGTACAAAAACACACATGACACAGGTTTCCACCTTTTGGCGGGAAAATATTTATTTCAACGATTTTTTTCATTCGACTTATAGAATTGTTCTGAAAATCAATGAACAATAAGATTTGTTAATGTCTGTAAGAAATTGGACAGAAAAATACGATATCTGGATGATGTATAGACTTTTTAAAATGTCCACGAACTTTTGAAACACCCTGTATGATTATGGAGACGCGTTCGAAGGAATTTCCGGCGGAAATGAGCCACTGAAAAAAACCAATAGGGGCGGCCATTTGGAAGACAGGCGACCAAAAAATCTCAAATTTTCAGTTCACTGCACATAGAGCACAGGACAACCAACACGAAATTTAAGGTTTATAGAAAACACTGGGGTGCCTAGAAACTCTTTCTTAGTCTCAATGGATGTTACTAGTCTTTACACGAATATCCCACTGGAAGAAGGAATTACTATTAATATATGCAACGAAAAACCCTCCAATACACCTTATTCATAAATGGCGGCGGATTTATTATTCTTTTGTATTTATTTTAATTAGCCTCACAAGCCTCGTTAGCATGTGCAAAATTCAAACGAATTATTCACCCTAAAATGAGGATAGTGAGGCAAATTAACATAGATATAAAAGATTCATGAATCGGTCGCCATTTATGAATTGAGTGAAATTTAAATTTTTGAATTAGTAAACATGAATTTGAGAGAGATTTAATTTTATGGACTATTAATCATTAAAATTAATCATGATGTGAGTAAAATTTAAAATTATGGACTATTAATCATGCAATTGAGTGAAATTTAAATTTATGAATTAGTAATCATAAAGTTGAGAGAGATTTAATTATATGGACTATTAATCATTAAAATTAATCATGATGTGAGTAAAATTTAAATTTATGGACTATTAATTATGAATTTGAATTATTCATGATCAATTTCCGTGAGATTAATTTTATTAATTATTAGGTTTAACTTTATGGACTATGTTCAGCGGTCTCACTTAAGCGTATATAAGGAGAATCCATTCTGCATTCGCTCTCCTTTCTCGCACGTCCGTGTCCTGTACGTTTATATGGCTCACGCTCCATAAATCGCAGTTCAAGTTCAACGACCTCGGCAAGAACAAGAAGCCGTCGTTGCAGCCCAAGTTGTACTTTACCAGCCCCAACAGCTTCCCTCAAGCCCAAGCTGTCCTACCAACGTATTACCACCAGCTCCACCTCAAAACGACGCTGTTTTACACCCTAAACCAGCAGCACAAGGCACAGCACAAGGCGCTGCTCTAGCTTATGAAATCTCTCTTGAGGTTTGCCAAGTTTATTTATATCTGTTTCCCTTCCCTCCTGTTTCGTCCTCGTTTACTTGTATTCAATACATTGTTAAACCGGGCTGCCTTTTATTCTTATGTTTATAAATTTGATATTTGTTCGCCCTGCTCTGAACGCTTCGCCCTTTCATTGGACGTTTTGCGGGCTGTTTTATAAATTTGATATTTGTTCGCCCTGCTTTGAACGTTTCGCCATTTTGGCGTCTTGCGGGCTGTTTATAAATCTTGTATTTGCTCGCCCTGCTTTCAACGATTATCCTTTTGGGCGTTTGCGAGCTGTTTATAAATTTGATATTTATTCGCCCTGCTTTGAAGTCTTTGAACGATTGCTTTTTGGGCTTTTGCGGGCTCTTTATAAATTTGATATTTGTCGCCCTGGATTGAACATTTCGCCCTTTGGGCTTTATATTCGCTAACTTTTGCCCTTCCGTCCTGCTATTACGCGCTGTTTGTATTATATGTGTTACCTCTGCTTTTACATTTGGTCCTCTTGGATTTTGTGATATTTTAATTTGCATTTCAAATTCATATTTTTGCGTGTTTGTTTGTTGTTCACCCTGCTTTTAAAGTTTTGTCCTCGTACAGGTAGGCTTCACGGGCTGTCATTTGTCTACTATTTACAGCGCTTATATTTCGCAAGTCCTTGCTAGCACGCCCCTTGCTCTTTCACAAGTCTCTGCATTGTCCCAGGGGTCTTCCCTTTGTCATATTGCCCTCGCATTTTACTCCCTTGTATGGGGGGGGGGGGGGGCGGATTGGCTCCTTAGTTTTTTCACATCACTTAGGTTCGTTATAATGGCGGTGCCTGGAGGGGTCACAACGTCCCTCTCGGATTACCGGGCGCCAGGGCCGCCATTCCCCGGGTTTACTCTTAGTTTTAGAGGTTTTTGTTAAAGTTTAAGATCCCTTTCCCTCTCGGGATTATTTACTCCGTTTTCCCTTTACCCCCACACCCGGGGAATGGCGCCCCGTAGTTTCTGTCTTTGTTTCAGTTTTGGCCCGCTTTTGTTTTGTGATTTAACAGTTAAGTCCCACATGATTTAATTATTTTGCGGGTTAACAGTTTTGGCCCCCGCTTTGTTCTGTGGGTTAACAGTTTAGTCCCACACGTGTTAATACTCGCGGGTTAGAGTTTGGGCCACTTTGTTTTTGTAGTTTAACAGTTTAGTCCCGCATCATTTAATATTTGCGGCTTAATAGTTTTGCCCCCGCTTGTTTGTGGACTAATACTTTAGTCCCACATGTGTTACCATTTGCGCGTTGACAGTTGTGCCCCCTTTAGAGCTTTATTTGCGCTTTTCCCTCTACGCCTTCAGGCGTAAAGCGTTCTTGTTCCCCTCTTTCTCGGGTTTCAGTTTGGGTGTTGGATGTTATTTGGGGTTGAGTCTGGGGTTGAGTATGGAGCGTCTGTCGGTTCTGTCACTGTGATCTTGGTACCCCGCTGCTAAGACTGCTAAGGACGCCAGGTCTCCCATTCTCATTATATAAGTGCAAGTGAGACCGGTGAGGATAGTTTACTATCTTCAGCGGTCTCACTTAAGCGTATATAAGGAGAATCCATTCTACATTCGCTCTCCTTTCTCGCACGTCCGTGGTTTAGTGTTATGGCACTTAGTGAGGTCTTTAACTTTATCCATCTGGTCTCGTTTGAACTTCCTGCGGTCTCTCTCAACAGTTATTTCCCACCCTTCCCGCCCTATTTCACTCTCCGCTGCTGTTGAGAGCGTCCGCCAGGTCTCCCATTCTCATTATATAAGTGCAAGTGAGACCGGTGAGCATAGTTTACTATTAATCATAAATTTGAGTGAGATTTCACTTTATAAATTATTGATGATTAATTTGAGCGAGATTTATATTTATGGACTATTAATCATCAATTTGACCGAGATTTAACTTTATGAATTTGATTGAGATTTTATGGACTATTAATCATGAATTTGAGTGAAATTTAACTTTATGAATAGTCCATGATTAATGTGAGTGAGATTTAACCTTATTAATTATAAATCATGAATTTGATTCAGATTTAAATTTAAATTTAAGTTGTATTAATCATGAATTTGAACGAGATTTCACTTTATCGATTTCACTTTATCGATTACCCATTATCAATTTGAGTGAGATTTAATTTCATGGACTATTAATCATGAATTTGACTATTTATCATGAATTTGAGTGAAATTTCACTTTATGAATTTTTCATGATCAATTTGAGTGAAATTTAATGTCATGGACTATTAATCATGAATTTGATTAAGATTTAAATTTATTTAACTTAATGGATTATTAATCATGAATTTGAGAAAAATTCAAATAATGGGCTATTAATCAAATTTAAGTAAAATTTAAATTTATGGAGTACTAATCTTGAATTTGAGTGAGATTTCACTTTATGAATTATCAATTACTTATCATAAATTTCAGTGAAATGTCACTTCATTTAACTTCATAAATTATTACTCATGAATATGAAAAATTGAAATTTATGGACTATTAATCATGCATTTGAGTGAACTTTAAATTTAAATTTATGGACTATTAATCATGCATTTGAGTGAAATTTAAATTTAAATTTTTTAACTTTTAATCATAAATGTGAGATTTCACTTGATGAATTATTCGTGATCATTTTCCGTGAGATTAATTTTATTAACTATTAATCATGCATTTGAGTGAAATTTAAATTAATGGACTATTAATCATGAATTTGAGTGAAATTTAAATTAATGGACTATTAATCATGAATTTGAGTGAAATTTAAACTAATGGACTATTAATCATGAATTTGAGTGAAATTTAAACTAATGGACTATTAATCATGAATTTGAGTGAAATTTAAATTAATGGACTATTAATCATGAATTTGAGTGAAATTAAAATTTATGGACTATTAATCATGCATTTGAGTGAAATTTCAATTTCAATTTTTGAACTATTAATCATGAATTTGAGATTTCACTTTATGAATTATTCATGATCAATTTCCGTGAGATTAATTTTATTAACTATTAATCATGCATTTGAGTAAAATTTAAATTTATGGACTATTAATCATGCATTTGAGTAAAATTTAAATTAATGGACTATTAATCATGAATTTGAGTGAGAGTTCACTTTATGAATTATTAGTGATAAATTTGAGCGAATTTTAATTGTATGGAGCATTAATGATAAATTTGAGTTAAATTTTACTTTATGGACTACTGCTCATAAATTTGAGTGAAATTTAACTTCTTGAATTAGTGAACATGAATTTGAGCGAGATTTGTTTCATGGACCACTAATCATTAAAATAAATCATGATGTGAGTAAAATTTAAATTTATGGACTATTAATCATGCATAAATTGAGTGAAATTTAAATTTTTGAATTAGTAAACATGAATTTGAGAGAGATTTAATTTTATGGACTATTAATCATTAAAATTAATCATGATGTGAGTAAAATTTAAATTTATGGACTATTAATCATGAATTTGAATTATTCATGATCAATTTCCGTGAGATTAATTTTATCAATTATTAGGTTTAACTTTATGGACTATTAATCATAAACTTCAGTGAGACTTAACTTCATGAATTATTATCATGACTTTGAGTAAAATTAAAATTTATAGACTATTAATCATGAATTTTGAGTGAGATTTCTCTTTATGAATTATTGATGATTAATTTGAGCGAGATTTATTTTTACGGACTATTAATCGTCAATTTGACCGAGATTTAACTTTATGAATTATCAAACCTGAATTTGATTGAGATTTTATTGACTATTAATCATTAATTTGATTTAACTTTATGGACTATTAATCATGAATTTGAGTGAAATTTAACTTTATCAATAGTTCATGATCAATGTGAGTGAGATGTAACTTTATTAATTATAAATCATGAATTTGATTAAGATTTAAAATTAAATTTAACTTGTATTAATCATGAATTTGAACGAGATTTCACTTTATCGATTACTCATTATCAATTGACTGAGATTCAATTTCATGGACTATTAATCATGAATTTGACTATTAATCATGAATTATTAATCATGAATTTGAGAGAAATTTCACTTTATGAATTTTTCATGATCAATTTGAGTGAAATTTAATGTCGTTGACTATTAATCATGAATTTGATTAAGATTTAACTTTATTTAACTTAATGGGTTATTAATCATGAATTTGAGAAAAATTCAAACAATGGGCTATTAATCAAATTTAAGTAAAATTTAAATTTATGGAGTACGAATCTTGAATTTGAGTGAGATTTCGCTTTATGAATTATCAATTACTTATCATAAATTTCAGTGAAATGTCATTTCATTTAACTTCATGAATTATTTATCATGAATTTGAGCAAAATTAAAATTTATAGACTATTAATCATGAATTTGAGTGAGATTTCACTTTATGAATTATTGATGATTAATTTGAGCGAGATTTATATTTATGGACTATTAATCGTCAATTTGACCGAGATTTACCTTTATGAATTATCAAACCTGAATTTGATTTAACTTTATGGACTATTAATCATGAATTTGAGTGAAATTTAACTTTATGAATAGTTCATGATCAACGTGAGTGAGATTTGACTTTATTAATTATAAATCATGAATTTGATTAAGATTTAAATTTAAATTTAAGTTGTATTAATCATGAATTTGAACGAGATTTCACTTTATCGATTTCACTTTATCGATTACTCATTATCAATTTGAGTGAGATTCAATTTCATGGACTATTAATCATGAATTATTAATCATGAATTTGAGTGAAATTTCACTTTATGAATTTTTCATGATCAATTTGAGTGAAATGTAATGTCATGGACTGTTAATCATGAATTTGATTAAGATTTAACTTTATTTAACTTAATGGGTTATTAATCATGAATTTGAGAAAAATTCAAATAATGGGCTATTAATCAAATTTATGTAAAATTTAAATTTATGGAGTACTAATTTTGAATTTGAGTGAGATTTCACTTTATCAATTATCAATTACTTATCATAAATTTCAGTGAAATATCATTTCATTTAACATCATGAATTATTAATCATGAATATGAGAAAAATTTAAATTAATGGACTATTAATCATGAATTTGAGTGAAATTTAAATTTATGGACTATTAATCATGCATTTGAGTGAAATTCCAATTTCAATTTTTGATCTATTAATCATGAATTTGAGATTTCACTTTATGAATTATTCATGATCAATTTCCGTCAGATTAATTTTATTAACTATTAATCTTGAATTTGAGTAAAATTTAAATTTATGGACTATTAATCATGCATTTGAGTGAAATTTAAATTAATGGACTATTAATCATGAATTTGAGTGAGAGTTCACTTTATAAATTATTAGTGATAAATTTGCGCGAATTTTAATTGTATGGAGCATTAATGATAAATTTGAGTTACATTTTACTTTATGGACTACCGATCATAAAATTGAGTGAAATTTAACTTCATGAACAAGTGAACATGAATTTGAGCGAGATTTGTTTCATGGACCATTAATCATTAAAATTAATCATGATATGAGTAAAATTTAAATTTAAGGACTATTAATCATGCATAAATTGAGTGAACTTTAAATTTTTGAATTAGTAAACATGAATTTGAGAGAGATTTAATTTTATGGACTATTAATCATTAAAATTAATCATGATGTGAGTAAAATTTAAATTTATGGACTATTAATCATGAATTTGAATTATTCATGATCAATTTCCGTGAGATTAATTTTATTAATTATTAGGTTTAACTTTATGGACTATTAACATAAACTTCAGTGAGACTTAACTTCATGAATTATTTATCATGAATTTGAGTAAAATTAAAATTTATAGACTATTAATCATGAATTTGAGTGAGATTTCACTTTATGAATTATTGATGATTAATTTGAGCGAGATTTATTTTTAAGGACTATTAATCGTCAATTTGACCGAGATTTAACTTTATGAATAATCAAACCTGAATTTGATTGAGATTTTATGGACTATTAATCATTAATTTGATTTAACTTTATGGACTATTAATCATGAATTTGAGTGAAATTCAACTTTATGAATAGTTCATGATCAATGTGAGTGAGATTTAACTTTATTAATTATAAATCATGAATTTGATTAAGATTTAAATTTAAATTAAATTGTATTAAACATGAATTTGATTAAGATTTAACTTTATTTAACTTAATGGCTTATTAATCATGAATTTGAGAAAAATTCAAATAATGGGCTATTAATCAAATTTAAGTAAAATTTAAATTTATGGAGTACTAATCTTGAATTTGAGCGAGATTTCACTTTATGAATTATCAATTACTTATCATAAATTTCAGTGAAATGTCACTTCATTTAACTTCATGAATTATTTATCATGAATTTGAGTAAAATTAAAATTTATAGACTATTAATCATGAATTTGTGTGAGATTTCACTTTATGAATTATTGATGATTAATTTGAGCGAGATTTATATTTATGGACTATTAATCGTCAATTTGACCGAGATTTAACTTTATGAATTATCAAACCTGAATTTGATTGAGATTTTATGGGTGTTTCTTGGTGTTGCGTAAGGCATTGTTGGTTAGCTTTTGTGTTGTGGTGTGGGTATTGTTCAGTGTCTTTTGAATCTTTTGTTTTACGTCATTTGGTGATCACACCATCCGCAACACCAAGAAACTACCGATTTTATGGACTATTAATCATTAAAATTAATCATGATGTGAGTAAAATTTAAATTTATGGACTATTAATCATGAATTTGAATTATTCATGATCAATTTCCGTGAGATTAATTTTATCAATTATTAGGTTTAACTTTATGGACTATTAATCATAAACTTCAGTGAGACTTAACTTCATGAATTATTATCATGACTTTGAGTAAAATTAAAATTTATAGACTATTAATCATGAATTTTGAGTGAGATTTCTCTTTATGAATTATTGATGATTAATTTGAGCGAGATTTATTTTTACGGACTATTAATCGTCAATTTGACCGAGATTTAACTTTATGAATTATCAAACCTGAATTTGATTGAGATTTTATTGACTATTAATCATTAATTTGATTTAACTTTATGGACTATTAATCATGAATTTGAGTGAAATTTAACTTTATCAATAGTTCATGATCAATGTGAGTGAGATGTAACTTTATTAATTATAAATCATGAATTTGATTAAGATTTAAAATTAAATTTAACTTGTATTAATCATGAATTTGAACGAGATTTCACTTTATCGATTACTCATTATCAATTGACTGAGATTCAATTTCATGGACTATTAATCATGAATTTGACTATTAATCATGAATTATTAATCATGAATTTGAGAGAAATTTCACTTTATGAATTTTTCATGATCAATTTGAGTGAAATTTAATGTCGTTGACTATTAATCATGAATTTGATTAAGATTTAACTTTATTTAACTTAATGGGTTATTAATCATGAATTTGAGAAAAATTCAAACAATGGGCTATTAATCAAATTTAAGTAAAATTTAAATTTATGGAGTACGAATCTTGAATTTGAGTGAGATTTCGCTTTATGAATTATCAATTACTTATCATAAATTTCAGTGAAATGTCATTTCATTTAACTTCATGAATTATTTATCATGAATTTGAGCAAAATTAAAATTTATAGACTATTAATCATGAATTTGAGTGAGATTTCACTTTATGAATTATTGATGATTAATTTGAGCGAGATTTATATTTATGGACTATTAATCGTCAATTTGACCGAGATTTACCTTTATGAATTATCAAACCTGAATTTGATTTAACTTTATGGACTATTAATCATGAATTTGAGTGAAATTTAACTTTATGAATAGTTCATGATCAACGTGAGTGAGATTTGACTTTATTAATTATAAATCATGAATTTGATTAAGATTTAAATTTAAATTTAAGTTGTATTAATCATGAATTTGAACGAGATTTCACTTTATCGATTTCACTTTATCGATTACTCATTATCAATTTGAGTGAGATTCAATTTCATGGACTATTAATCATGAATTATTAATCATGAATTTGAGTGAAATTTCACTTTATGAATTTTTCATGATCAATTTGAGTGAAATGTAATGTCATGGACTGTTAATCATGAATTTGATTAAGATTTAACTTTATTTAACTTAATGGGTTATTAATCATGAATTTGAGAAAAATTCAAATAATGGGCTATTAATCAAATTTATGTAAAATTTAAATTTATGGAGTACTAATTTTGAATTTGAGTGAGATTTCACTTTATCAATTATCAATTACTTATCATAAATTTCAGTGAAATATCATTTCATTTAACATCATGAATTATTAATCATGAATATGAGAAAAATTTAAATTAATGGACTATTAATCATGAATTTGAGTGAAATTTAAATTTATGGACTATTAATCATGCATTTGAGTGAAATTCCAATTTCAATTTTTGATCTATTAATCATGAATTTGAGATTTCACTTTATGAATTATTCATGATCAATTTCCGTCAGATTAATTTTATTAACTATTAATCTTGAATTTGAGTAAAATTTAAATTTATGGACTATTAATCATGCATTTGAGTGAAATTTAAATTAATGGACTATTAATCATGAATTTGAGTGAGAGTTCACTTTATAAATTATTAGTGATAAATTTGCGCGAATTTTAATTGTATGGAGCATTAATGATAAATTTGAGTTACATTTTACTTTATGGACTACCGATCATAAAATTGAGTGAAATTTAACTTCATGAACAAGTGAACATGAATTTGAGCGAGATTTGTTTCATGGACCATTAATCATTAAAATTAATCATGATATGAGTAAAATTTAAATTTAAGGACTATTAATCATGCATAAATTGAGTGAACTTTAAATTTTTGAATTAGTAAACATGAATTTGAGAGAGATTTAATTTTATGGACTATTAATCATTAAAATTAATCATGATGTGAGTAAAATTTAAATTTATGGACTATTAATCATGAATTTGAATTATTCATGATCAATTTCCGTGAGATTAATTTTATTAATTATTAGGTTTAACTTTATGGACTATTAACATAAACTTCAGTGAGACTTAACTTCATGAATTATTTATCATGAATTTGAGTAAAATTAAAATTTATAGACTATTAATCATGAATTTGAGTGAGATTTCACTTTATGAATTATTGATGATTAATTTGAGCGAGATTTATTTTTAAGGACTATTAATCGTCAATTTGACCGAGATTTAACTTTATGAATAATCAAACCTGAATTTGATTGAGATTTTATGGACTATTAATCATTAATTTGATTTAACTTTATGGACTATTAATCATGAATTTGAGTGAAATTCAACTTTATGAATAGTTCATGATCAATGTGAGTGAGATTTAACTTTATTAATTATAAATCATGAATTTGATTAAGATTTAAATTTAAATTAAATTGTATTAAACATGAATTTGATTAAGATTTAACTTTATTTAACTTAATGGCTTATTAATCATGAATTTGAGAAAAATTCAAATAATGGGCTATTAATCAAATTTAAGTAAAATTTAAATTTATGGAGTACTAATCTTGAATTTGAGCGAGATTTCACTTTATGAATTATCAATTACTTATCATAAATTTCAGTGAAATGTCACTTCATTTAACTTCATGAATTATTTATCATGAATTTGAGTAAAATTAAAATTTATAGACTATTAATCATGAATTTGTGTGAGATTTCACTTTATGAATTATTGATGATTAATTTGAGCGAGATTTATATTTATGGACTATTAATCGTCAATTTGACCGAGATTTAACTTTATGAATTATCAAACCTGAATTTGATTGAGATTTTATGGGTGTTTCTTGGTGTTGCGTAAGGCATTGTTGGTTAGCTTTTGTGTTGTGGTGTGGGTATTGTTCAGTGTCTTTTGAATCTTTTGTTTTACGTCATTTGGTGATCACACCATCCGCAACACCAAGAAACTACCGATTTTATGGACTATTAATCATTAAAATTAATCATGATGTGAGTAAAATTTAAATTTATGGACTATTAATCATGAATTTGAATTATTCATGATCAATTTCTGTGAGATTAATTTTATTAATTATTAGGTTTAACTTTATGGACTATTAATCATGAACTTGGGTGAGACTTAACTTCATGAATTATTTATCATGACTTTGAGTAAAATTAAAATTTATAGACTATTAATCATGAATTTGAGTGAGATTTCACTTTATGAGTTATTGATGATTAATTTGAGCGAGATTTATTTTTATGGACTATTAATCGTCAATTTGACCGAGATTTAACTTTATGAATTATCAAACCTCAATTTGATTGAGATTTTATGGATTATTAATCATTAATTTGATTTAACTTTATGGACTATTAATCATGAATTTGAGTGAAATTTAACTTTATGAATAGTTCATGATCAATGTGAGTGAGATTTAACTTTATTAATTATAAATCATGAATTTGATTAAGATTTAAATTTGAATTTAAGTTGTATTAATCATGAATTTGAACGAGATTTCACTTTATTGATTTCACTTTATCGATTACTCATTATCAATTTGAGTGAGATTCAATTTCATGGACTATTAATCATGAATTTGACTATTAATCATGAATTTGAGTGAAATTTCACTTTATGAATTTTTCATGATCAATTTGAGTGAAATGTAATGTCATGGAATATTAATCATGAATTTGATTAAGATTTAACTTTATTTAACTTAATGGATTATTAATCATGAATTTGAGAAAAATTAAAATAATGGGCTATTAATCAAATTGAAGTAAAATTTAAATTTATGGAGTACTAATCTTGAATTTGAGTGAGATTTCACTTTATGAATTATCAATTACTTATCAATTATTAACTATTAATCATGAATTTTAGTAAAATTTAAATTTAGGGACTATTAATCATGCATTTGAGTGAAATTTAAATTAATGGACTATTAATCATGAATTTGAGTTAGAGTTCACTTTATAAATAATTAGTGATAAATTTGAGCGAATTTTAATTGTATGGAGTATTAATGATAAATTTGAGTTAAATTTTACTTTATGGACTACTGATCATAAAATTGAGTGAAATTTAACTTCATGAATTAGTGAACATGAATTTGAGCGAGATTTAAATTTATGGACTATTAATCATTAAAATTAATCATGATGTGAGTAAAATTTAAATTTATGGATTAAAAATCATGAATTGGAATTATTCATTAGCAATTTCCGTGAGATTAATTTTATTATTTATTAGGTTTAACTTTATGGACTATAAATCATAAATATGAGTGAGACTTAACTTCATGTATTATTAATCATGAATTTGCGTAAAATTAAAATTTATATACTATTAATCATGAATTTAAGTGAGATTTCACTTTGTCAATTATTGATGATTAATTTGAGCGAGATTTATATTTATGGACGTTTCACCGAGAGTTAACTTTATGAATTATAAAACCTGAATTTGATTGAGATTTTATGAACTATTAATCATTAATTTGATTTAACTTTATGGACTATAAATCATGAATTTGAGTGAAATTTAACTTTATGAATAGTTCATGATCAATGTTAGTGACATTTAACTTTATTAATTATAAATCATGAATTTGATTAAGATATAAATTTAAATTTAAGTTGTATTAATCATGAATTTGAACGAGATTTCACTTTATCGATTTCACTTTATCGATTTCACTTTATCGATTACTCATTATCAATTTGAGTGAGATTCAATTTCATGGACTATTAATCATGAATTTCACTATTAATCATGAATTATTAATCATGAATTGAGTGAAATTTCACGTTATGAATTTTTCATGATCAATTTGAGTGAAATTTAATGTCATGGACTATTAATCATGAATTTCATTAAGATTTAACGTTATTTAACTTAATGGATTGTTAATCATGAATTTGAGAAAAATTAAAATAATGGGCTATTAATCAAATTGAAGTAAAATTTAAATTTATGGAGTACCAATCTTGAATTTGAGTGAGATTTCACTTTATGAATTATAAATTACTTATCATAAATTTCAGTGAAATGTCACTTCATTTAACTTCGTGAATTATTTATCATGACTTTGAGTAAAATTAAAATTTATAGACTATTAATCATGAATTTTGAGTAAGATTTCTCTTTATGAATTATTGATGATTAATTTGAGCGAGATTTATATTTATGGACAATTAATCGTCAATTTGACCGAGATTTAACTTTATGAATAAAAAAACCCTGAATTTTATTGAGATTTTATGGACTTTTAATCATTAATTTGATTTAACTTTATGGACTATTAGTCATGAATTTGAGTGAAATTTAACTTTATGAATAGTTCATGATCAATGTGAGTGAGATTTAACTTTATTAATTATAAATCATGAATTTGATTAAGATTTAAATTTAAATTTAAGTTGTATTAAACATGAATTTGAACGAGATTTCACTTTATCAATTACACTTTATCGATTACTCATTATCAATTGAGTGAGATTCAAATTCATGGACTATTAATCTTGAATTTGACTATTAATCATGAATTATTAATCATGAATTTGAGTGAAATTTCACTTTATGAATTTTTCATGTTCAATTTCAGTGAAAATCAATGTGATGGACTATTAATCATGAATTTGATTAAGATTTAACTTTATTTAACTTAATGGGTTATTAATCATGAATTTGAGAAAAATTCAAATAATGGGCTATTAATCAAATTTAAGTAAAATTTAAATTTATGGAGTACTAATCTTGAATTTCAGTGAGATTTCACTTTATCAATTATGAATTACTTATCATAAATTTCAGTGAAATGTCACTTCATTTAACATCATGAATTATTAATCATGAATATGAGAAAAATTTAAATTAATGGACTATTAATGATGAATTTGAGTGAAATTTATGGACTATTAATCATGCATTTGAGTGAAATTTCAATTTTAATTTTTGAACTTTTAATCATGAATTTGAGATTTCACTTTATGAATTATTCATGATCAATTTCCGTGAGATTAATTTTATTAACTATTAATCATGAATTTGAGTAAAATTTACATTTATGGACTATTAATCATGCATTTGAGTGAAATTTAAATTAATGGACTATTAATCATGAATTTGAGTGAGAGTTCACTTTATGAATTATTAGTGATAAATTTGAGCGAATTTTAATTGTATGGAGCATTAATGATAAATTTTAATTAAATTTACTTTATGGACTACTGACCATAAAATTGAGTGAAATTTAACTTCATGAATTAGTGAACATGAATTTGAGCGAGATTTGTTTCATGGACCATAAATCATTAAAATTAATCATGATGTGAGTAAAATTTAAATTTATGGACTATTAATCATGCATAAATTGAGTGAAATTTAAATTTTTGAATGAGTAAACATGAACTTGAGAGAGATTTCATTTTATGGACTATTAATCATTAAAATTAATCATGATGTGAGTAAAATTTAAATTTATGGATTATTAATCATGAATTTGAATTATTCATGATCAATTTCCGTGAGATTAATTTTATTAATTATTAGGTTTAACTTTATGGACTATTAATCATAAACTTGAGTGAGACTTAACTTCATGAATTATTTATCATGACTTTGAGTAAAATTAAAATTTATACACTATTAATCATGAGTTTGAGTGAAAATTAACTTTATGAATAGTTCATGATCTATGTGAGTGAGATTTAACTTTATTAATTATAAATCATGAATTTGATTAAGATTTAAATTTAAATTTAAGTTGTATTAATCATGAATTTAAACGAGATTTCACTTTATCGATTTCACTTGATCGATTACTCGTTATTAATTTGAGTGAGATTCAATTTCATGGACAATTAATCATGAATTTGACTATTAATCATGAATTATTAATCATGAATTTGAGTGAAATTTCACTTTATGAATTTTTCATGATCAATTTGAGTGAAATTTATTGTCATGGACTATTAATCATGAATTTGATTAAGATTTAACTTTATTTAACTTAATGGACTATTAATCATGAATTTGAGTGAGAGTTCACTTTATGAATTATTAGTGATAAATTTGAGCGAATTTTAATTGTATGGAGCATTAATAATAAATTTTAGTTAAATTTTACTTTATGGACTACTGACCATAAAATTGAGTGAAATTTAACTTCATGAATTAGTGAACATGAATTTGAGCGAGACTTGTTTCATGGACCATAAATCATTAAAATTAATCATGATGTGAGTAAAATTTAAATTTATGGACTATTAATCATGCATAAATTCAGTGAAATTTCATTTTTTGAATTAGTAAACATGAATTTGAGAGAGATTTAATTTTATGGACTATTAATCATTAAAATTAATCATGATGTGAGTAAAATTTAAATTTATGGATTAATAATCATGAATTTGAATTATTCATGATCAATTTCCGTGAGATTAATTTTATTAATTATTAGGTTTAACTTTATGGACTATTATTCATAAACTTGAGTGAGACATAACTTCATGAATTATTTATCATGACTTTGAGTAAAATTAAAATTTATAGACTATTAATCATGAATTTGAGTGAGATTTCACTTTATGAGTTATTGATGATTAATTTGAGCGAGATTTATTTTTATGGACTATTAATCGTCAATTTGACCGAGATTTAACTTTATGAATTATCAAACCTCAATTTGATTGAGATTTTGTGGATTATTAATCATTAATTTGATTTAACTTTATGGACTATTAATCATGAATTTGAGTGAAATTTAACTTTATGAATAGTTCATGATCAATGTGAGTGAGATTTAACTTTATTAATTATAAATCATGAATTTGATTAAGATTTAAATTTAAATTTAAGTTGTATTAATCATGAATTTGAACGAGATTTCACTTTATCGATTTCACTTTATCGATTACTCATTATCAATTTGAGTGAGATTCAATTTCATGGACTATTAATCATGAATTTGACTATTAATCATGAATTATTAATCATGAATTTGAGTGAAATTTCACGTTATGAATTTTTCATGATCAATTTGAGTGAAATTTAATGTCATGGACTATTAATCATGAATTTGATTAAGATTTAACTTTATTTAACTTAGTGGATTGTTAATCATGAATTTGAGAAAAATTAAAATAATGGGCTATTAATCAAATTGAAGTAAAATTTAAATTTATGGAGTACCAATCTTGAATTTGAGTGAGATTTCACTTTATGAATTATAAATTACTTATCATAAATTTCAGTGAAATGTCACTTCATTTAACTTCGTGAATTATTTATCATGACTTTGAGTAAAATTAAAATTTATAGACTATTAATCATGAATTTTGAGTGAGATTTCTCTTTATGAATTATTGATGATTAATTTGAGCGAGATTTATATTTATGGACAATTAATCGTCAATTTGACCGAGATTTAACTTTATGAATAAAAAAACCCTGAATTTTATTGAGATTTTATGGACTATTAATCATTAATTTGATTTAACTTTATGGACTATTAGTCATGAATTTGAGTGAAATTTAACTTTATGAATAGTTCATGATCAATGTGAGTGAGATTTAACTTTATTAATTATAAATCATGAATTTGATTAAGATTTAAATTTAAATTTAAGTTGTATTAAACATGAATTTGAACGAGATTTCACTTTATCAATTACACTTTATCGATTACTCATTATCAATTGAGTGAGATTCAAATTCATGGACTATTAATCTTGAATTTGACTATTAATCATGAATTATTAATCATGAATTTGAGTGAAATTTCACTTTATGAATTTTTCATGTTCAATTTCAGTGAAAATCAATGTGATGGACTATTAATCATGAATTTGATTAAGATTTAACTTTATTTAACTTAATGGGTTATTAATCATGAATTTGAGAAAAATTCAAATAATGGGCTATTAATCAAATTTAAGTAAAATTTAAATTTATGGAGTACTAATCTTGAATTTCAGTGAGATTTCACTTTATTAATTATGAATTACTTATCATAAATTTCAGTGAAATGTCACTTCATTTAACATCATGAATTATTAATCATGAATATGAGAAAAATTTAAATTAATGGACTATTAATGATGAATTTGAGTGAAATTTATGGACTATTAATCATGCATTTGAGTGAAATTTCAATTTCAATTTTTGAACTATTAATCATGAATTTGAGATTTCACTTTATGAATTATTCATGATCAATTTCCGTGAGATTAATTTTATTAACTATTAATCATGAATTTGAGTAAAATTTAAATTTATGGACTATTAATCATGCATTTGAGTGAGAGTTCACTTTATGAATTATTAGTGATAAATTTGAGCGAATTTTAATTGTATGGAGCATTAATGATAAATTTTAATTAAATTTACTTTATGGACTACTGACCATAAAATTGAGTGAAATTTAACTTCATGAATTAGTGAACATGAATTTGAGCGAGATTTGTTTCATGGACCATAAATCATTAAAATGAATCATGATGTGAGTAAAATTTAAATTTATGGACTATTAATCATTCATAAATTGAGTGAAATTTAAATTTTTGAATGAGTAAACATTAACTTGAGAGAGATTTCATTTTATGGACTATTAATCATTAAAATTAATCATGATGTGAGTAAAATTTAAATTTATGGATTATTAATCATGAATTTGAATTATTCATGATCAATTTCCGTGAGATTAATTTTATTAATTATTAGGTTTAACTTTATGGACTATTAATCATAAACTTGAGTGAGACTTAACTTCATGAATTATTTATCATGACTTTGAGTAAAATTAAAATTTATAGACTATTAATCATGAATTTGAGTGAGATTTCACTTTATGAGTTATTGATGATTAATTTGAGCGAGATTTAACTTTATTAATTATAAATCATGAATTTGATTAAGATTTAAATTTAAATTTAAGTTGTATTAATCATGAATTTAAACGAGATTTCACTTTATCGATTTCACTTGATCGATTACTCATTATTAATTTGAGTGAGATTCAATTTCATGGACAATTAATCATGAATTTGACTATTAATCATGAATTATTAATCATGAATTTGAGTGAAATTTCACTTTATGAATTTTTCATGATCAATTTGAGTGAAATTTAATGTCATGGACTATTAATCATGAATTTGATTAAGATTTAACTTTATTTAACTTAATGGACTATTAATCATGAATTTGAGTGAGAGTTCACTTTATGAATTATTAGTGATAAATTTGAGCGAATTTTAATTGTATGGAGCATTAATAATAAATTTTAGTTAAATTTTACTTTATGGACTACTGACCATAAAATTGAGTGAAATTTAACTTCATGAATTAGTGAACATGAATTTGAGCGAGACTTGTTTCATGGACCATAAATCATTAAAATTAATCATGATGTGAGTAAAATTTAAATTTATGGACTATTAATCATGCATAAATTCAGTGAAATTTCATTTTTTGAATTAGTAAACATGAATTTGAGAGAGATTTAATTTTATAGACTATTAATCATTAAAATTAATCATGATGTGAGTAAAATTTAAATTTATGGATTAATAATCATGAATTTGAATTATTCATGATCAATTTCCGTGAGATTAATTTTATTAATTATTAGGTTTAACTTTATGGACTATTATTCATAAACTTGAGTGAGACATAACTTCATGAATTATTTATCATGACTTTGAGTAAAATTAAAATTTATAGACTATTAATCATGAATTTGAGTGAGATTTCACTTTATGAGTTATTGATGATTAATTTGAGCGAGATTTATTTTTATGGACTATTAATCGTCAATTTGACCGAGATTTAACTTTATGAATTATCAAACCTCAATTTGATTGAGATTTTGTGGATTATTAATCATTAATTTGATTTAACTTTATGGACTATTAATCATGAATTTGAGTGAAATTTAACTTTATGAATAGTTCATGATCAATGTGAGTGAGATTTAACTTTATTAATTATAAATCATGAATTTGATTAAGATTTAAATTTAAATTTAAGTTGTATTAATCATGAATTTGAACGAGATTTCACTTTATCGATTTCACTTTATCGATTACTCATTATCAATTTGAGTGAGATTCAATTTCATGGACTATTAATCATGAATTTGACTATTAATCATGAATTATTAATCATGAATTTGAGTGAAATTTCACGTTATGAATTTTTCATGATCAATTTGAGTGAAATTTAATGTCATGGACTATTAATCATGAATTTGATTAAGATTTAACTTTATTTAACTTAATGGATTGTTAATCATGAATTTGAGAAAAATTAAAATAATGGGCTATTAATCAAATTGAAGTAAAATTTAAATTTATGGAGTACCAATCTTGAATTTGAGTGAGATTTCACTTTATGAATTATAAATTACTTATCATAAATTTCAGTGAAATGTCACTTCATTTAACTTCGTGAATTATTTATCATGACTTTGAGTAAAATTAAAATTTATAGACTATTAATCATGAATTTTGAGTGAGATTTCTCTTTATGAATTATTGATGATTAATTTGAGCGAGATTTATATTTATGGACAATTAATCGTCAATTTGACCGAGATTTAACTTTATGAATAAAAAAACCCTGAATTTTATTGAGATTTTATGGACTATTAATCATTAATTTGATTTAACTTTATGGACTATTAGTCATGAATTTGAGTGAAATTTAACTTTATGAATAGTTCATGATCAATGTGAGTGAGATTTAACTTTATTAATTATAAATCATGAATTTGATTAAGATTTAAATTTAAATTTAAGTTGTATTAAACATGAATTTGAACGAGATTTCACTTTATCAATTACACTTTATCGATTACTCATTATCAATTGAGTGAGATTCAAATTCATGGACTATTAATCTTGAATTTGACTATTAATCATGAATTATTAATCATGAATTTGAGTGAAATTTCACTTTATGAATTTTTCATGTTCAATTTCAGTGAAAATCAATGTGATGGACTATTAATCATGAATTTGATTAAGATTTAACTTTATTTAACTTAATGGGTTATTAATCATGAATTTGAGAAAAATTCAAATAATGGGCTATTAATCAAATTTAAGTAAAATTTAAATTTATGGAGTACTAATCTTGAATTTCAGTGAGATTTCACTTTATCAATTATGAATTACTTATCATAAATTTCAGTGAAATGTCACTTCATTTAACATCATGAATTATTAATCATGAATATGAGAAAAATTTAAATTAATGGACTATTAATGATGAATTTGAGTGAAATTTATGGACTATTAATCATGCATTTGAGTGAAATTTCAATTTCAATTTTTGAACTATTAATCATGAATTTGAGATTTCACTTTATGAATTATTCATGATCAATTTCCGTGAGATTAATTTTATTAATTATTAGGTTTAACTTTATGGACTATTATTCATAAACTTGAGTGAGACATAACTTCATGAATTATTTATCATGACTTTGAGTAAAATTAAAATTTATAGACTATTAATCATGAATTTGAGTGAGATTTCACTTTATGAGTTATTGATGATTAATTTGAGCGAGATTTATTTTTATGGACTATTAATCGTCAATTTGACCGAGATTTAACTTTATGAATTATCAAACCTCAATTTGATTGAGATTTTGTGGATTATTAATCATTAATTTGATTTAACTTTATGGACTATTAATCATGAATTTGAGTGAAATTTAACTTTATGAATAGTTCATGATCAATGTGAGTGAGATTTAACTTTATTAATTATAAATCATGAATTTGATTAAGATTTAAATTTAAATTTAAGTTGTATTAATCATGAATTTGAACGAGATTTCACTTTATCGATTTCACTTTATCGATTACTCATTATCAATTTGAGTGAGATTCAATTTCATGGACTATTAATCATGAATTTGACTATTAATCATGAATTATTAATCATGAATTTGAGTGAAATTTCACGTTATGAATTTTTCATGATCAATTTGAGTGAAATTTAATGTCATGGACTATTAATCATGAATTTGATTAAGATTTAACTTTATTTAACTTAATGGATTGTTAATCATGAATTTGAGAAAAATTAAAATAATGGGCTATTAATCAAATTGAAGTAAAATTTAAATTTATGGAGTACCAATCTTGAATTTGAGTGAGATTTCACTTTATGAATTATAAATTACTTATCATAAATTTCAGTGAAATGTCACTTCATTTAACTTCGTGAATTATTTATCATGACTTTGAGTAAAATTAAAATTTATAGACTATTAATCATGAATTTTGAGTGAGATTTCTCTTTATGAATTATTGATGATTAATTTGAGCGAGATTTATATTTATGGACAATTAATCGTCAATTTGACCGAGATTTAACTTTATGAATAAAAAAACCCTGAATTTTATTGAGATTTTATGGACTATTAATCATTAATTTGATTTAACTTTATGGACTATTAGTCATGAATTTGAGTGAAATTTAACTTTATGAATAGTTCATGATCAATGTGAGTGAGATTTAACTTTATTAATTATAAATCATGAATTTGATTAAGATTTAAATTTAAATTTAAGTTGTATTAAACATGAATTTGAACGAGATTTCACTTTATCAATTACACTTTATCGATTACTCATTATCAATTGAGTGAGATTCAAATTCATGGACTATTAATCTTGAATTTGACTATTAATCATGAATTATTAATCATGAATTTGAGTGAAATTTCACTTTATGAATTTTTCATGTTCAATTTCAGTGAAAATCAATGTGATGGACTATTAATCATGAATTTGATTAAGATTTAACTTTATTTAACTTAATGGGTTATTAATCATGAATTTGAGAAAAATTCAAATAATGGGCTATTAATCAAATTTAAGTAAAATTTAAATTTATGGAGTACTAATCTTGAATTTCAGTGAGATTTCACTTTATCAATTATGAATTACTTATCATAAATTTCAGTGAAATGTCACTTCATTTAACATCATGAATTATTAATCATGAATATGAGAAAAATTTAAATTAATGGACTATTAATGATGAATTTGAGTGAAATTTATGGACTATTAATCATGCATTTGAGTGAAATTTCAATTTCAATTTTTGAACTATTAATCATGAATTTGAGATTTCACTTTATGAATTATTCATGATCAATTTCCGTGAGATTAATTTTATTAACTATTAATCATGAATTTGAGTAAAATTTAAATTTATGGACTATTAATCATGCATTTGAGTGAAATTTAAATTAATGGACTATTAATCATGAATTTGAGTGAGAGTTCACTTTATGAATTATTAGTGATAAATTTGAGCGAATTTTAATTGTATGGAGCATTAATGATAAATTTTAATTAAATTTACTTTATGGACTACTGACCATAAAATTGAGTGAAATTTAACTTCATGAATTAGTGAACATGAATTTGAGCGAGATTTGTTTCATGGATCATAAATCATTAAAATTAATCATGATGTGAGTAAAATTTAAATTTATGGACTATTAATCATTCATAAATTGAGTGAAATTTAAATTTTTGAATGAGTAAACATTAACTTGAGAGAGATTTCATTTTATGGACTATTAATCATTAAAATTAATCATGATGTGAGTAAAATTTAAATTTATGGATTATTAATCATGAATTTGAATTATTCATGATCAATTTCCGTGAGATTAATTTTATTAATTATTAGGTTTAACTTTATGGACTATTAATCATAAACTTGAGTGAGACTTAACTTCATGAATTATTTATCATGACTTTGAGTAAAATTAAAATTTATACACTATCAATCATGAATTTGAGTGAAATTTAACTTTATGAATAGTTCATGATCTATGTGAGTGAGATTTAACTTTATTAATTATAAATCATGAATTTGATTAAGATTTAAATTTAAATTTAAGTTGTATTAATCATGAATTTAAACGAGATTTCACTTTATCGATTTCACTTGATCGATTACTCATTATTAATTTGAGTGAGATTCAATTTCATGGACAATTAATCATGAATTTGACTATTAATCATGAATTATTAATCATGAATTTGAGTGAAATTTCACTTTATGAATTTTTCATGATCAATTTGAGTGAAATTTAATGTCATGGACTATTAATCATGAATTTGAGTGAGAGTTCACTTTATGAATTATTAGTGATAAATTTGAGCGAATTTTAATTGTATGGAGCATTAATAATAAATTTTAGTTAAATTTTACTTTATGGACTACTGACCATAAAATTGAGTGAAATTTAACTTCATGAATTAGTGAACATGAATTTGAGCGAGACTTGTTTCATGGACCATAAATCATTAAAATTAATCATGATGTGAGTAAAATTAAAATTTATGGACTATTAATCATGCATAAATTCAGTGAAATTTCATTTTTTGAATTAGTAAACATGAATTTGAGAGAGATTTAATTTTATGGACTATTAATCATTAAAATTAATCATGATGTGAGTAAAATTTAAATTTATGGATTAATAATCATGAATTTGAATTATTCATGATCAATTTCCGTGAGATTAATTTTATTAATTATTAGGTTTAACTTTATGGACTATTATTCATAAACTTGAGTGAGACATAACTTCATGAATTATTTATCATGACTTTGAGTAAAATTAAAATTTATAGACTATTAATCATGAATTTGAGTGAGATTTCACTTTATGAGTTATTGATGATTAATTTGAGCGAGATTTATTTTTATGGACTATTAATCGTCAATTTGACCGAGATTTAACTTTATGAATTATCAAACCTCAATTTGATTGAGATTTTGTGGATTATTAATCATTAATTTGATTTAACTTTATGGACTATTAATCATGAATTTGAGTGAAATTTAACTTTATGAATAGTTCATGATCAATGTGAGTGAGATTTAACTTTATTAATTATAAATCATGAATTTGATTAAGATTTAAATTTAAATTTAAGTTGTATTAATCATGAATTTGAACGAGATTTCACTTTATCGATTTCACTTTATCGATTACTCATTATCAATTTGAGTGAGATTCAATTTCATGGACTATTAATCATGAATTTGACTATTAATCATGAATTATTAATCATGAATTTGAGTGAAATTTCACGTTATGAATTTTTCATGATCAATTTGAGTGAAATTTAATGTCATGGACTATTAATCATGAATTTGATTAAGATTTAACTTTATTTAACTTAATGGATTGTTAATCATGAATTTGAGAAAAATTAAAATAATGGGCTATTAATCAAATTGAAGTAAAATTTAAATTTATGGAGTACCAATCTTGAATTTGAGTGAGATTTCACTTTATGAATTATAAATTACTTATCATAAATTTCAGTGAAATGTCACTTCATTTAACTTCGTGAATTATTTATCATGACTTTGAGTAAAATTAAAATTTATAGACTATTAATCATGAATTTTGAGTGAGATTTCTCTTTATGAATTATTGATGATTAATTTGAGCGAGATTTATATTTATGGACAATTAATCGTCAATTTGACCGAGATTTAACTTTATGAATAAAAAAACCCTGAATTTTATTGAGATTTTATGGACTATTAATCATTAATTTGATTTAACTTTATGGACTATTAGTCATGAATTTGAGTGAAATTTAACTTTATGAATAGTTCATGATCAATGTGAGTGAGATTTAACTTTATTAATTATAAATCATGAATTTGATTAAGATTTAAATTTAAATTTAAGTTGTATTAAACATGAATTTGAACGAGATTTCACTTTATCAATTACACTTTATCGATTACTCATTATCAATTGAGTGAGATTCAAATTCATGGACTATTAATCTTGAATTTGACTATTAATCATGAATTATTAATCATGAATTTGAGTGAAATTTCACTTTATGAATTTTTCATGTTCAATTTCAGTGAAAATCAATGTGATGGACTATTAATCATGAATTTGATTAAGATTTAACTTTATTTAACTTAATGGGTTATTAATCATGAATTTGAGAAAAATTCAAATAATGGGCTATTAATCAAATTTAAGTAAAATTTAAATTTATGGAGTACTAATCTTGAATTTCAGTGAGATTTCACTTTATCAATTATGAATTACTTATCATAAATTTCAGTGAAATGTCACTTCATTTAACATCATGAATTATTAATCATGAATATGAGAAAAATTTAAATTAATGGACTATTAATGATGAATTTGAGTGAAATTTATGGACTATTAATCATGCATTTGAGTGAAATTTCAATTTCAATTTTTGAACTTTTAATCATGAATTTGAGATTTCACTTTATGAATTATTCATGATCAATTTCCGTGAGATTAATTTTATTAACTATTAATCATGAATTTGAGTAAAATTTAAATTTATGGACTATTAATCATGCATTTGAGTGAAATTTAAATTAATGGACTATTAATCATGAATTTGAGTGAGAGTTCACTTTATGAATTATTAGTGATAAATTTGAGCGAATTTTAATTGTATGGAGCATTAATGATAAATTTTAATTAAATTTACTTTATGGACTACTGACCATAAAATTGAGTGAAATTTAACTTCATGAATTAGTGAACATGAATTTGAGCGAGATTTGTTTCATGGACCATAAATCATTAAAATTAATCATGATGTGAGTAAAATTTAAATTTATGGACTATTAATCATGCATAAATTGAGTGAAATTTAAATTTTTGAATGAGTAAACATGAACTTGAGAGAGATTTCATTTTATGGACTATTAATCATTAAAATTAATCATGATGTGAGTAAAATTTAAATTTATGGATTATTAATCATGAATTTGAATTATTCATGATCAATTTCCGTGAGATTAATTTTATTAATTATTAGGTTTAACTTTATGGACTATTAATCATAAACTTGAGTGAGACTTAACTTCATGAATTATTTATCATGACTTTGAGTAAAATTAAAATTTATACACTATTAATCATGAGTTTGAGTGAAAATTAACTTTATGAATAGTTCATGATCTATGTGAGTGAGATTTAACTTTATTAATTATAAATCATGAATTTGATTAAGATTTAAATTTAAATTTAAGTTGTATTAATCATGAATTTAAACGAGATTTCACTTTATCGATTTCACTTGATCGATTACTCGTTATTAATTTGAGTGAGATTCAATTTCATGGACAATTAATCATGAATTTGACTATTAATCATGAATTATTAATCATGAATTTGAGTGAAATTTCACTTTATGAATTTTTCATGATCAATTTGAGTGAAATTTATTGTCATGGACTATTAATCATGAATTTGATTAAGATTTAACTTAATGGACTATTAATCATGAATTTGAGTGAGAGTTCACTTTATGAATTATTAGTGATAAATTTGAGCGAATTTTAATTGTATGGAGCATTAATAATAAATTTTAGTTAAATTTTACTTTATGGACTACTGACCATAAAATTGAGTGAAATTTAACTTCATGAATTAGTGAACATGAATTTGAGCGAGACTTGTTTCATGGACCATAAATCATTAAAATTAATCATGATGTGAGTAAAATTTAAATTTATGGACTATTAATCATGCATAAATTCAGTGAAATTTCATTTTTTGAATTAGTAAACATGAATTTGAGAGAGATTTAATTTTATGGACTATTAATCATTAAAATTAATCATGATGTGAGTAAAATTTAAAATATGGATTAATAATCATGAATTTGAATTATTCATGATCAATTTCCGTGAGATTAATTTTATTAATTATTAGGTTTAACTTTATGGACTATTATTCATAAACTTGAGTGAGACATAACTTCATGAATTATTTATCATGACTTTGAGTAAAATTAAAATTTATAGACTATTAATCATGAATTTGAGTGAGATTTCACTTTATGAGTTATTGATGATTAATTTGAGCGAGATTTATTTTTATGGACTATTAATCGTCAATTTGACCGAGATTTAACTTTATGAATTATCAAACCTCAATTTGATTGAGATTTTGTGGATTATTAATCATTAATTTGATTTAACTTTATGGACTATTAATCATGAATTTGAGTGAAATTTAACTTTATGAATAGTTCATGATCAATGTGAGTGAGATTTAACTTTATTAATTATAAATCATGAATTTGATTAAGATTTAAATTGAAATTTAAGTTGTATTAATCATGAATTTGAACGAGATTTCACTTTATCGATTTCACTTTATCGATTACTCATTATCAATTTGAGTGAGATTCAATTTCATGGACTATTAATCATGAATTTGACTATTAATCATGAATTATTAATCATGAATTTGAGTGAAATTTCACGTTATGAATTTTTCATGATCAATTTGAGTGAAATTTAATGTCATGGACTATTAATCATGAATTTGATTAAGATTTAACTTTATTTAACTTAATGGATTGTTAATCATGAATTTGAGAAAAATTAAAATAATGGGCTATTAATCAAATTGAAGTAAAATTTAAATTTATGGAGTACCAATCTTGAATTTGAGTGAGATTTCACTTTATGAATTATAAATTACTTATCATAAATTTCAGTGAAATGTCACTTCATTTAACTTCGTGAATTATTTATCATGACTTTGAGTAAAATTAAAATTTATAGACTATTAATCATGAATTTTGAGTGAGATTTCTCTTTATGAATTAATGATGATTAATTTGAGCGAGATTTATATTTATGGACAATTAATCGTCAATTTGACCGAGATTTAACTTTATGAATAAAAAAACCCTGAATTTTATTGAGATTTTATGGACTATTAATCATTAATTTGATTTAACTTTATGGACTATTAGTCATGAATTTGAGTGAAATTTAACTTTATGAATAGTTCATGATCAATGTGAGTGAGATTTAACTTTATTAATTATAAATCATGAATTTGATTAAGATTTAAATTTAAATTTAAGTTGTATTAAACATGAATTTGAACGAGATTTCACTTTATCAATTACACTTTATCGATTACTCATTATCAATTGAGTGAGATTCAAATTCATGGACTATTAATCTTGAATTTGACTATTAATCATGAATTATTAATCATGAATTTGAGTGAAATTTCACTTTATGAATTTTTCATGTTCAATTTCAGTGAAAATCAATGTGATGGACTATTAATCATGAATTTGATTAAGATTTAACTTTATTTAACTTAATGGGTTATTAATCATGAATTTGAGAAAAATTCAAATAATGGGCTATTAATCAAATTTAAGTAAAATTTAAATTTATGGAGTACTAATCTTGAATTTCAGTGAGATTTCACTTTATCAATTATGAATTACTTATCATAAATTTCAGTGAAATGTCACTTCATTTAACATCATGAATTATTAATCATGAATATGAGAAAAATTTAAATTAATGGACTATTAATGATGAATTTGAGTGAAATTTATGGACTATTAATCATGCATTTGAGTGAAATTTCAATTTCAATTTTTGAACTATTAATCATGAATTTGAGATTTCACTTTATGAATTATTCATGATCAATTTCCGTGAGATTAATTTTATTAACTATTAATCATGAATTTGAGTAAAATTTAAATTTATGGACTATTAATCATGCATTTGAGTGAAATTTAAATTAATGGACTATTAATCATGAATTTGAGTGAGAGTTCACTTTATGAATTATTAGTGATAAATTTGAGCGAATTTTAATTGTATGGAGCATTAATGATAAATTTTAATTAAATTTACTTTATGGACTACTGACCATAAAATTGAGTGAAATTTAACTTCATGAATTAGTGAACATGAATTTGAGCGAGATTTGTTTCATGGACCATAAATCATTAAAATTAATCATGATGTGAGTAAAATTTAAATTTATGGACTATTAATCATTCATAAATTGAGTGAAATTTAAATTTTTGAATGAGTAAACATTAACTTGAGAGAGATTTCATTTTATGGACTATAGTAGATAGGAAAGAAGGGTTCTGGCACACTCTTCGGCCGCCCCTTTTTAGCACAATTTTAATTCTTTTCACTTTTCTCCTACTTTCATCACTAACTCTGAATTTGCATGCGATCGCATGAAAATTGTTCCAAATTACATATCCTGAGTCAAAAAATTAATAAAATTATTAAAAAAAAGCTGCTAAATTTTCAGCATTTTACAAATTCTCTGCAAAAAATCATCGTACAATTATTTAAAAATCAATAAAATCCATCTTGTTCACCAAAAAATTCTCATAAAATCAAACAGATACATTCGTTAATGAAAAATTCTCATAAAATCAAACAAATCCATCAGTTCCCCTAAAATCCCACAAAATTCATCAGAAATGAATTTTGTTTGAAAAACAGCGGTCGAAGAGTCTGCCAGAACCCTTCTTTCCTATCTACTCAGAGTAGGGAATAAAGAAAGATAAAATTTATCCCCAGAAAACTTTATGGGAATAAAATCAATTTCATTTTAAAAAACTCAAATCAAAACTTTTATTGGAAAGAAAAAGAAAAAAAACAAATGAGTTTTTTTTTTTTTTTCTTTCCAATAAAAGTTTTGATTTGGAAAAGATTTTTCTCCAAATTAATTTCATTTAGGGGAAGATCTCCTTACAAAATCAATTTCATTTTTATTTTTTTCTAACTAAAATCCATTTTTTCATGAAGTTTTATGTTAAAGATAGGCTTATCTCTCTTTTTCCCCTCTGTTTATTTTCTATAATTTAGTCAACTCTTTTCAGGAAATAAATATATAAAATCATATTTTTGTTTTTTATTTCGTTTTTATATATAACTAAAATGGCGAAACAAACAGACAAGCATTTTACAATTTCAGATGGGAAAAAAACCAAAACATTCACCTCTATCAATTCTGCTGCTAAAGAATTTAACATTTCAAATTGTGCAATCACCAATGCTTTGAAAAAAGGAAACACATCTATCACCCGAAGATCGGATAAGAAAAAATTCTTTCTCGGAGAACCAAAACCAAAATCAAAACAATCAGATACAGAATTTTCTTCACTTCCAATGGATGAGGAATGGTTTGATAAATTCAAGATAGTAGTTTCAAACATGGATGAGTTTGGTAAAGGGATTGTTAATATATTATTTATGGATGAGGACATCGCATTTGATTGGAAAAAAAGAGAAATTTTATATAATGAGGAAACTGTTTCATTTTTCAAGATTATCTCCGTTATCTGTAAAGTAGCATTTCCGATTAACAGAGATTATTGTTTGGAAGAACAGAACAAAAAATTATCTGTTGGGGAAAAAAATGCAATTGACTGAAACGATTGAATTTCATTTCCAAAATGAGGAAAAATGAAAGAACCTTTCAAGTGGATTTGTTCAATAAAATCAAGAAATATAAATGAAATCTATTTCACAGCTGAAAATCAATGACTAATAGCTAAAGTTTTCAAAAAACTTTTTCTCCTGAAATTTTTTGGAGAAAAAGTTTTTTATTTTAAATTTGCTTCATCAACCACTTTTTATCCTTTTGGAGGAGAAGAAGACAATCTCCAATGACCAATAGCCAAAGTGTTCACTCCATCATCCATTACAACTCTCTTATCATCATAAGCACTCAACAAAAACTTCAGCTCAGAAATCTCATGCAGATGTGATCGGAGAGAAACATTTTTCATTGGAGGAAATTTTTCACCATGAAGAACACGCACAAAATCTTCATGTGAAATCTTATTCCTGACAACATTCTTTTTTGTTCCCTTTGCTTTCTTGATTCCTTTTCCCTCATCCATCTTTATGGAATAACATTTTGCTCTCAATCCAGCAAATTCACGAATGATTTTTCCTCCAGCTTCATCTTTAAACATTCCTAAAATTTTCTTGTTTTTCCCAACGGGAAAGCCATTTTTCACAGCGAAATGATCTTTGGATATCCAGATGTGTCAAACCATTTCTCAACATCTCCAGCAGTATCAGCAAAGAAATCATCAGTTTCAATCTCAAAATAAGGGAATCTGTATCAGAATAAAGAACTTTCACATTCTCCCACTTTTTTTTCACATAACCATAATGAAATTTGAACATGAATTTTGGAGAGATCAAGAATTGCTGCTCCAACAAAGATTGGTTTATTCAAAACGACTTTTGTTTTCCTCATATGAACAGCTGCAACTTTATCTCCAAACTTAGCCGCGTGTTTAAAGTTGATTTTTTTCACCAAGTTTGCTTTTTTCTTCCTATCATTTACCAGTTTCATATCAATTCTATTCCTAACATTTTCCATGGTTTTCCCGTAAACAGCATTGCTTGCCAGTTTGAAAAGATCTTTCTCAAAATCATTTTTGGCTGCTGTTCTCAGTTTCGTATTCCATTCAATGAAAGGTTTCATGAAAGCTTCATTTCTGAATCCAATTCCTCTCCAAATCTTTTTCAGTTTCATTCCCAGGGAAAGAAAGAGTCTCAGACTCCTTCCATCCAAAACCATTTTTTCTTTATCCATCAAGTTGGGAATTAACTTTTTGAATCCCCCAACTTCCAGGAGTTCAGGCGCTAAAGGAAAATCATTGGAAATCATGATTTTCTTTGGATATTCCAAGTCAACTTCCAAAACACATCCATAACCTTCCATCAATATCTTCTCCCATTTCTTCAAAACCCCTTCACTCAACCATTCAAATCCTCCCACAGGGAGTGGTTGCACCATCGCAGTTGGATAAAGGGAATTTGCATCGAGATAAACGATGAACTTTGATGGTTGGGAAGGATCAAAATCTTCCATAAATTTGTTGTTTGCCTGAGAAAATCTGTGAAAGACTGTGGAAACTCCTCCACGAATTTGCCTTTCAAAAAACCGAAACATTTCCACATCTCCTTCACAAATCAATTCCAACTCAACTCCTGTCATCTTCAACATAGCATCCCAAAAGAAAGAGGGGGCAGTCAAAAACCATGCGGGGTCCAACAGATAGTTTTCCAACAAAACTTTCCTAAAATTTTCCACCACATCTGTCAGGAGAAAAACATCCGTCTTCAAATAGAGATCATGATATTCTCCCATGTCCAACATCCCAAATTTTCTCCAGACATTTTCAGCATGAGCAAAATCTTCATCTGAAATTCCTTCTCCAGACAACTGGGAGAAAAAAGCATCTTTCCCAGGAAGTTCACAATTAAATTTCTCAAATGAATCCATGAATTCATAGGGAAAAACTCCTTTTCTGGAAAGCAAATCAACTTCATCATCATTTGGGAAAAATCTTTTCAAACAATGCAAATCATTTTTTCCCAAATTTCCAACAAGATTTGCCAAAGAAGAATTCATAAATTTCAGGGAGTCAACAAAGCGAATCTCATGTTTCAAATCATGTTTTTTCCCTCTTCATCTTCAAATGTTCCCCAAACAATTTTCAGGGAGAAAGAAATATTTTTCGTCATTGTTTGGGATTGCATCAATCTCCCAAATTCATTTCCCATGTTTTTGATGAAAAGATGGGAATCATATCCATCTAAATTGTGAATGAAGACTGGAGTGAAATCTGGCACTTTCGCTTGCAGATTACAATATTCATGAGCAGCTCCGCGAAATTCCCCAGTCAGATGACAATGATCAGCAACTTTTTTTTCCTCAATCTTTTTCCTGCAAAGCCAACAAATATCAGTTTTCTGGAATGCTTCCTTTTCTCCTTTCTTCCAAAGAATTCTCTTCCAATTTTTTCTCAGCATTGGTCTTCGCACATCATTCAGAATCCATTTCACCTGATCAACTAATTTCACCAGAAACTCTCTCCCAACATCATCTCCTTCTTTTCCACGAAAGAAAACTGGGGAGAAATCAACCCCAACTTGGCTCACAGGAAGAAAACAAAAGCTGCAGGGAACATGATGCTGAATTTGCTCTGTTTTTTCCCCAATTTTCTTTTCTGTTTTCTCCAAAATCGACTCAAAATCAGCGTAGATGACAAAGGGAACGGTTGTTGCGCATTGAACTTTCTTGAATTTCATGATTGATTTTTCTGGAGGGAGAACAGCTTTCACTCCATCATCCATGCAAAATTCTTGATGAACATCAAGTGTTTTTTTGGAGTTAAATGAATTGAGACAACCATCACAAACATGCCTTTGGTTTTTGTTTTTGGAATCTTCTCCAAACCACAATCGATTCAAATTCTTCACCAAAGCGAAATGTTCATTTTCTCCGCTTTTCAGTTTGAAAAGAATCACATGATTCTCTTTCTTTTCCCTTGCTTTTCTCAAAGTCACGATTTGTTTCCCATCAACAATCCCCAAGACATTCACAGAAATGTTATTTTGTCTTTCAAATCTGTCAATGTCTCTCCATGAAATGGGGAATGAAATTCCTTCCCAATTGAATTCTCGCATTGTTTTCTCAACAAAGGAGTGATTCTTTGTGGATTTTTCTCCACTGGATTTTTCCATCTTCCAATGCACCACTTGAAGCACTCGTCATCATTTTCATTTTTCATGTTTGTTAAAGCTTTTTTTGCAGCAAGCCAATCAGGAAGAGGAATGAATTTTCCAACAGTCATTTCATCCAGATGAATTTCCAATCTTTCAACTCGCAATAATCTCCAGTTGCTTCTTCCCCTTTGGAAATTCCGCATGTTTTCCAACATTCTCTCATTCATTTCTCTCAGCAATTTTTCCAAGTCAGTTCCCTCAAAAACTTCTTCAACCAGGGAAGAAAAGAAGGCATCATTTTCAATGGTTGTTCCCTGCGCTAAATCATGAGAAATCATTCTGCAAACCAAAACCATTTTCACTTTGAACCCAAAATGTTTCTTCAGAATTTCAACCACATTTCCTTTCACGTTCTTCAAGAATCCTTCTGCGGAATATCCTTCTTTTCCCTTGACAACAAAAGTCGATCCACCCAACCCCGGTTTTTCTTCAATATCAAATCAGGTCTTTCAGCATTTCTCCAATCTTTGTTCAACTTCAAAAGTTTTTCCCGGCTCTTTCCTTCAGATTCCAATCAACTCTTTTTTTCATCTTTCCAAACCAGGAATTCATTGAATCAATGGATGACTCAACAACTGTCGAGATTCTTTCTGGAAGAACTTTTTGAACAGCTGATTTCACTTCAGGAAAAGATGTTTTCTTGATGATTTTTCTCTGTGGGTTTTGCAACTCTTTTTCCAAATCAGCTTTTTTCATCCTGGAGAATCCAACCATTCCTTCCGAACGTGCACGATCTCTCAATTCTTTTAAAGTTGGCATTTTGAATGAAAAAGAAAAAAAATGTTTTCATTCAAAATGAAGTTTTCAATCCAGGAAGAAGGAAAAGAAAAGCAGATTTTTTTCACATTCAAAGAAGCATCAGAAAAAACTGGCATTCCGAATTCCACCATTTGGAGGTTCATCAAAAACAATTCAGAAAACAAAAAGTTCACCAGAAAATCAGACAAAAAAGTTTTCTTCATTCAGGAAGAAATAACAGATAAACCTTTTCTCCAAGTTGATGGAGAAGATATTTTTGATTGTGATGAAATAGAAAAGTTTGGAATTTCAAACACAGTTTTTTTCAATCAAATTCTCAGGAAGAAAAACCATTTCCTTGATTCGGAGGAGATCTCTCACCACATCACATGGAAATCTCCTGAATTTGATTTCCTTATTGATAGATTGAGGGAAAATCAAAGGGATGCAAAAATCATTCAAAAGGCTAAAAAGAAATCATGGCCAAAATCAACCATAAATCACGCTTTAGTTTTTGTAAATGATAAAGACCTTGTAGACCATTGAAAAAGTTTGAATTTTCATTTCCAAGAAATGAAAAATCAATCCTCTTCTTCTTCATCATCTTCAAAGTCATCAAACGCTGAAACGTTTCCATGGAATTTTGTTACAAAACAAGAATTGATTGAGCATGTGATTGATTGACAATTTCCACAAAAGATGCGTGAAATGCGGAGGATGACATGTCCTGTCAGTTTTTCTCCAATGTGGTCATGGGGATCGAAACGAATGGATTTTCTTTGTCCAACTTCCCCTTCACCAAATTTCGAGAATGGAACTGTGATGTTGCCTTTTCTATCAGTCCACAATTTACCCAAACTTTTTCCATTTCACTTCGATCTGTTTTAATCAAGTTGAAATCGGTGGATGTGAATTTCCCAAATTTTGATTTCAGTTTCAAAACTGCTTCTTTGTTTTCCATCGCCAACTTTCTGATTTGCGTTTCAATTTCCTGAAACTTTTCCTTGAGTTCAGGAGGAGATTGATTGAGATTGATTGCTAATGAAAATCCGTTTTCATTCCTGAAGATTTTGAAAATACATTTCATGATTTGAACTGTGATTGGCTTCTCATTGATTCGGAGAGGAATTTCAACAAATGGATGTGTTGTGTTTTTCAGAATTGGTTCTCCCGTTTTGATTTCATTTACTTCGATATTCATTTTCTTTTAATAAAAAAAAATTTTTTTTTTTTATTTAAAGAAAATGAATGTCGAAGATTTTGAAAGAATGATGGAAGATAGTGATTATATTATAGAATTGATGAATCTCGGATTTTGGATGATTTGGCGATAGAAATTATTCTAGAAATCCGAGAAAGAGGTGAACACCCAGAGGACTTAATTATATGTTCACGAATATGATTTTAATGGAGATGATTTTGAATACGATGAGTTCTCAGCATCAGAAATTGTTGAACTGTTTATGGAACCCTCATCGCTTGAGAATGTGATATGAGATCACTCAAACAACAAATCATATTTTCTTCTCAAACTTCTCCAAATCCAATCCCAAATCAATCACAATCCCATCAACCACCTCCATTGCTGGAAGGAATTCATTTCGAATGAATTTTCCACTTCTCAAAGCAAAACGCAAATAAGTCAATGTTTTCTCATAGTTGTGAACGCGAACTTTGTCATTTCAATTTTGTTTCCATATTTCTTCATTTCATTCCCTGTTTTGACAACCAATCCTGCACCTGAAATCACTCCCAAAATCACAGGATTCATTGTCACTCCTCCAGCAATTGCCCAATCGCAACAAGAGCGGAAGATGTCAAATTCACAAACAAATTCATCTTTTGAAATGTTTGTGAGCTCTTTTCAAACACCAAAATCTTTTGTGATAGAATCGGAAGAGTTGCTTGATCTCTTCCAGTTCTTCTGGAGAGATGTCTTTGCTGATGTGATTGAAATCGAGAATCTTTTTCTTTTGTCGCTCTTTTTTCATTTTGAAAGAGAAATGAAAAAATTCACGACAAAACCTCAAAAACTAGTGTAATAATAATTGTTATATTTGGAGTTTTACTCAAGGTTTTTATTGGATAAAAATCAACACGAGTCATTTCCTCGATTTCAACTCCATCTCCCAGATCATACTTCCAAATGTGTTGACCAAGCTCTCCTTGCCAAAACCATGTTTTTTTCTTTTTGTTCACTAACATATCCATCCCAAGATCGATTTTAGGGTGTATAAATGATTGGATTGAATGGAACATTATCCCAGCTTTAACAAGTCGTGTTTTCATTGGAAAGAAAACAAATTTTACATTTCTCCAAACAAGAAGCTATAATTATCAACGGATAGTAATAATAACCTGTTTGAATAATTTTATCTCCTGTCAACTTGAAACCATTCATGTCAAGGTTTGTTTCCATGACCATCTTCCCCGAGTTAAAAGCGAAAGGAGCATCATAAACAGAACTTGGCACATCTGATTGAGAACCTTTGACGCCATAAATAATCAGATTTGCTGGACCTTGAGAAGCTGATGATGCTGTTCCTTGCCATTTCAGATCCAAATAAATGAACTCTGGTGGAGTAATCTGCCATTTATGCATGTGAATGATTGATCGAGAATAGTTGGAAAACTTCTTCGTTGATTGTTGATTGATATTCAGCTGTTGAAACCACGTCAACGCTCACACCCGTCATGGAAGCGGGGAAGAATTCAATGCAAATCGTATATTCCCCTTCTGGAAGCTTCAGCATATGGAATCCAAGTCGACCAGAGTATTCATTGAAAACTTTTGTTATTTCAAATTAACGCTTTTTTATTGATATGGGTGAACTTGGTAAAATCAGATAAACCAGTCACTGTCATATTATGTTCAGCTTTGGATTCACCTACATCCTCCATCAAATACCGGAATTCATCCTTCAAGTGGGAGGTTGAAGATATATGATTCATTGACATATTTTTTAAGGTTAGCTTCTGTTTTAATCAGTTCCTCTGACAGAGCTACTGTCTTCTCATTTAGCTGTGTATCAACATATTGTTTTGATGTTGCTTCATTGGATGTTTTTGGATCGGGAAGACCATCAAGTTTTTCTCCTCCCATATCCAATTCCCCAGTCATTGTTCCTCCGGAAAGAGAAAGAGTATCTGAGGCCACAAACCTAATTGATGAGGTAAGTTGTGTGACATGTTGATCGACATATTTTTTATTGGCTGCTTGATCGATTGCTGTTGGATCTTTCACGTTATAAACAAATTGGTTTCCCATATCAAGACTTGTTTCCATTGGAAACGTTTCTTTCCGACTGAGAAAAACATTCTTTGCGTCATTATAGGAGATCAGATTGTTATAGTTCGCTGATAAATCAGCATAAGTTTGTTGCTTTGATTTGACAACATTGAAAAGTTCTTTCAGATCGATGTTCTTCGTCACTTCATGCGTTGGTGCTGGAGCATTTGGGTGGAACTTCTTCAGCGTCACCATATTCACAGCAGAAAGATCATTTGATTCATCTGTATCCAGATTTGTGATCAGTTTCCGATCCATGTCAATCTCTCCAGGAAGAATCAGTTTCTTTCCCCTGAGGTCCAGATCTCCAGTCATATGGGAGGATCCATCAACCTGCAAAGAATCTGCTCTCAATTGAATCAGTTTGGTTTCCACACTTCTGTCTAGCGTGTCAACTTGATGTTTTGTGACTGCATCACCATTTGCTGTTCCTTCAGCGACATTGACTAGTTTTCTGTTTGACATATCATAATCCCCTATGGATGTCAGTTTAAAACCAACTCCTGGTAATCCATCTCTTCCATCTCGACCCCCTCGGAAGTGCTTGTTGTTTCAGAAAGCAATCCATTTGAATAGCTCATTTTAAAGTCTTTCATCAAAGTTTTTGGCAATGAATTTCCTCGGCTTATCCACATAGAGGAAAGAGAATGGATCATGTGTTGCTTTCTTATAATCTTCTTTGCTGACTTGTGTCTCCCTACAAGTAGGGAAACTTCATTGTTGCTGGGGAATTCAAAGATGCAAAAATGAGAACAATTCAGGCGGATATCTTTTGGTGTTTGGAAATAGCTTTGTGAAAGATAAATCATAGAACAATTCTTATGCCTGCCTTGGATAAAATAATCAATTAGGGGTTTTTGATTCTTTTCGCAAACAAAATCATCGAAAACAACCAGTTTTTGATTCTCCCCTGACAATTCAGAAACTGGGATGATTTCATCCGGTGATGCCTCCACAACATCATACCCAGCTTCTTTGTTGATTGGGTGAAATGTTTTCAGAAGATGTTGATATTTAGCTTGGTTAAGATTTTTCGCATAGAGATAAATTTTATCATAATACAACAATCTCAAAATCATATCCAGGAGAACATTTGTTTTCCCCGATCCTGAAGGGCCGCAGATCAACATTCTGAAAGCTTGATCAGGCATGAAAGGATGAAGCTGTCGAAAATTTGTAATTGGATCCTGACAATCATAATTTGGAATCTTCATTTTATTATAAACATCATATTCAACATCATATTCAACATCATATTCAACATCATATTCAACATTATATTCAATATCATATTCAATATCATATTCAACATCATATTCAACATCATATTCAATATCATATTCAACATCATATTCAACATCATATTCAACATCATATTTTTGGATTTAAAATGAGTTTATTGAAATGGAATGAAATGGCTAAAAGCAAATCTGCTTTGGGTCAAAAAATCAACTTTATTCACGATGTCATCACCCAGAAAAAGTTGGGTAAAGAAACAAGTCAAATCGGATTTGAAAAAATGTTCAAACCCATCACATCGAAACTGGATGATGTTATTGCATCAAATTTAAGACCACTTCCCCGGAAAAAGAAAGTTGGAAAAGCTAAACCCACGACATTGATTATTATCCTGAAGTCGATCCATTTGAAGAGATGGAAGTTGAAGGTTTGATTGATGATGATGAGATTGTATCACCACAAACAGCTAAGCAAATTCCAATAAGACCACCAACATATGAAGAAGTACTGGAAGAGTTAGAAGGTGAATCTCCTGTATATAAATCAACCGTTCCTGATTATGAAGTGAAGAAGAGGAAGAGGAAGAGGAAGAGGAAGAGGAAGAGGAAGAGGAAGAGGAAAGAAGAGGAAGAGGAAGAGGAAGAGGAAGAGGAAGAGGAAGAGGAAGAGGAAGAGGAAGAGGAAGTTAAAGGATGGGAAGAAGCACAAGAAGATATTATTGAAGAAAAAGATATAATTAATGAAATGCTAGATAAGATGGGTTTATCAAATTATAGCAAAACAGATAAAGTCTTAGCTCAGCCAAATGTTCCAGTAGAAAAGAAAAAAAATTTAATTGCAAACAGCATTATAATGCCAGCTCATAATATAAGAGCACAACTGAACAACCGTAACAGTTATCTGAACAAAAAATTTAATGATGGTAGAATAACTAAAAATCAAAGGGATATAGAATGGCAGGCTATAAAAGAAAAAAGAAAAGTATTGAATGACTACATGAACTATTATAGAAAGAAACTCAAGTCATTTGAAGGCTCTGGAGCCCGAAAACGATACGGACGTGGCATCTCATTTTTCAACGATTCAAAAGATCTTCTCCAGAAACTTGAAGTCATTGTCGGCTCTATCCTTGCTGGGAACACTAACATCAACGTGAGAAATGAAGGAGTTGCAATTCTTGATATTCTCCTGAAAGAGTCAGTGATTAACAGACCTCAGCATGAAAAGCTGTACAAAACCTATTTCAAAACATAAAATGGAAAGAGAAATCGTCCTGTCATCTTACGCTGTTAAGAACAGACAAAACAAACCTGCAGATTTCACAACAAAATTTAATCGTCCAATTATTCTTGATTTGAATGAACAATATGTTGTTGGGTTGAAACGAATCATCAATATGAGTTTTACGTGGTATAACATCAATCCACAATATGAAAATCAACTGATTAGGTTTTCCTCTGATGGTGGGAAAACATTTTCCGATATTGCTTTTCCTGCTGGAGTTTGGGAGTATTCTGGGATAAATGATTTCATTCGGAAAGCAACAGTGGTGAAAGAATCTGGGAAAAAAGATGTTTTTCCAATCAATCTTGCTTTCAGCAATGAAACTTTCAGAGTGACAGTTTCACTGGCTGAAAATTATCAACTGGATTTCACCCAATCGAATTTCGGGGAGCTTGTGGGGTTTGATAAAAAGATTCTGAAGGAGAAAGTTAATGTTGGCCCTAAAGTTCCAAATCTCAGTCAAGATACTGATATGTTAAACATTCATTGTGATTTGACAAATGACTCACTTGTGGATGGGGAAGAGACTGATATCATCTATTCCTTTTCCACATCTGTTCTGCAGGCATCATATAGTTTTGAGCGTGAACCCATAAAAATTACATTCTGCCCCGTGAATAAAAACACGATCAGCTCAATTCGGATGTATATCACAGACGGGAAAAGAAGAATTGTTAACCTGAATGGGGCAGACACAGCATTCTCGTTGATATTAAAAAAAAGACTATAAAATGAAAGCATATGAATTTTCTCGTTATTATCACCCCAAACTGGGGAAGTTTGTTTATAAGCATAAAGGAACAGGAATCATTTTTGATTCCATCTTCAAGCCACTGAAAAAGATGGTAGGACCAGCTATGAAAGGAATTCTCAAGAAAGTTGTGAAACCATTTGCGAAAAAAGCTTTGGACGCAGGAATTTCTCACGCTGGAGAAAAAGTGGGCAAAATGCAGTTGAAAAATCAGGTGATTTAATCATGAAAAAACTGGGAACATGAAGATTGGAAAACCATCTGCTAAACGAGGAAAAAAACCACAATCACGCCCTTCAATCAAAGTCGCTTCGCTCCCTGCTTCACTCCCAACGAAACAACCACAGAGAGAAAGTGCAAATGATATCTTGAATAGACTTATCAGTGGCCAAGGAATTTAAAATAATCTATTAAAATGGCTTTTCGATCGAATGAATATCTCCAAAGAAATGAATTGTAAGATTCCAGTTGGATGATGTTATCAGAGCCCCAGCAAATGGGCAAGCACAAACAAAAAATGGTTATAAATTCACCATCAATGACAGATCAGCGTTTTATGACTGGCATAACGCTTATTTTGAAGTGCAATTTCAACTCCAGAAATTAGCAAATGGTGCTGGATATGCTGCTGCTGATAGGATAACAGTCATAAATGGCTCACATTCCCTGATAAAACATATGACAATCAGATCTGCAGGGAAGATTGTTTACGAACCTGACAATCTACATAAAGTTACTTTTGTTAAAAATCTGTTGGAATACTCAGATGATTTCAGCAGATCAGTAGCAAAGAACAGTTTCTGGTATTTGGATACGGATGGAACAACTGCTGATACGAATACAGGATTTGAAGCGAGACGACTACAAACTCAAGCAGTTAACGACGATGGAACTGGATGTAAAAATGTTAATTGCATTATCCCCCTTAATCGTTTCTCCTTTTTCGAGGAACTGGAAGGCAGGATGTTGGTCCCAATGCAGTTGCAATTCGAAATTAATCTTCAACAGGATGGTGAATTGATTCATAAGGCTGCTGCTGCTGCTGCTGGAAGAGTTGTTATCAACAGATTTTTCTTTGGGTGCCAAGACTGACTCCCAAAGATTCTCTTTATGATAAATTTATCAGTTCATTCCTGAAAGAAACACAATGGAAGTATCTGAGGGAGACATATGATCAATCAGCTCCCGCAACATCATCAGGATTCTTCCAGATTTCAGCGAGCATTGACAATGTAAGGCATATTTTTGTCTGGCTGAAAAGAACAGCTCCACCCAATAATCACCCTGAAGAAGACTCTCCATATTTGATGGATACTTTCAAGCTGAATGAAGCAGATGATGACTCATCCCTGTCAACTTGCAGATTGGAGTATGGAAATGGAGTGTTTTATCCTGAAACTGACTATGACACGGAATCAAAAGTCAGAATCTTCAATGATGTTATGGCTTATGCAATGAGGAAAAATGACTTCAACACTGGTACTCAGTTGAATTTGGCTAACTTTCAATCACTTTATGGTCTCATTTATTTCGATTTGTCTTACCAAGCTGAAAAACCAACAAGAGATCCCAAGCAGTTGATATTTCGATATACACTGAATGCTAATGCAACTGCCGCCTTCAATGTGCATGCAGTGGTTCTCTATGAGGAAACAGCTAAGATTAATAAAGTTGGTAATGAGCTGGTCATTGCTTAAAGCGGAGTGAAAACATATGTTATCATTAAAAATGACAACATATCACCCATATAAAATAAATTTGTCTAAAGGACAAAAAGAAAAGCTTGGAAGAGCATTCAGAACAAACACTCCATCACCTGAGTTGAGATTGGGTAGTAATCAAACAAGTGGAAGCGATGAACTGATGCTGACAACTAATCAAATTAAAAGAATCACAAAAGCAAAATCTCTGGGAAAAGGAGTTGAGATTAAGATAACAAAAACACAAATTAGAAAAGTAATGAAACAAGGTGGAAGTCTATTTTCTGCTATTGTTCCTTTGGCTAAAACACTGATACCCACCCTGGGTAAAACACTTGGGTTGTCAGCACTGGCTGGTTTAGCGAGTGAAGGAGCAAGTCAAGTCGTCAAAGCAATAAGTGGAAAAGGTGGTGGTCAGGTGGGTGGATTTCTCATCCCCCAAAATAAAATTCAGAAACTGATTGACAATAAACATTTGTTGACAAATAAACAGAAACAAGACATTTTGGTTGCCCTGCAATCAGGAGGACAGTTGGTGATGAAACCATCTGTAAAACAGTCTGGTGGATTGTTAGGAAGTGTGTTGGCATCCATTGGAATCCCATTAGCACTTGATATGGTAAAGAATTTGTTTGGGAAAGGTGCTCCTAGAGTTGGCCGACCAAAAGGAAAAGGAGCTCCAAGATTGGGAGCGTATCCTCCACCATTTATTGGTAACTGGAGACGAAACCCTGTTGGGATGGGGGAAAAAAAAAAAAAAAAAAGGCAAAGGACTTCTGCTGGGGACGAACAGCCCATTCAACAACATCCCAATTCTCGGGACAATATTATGAGGCCTAAATTTGTAATTAAACCGCTGTCAAATATTGATCTGTTGAAGTGGATTGAATATCTGAGGATTCCCAATTTCAAAGGCATCTTTGCGAGAGATCAATTCATGCCACAAAAACACACTCCCTGCATCATCAATCTTGATTCACTTGAAAATGCAGGAACTCATTGGGTTTGTTGCGCTCCGGGGAAAAAATTCACGTGGTATTTTGACTCTTTTGGAATGGGATTTCCAAAAGAATTCAAAAGTTTCAAACCAGTGATTTGGAACAGCAGTCAGTATCAAAACATAAACAGTGTTCTTTGTGGGTATTATTGCCTTTATTTCCTCCATCAATGGTCGCAGGGGAAAGATTTCTATGATATTCTCAACCTCTCAGTTTGACTGATACAATGCAAAATGAAAGATTCATAAAAGAATATTTTGATTGAAAATGAAGTCATATTGTGTTAAGGAGAAAAAACAAACTGAATGTGTTGAGCCATCTGGAATCATGACCGCAAAAAATGGAAGAAAGATGTGGTTTTGCCATTGCGCTTCCTGTGGAATTAAAAAGACAAGATTTGTGAAGGCAAAGCCCTCGGGAAACTGAGTCTGCCCTCACAAGGTGGGGGCTTTGGTGAATTAGCATTGACTGGCGTTGCTCATGCTCTTCCCTGGCTTGGGAAAAAAACAGTTGAAATGGGGAGATATGGAGCTAGTGAATTGTTGCGAAATAAGAACACTCAAAGGAAAGCATTGGATTTTGCTTTAGATAAGATGAAACCATTTCTTGCCAAAACCTCTTCCGATATGCTGAATCAACTATCCACAACGATTAGACCAAACAGAAAATATAAGACAGATCGAGCTGATTTGGATGGAAGAGGATTGGATATTCATAACTTGATTGGGAAACTACCAAAACCAAAGAAAGGTTTCACTCTTCCCGGACATAACTTCACTGGCCCGTATAACCCTTTGGAAAAACAAGTCAGATTTGATGATACTGGAAAGATTCTTGAAATCTGGCAACAACCCACAGGAAAAACAGATGCAGTTGCTATGCAGCATGATGTGGATTATTCAGTTTGCGCAAAACAATCAAACCCACATCAATGTAAAAATAAAGCAGACAGGAAAATGGTTGCCGCTTTGGATTCCATTCCTTGGAAAGAAAGACAGTGGGGTCATGCTTTGGCGAGAAATACCATTGATGTAAAACAAAAACTTGGTTTGGGTGCCCAAAAAAACGGGAAAAGATTTTGAGTGAAGGCTGGACTCAAAATCTAGCAAATGAACTTCACCAGCCAATCAGGAGAAGATTTCCAAAGAGAAGAGTTATTGCATATGGTGTTGACAACATTTGGGCGGCTGATCTGGTTGAGATGGGGAAATATTCGAAGTGGAATAAGGGAATAAGATATCTCCTGATGGTGATCGATGTCTTCTCAAAGTTCGGTTTCATTCGCCCTCTGAAAGATAAGCGAGGACAAACAGTGGCCGATGCTTTCCAATCCATATTCAGGGAGCGAAAACCGAAGATGCTTTGGACTGACAAAGGAAGTGAATTTTTCAATGGAATTATGAAGGATCTCCTGAATAAGAATGGGATAAAATTGTATACAACAGAGAATGAAGAAAAGTCATCTGTTGTTGAACGTTGGAATAGGACTATGAAGGAGAAACTCTTCCGGATGTTTTCTGCTAACAATAATACAGTGTTTTTTGACAAACTAGATGAGTTAGTAGATCAATATAATCACCATTTTCATTCAAGCATTCGGATGACCCCAACGCAGGCTAGCGAACGGACAAATGAGAAAAAGGTTTTCGCTAATCTTTTCGGAGATATGATTTATGCAAAACACAACCCAGCAAAATTCAAGATCGGTGACAGGGTTAGAATATCAAAATACAAGCGAAAGATATTCGACAAAGGTTTCACCCCGAACTGGACAGAGGAGATATTTGTCGTTGATGAGATTTTAAACACAAATCCTGTAACGTATAGGTTAGTCGATCTGTTGGGAGAAAAAATAACTGGATCATTTTATGAAGCAGAACTCCAAAGGACAACACAAAGCGTATTTCGCATTGAAAATGTTATTCACCTCGATCAGAAGAAAAAGGAAGCCTTGGTTAAATGGAAAGGATATCCTGATAAATTCAATTCCTGGGTTCCACTGAGTGATATGGAAAATCTCTGAGACAGAATATGAATGTTTCACATTCATATTTATGAAATAACACCTCTTTCTTTCAATTCCCGGTGGATTTTCCAGAGGAGATCACTTTGTTTTTTGAGTTCATTTTTATGAATCTTGTATTCCTCTTGGAGATTGATAAATGATTCAAAGAGGAGTTCTATTGTGACTTCCTCTTCTTCATTTTGCTCTGCTTCTTCCATCTCTGAATCAGAGACAATAAATTCCTCATCAGATGTTGTTGGGGTTTCATCTTCACTCATTGATTCATCCTCTGAGCAGGTGAGGTCGCTTCGCTCGCTTTCATCATCCATTTTGAGTTACAAGATTAAAATGTTTAATAGATATCACTCCCTTGTGGAAAAATGAATTTTTTCTTCGCCTTCTCCTTCTTCACCTTCTCCTCCAAAAGGATAAAAAGTGGTTGATGAAGCAAATTTAAAATAAAAAACTTTTTCTCCCAAAAAATTTCAGGAGAAAAAGTTTTTTGAAAACTTTAGCTATTAGTCATTGATTTTCAGCTGTGAAATAGATTTCATTTATATTTCTTGATTTTATTGAACAAATCCACTTGAAAGGTTCTTTCATTTTTCCTCATTTTGGAAATGAAATTCAATCGTTTCAGGTCAATTGCATTTTTTTCCCCAACAGATAATTTTTTGTTCTGTTCTTCCAAACAATAATCTCTGTTAATCGGAAATGCTACTTTACAGATAACGGAGATAATCTTGAAAAATGAAACAGTTTCCTCATTATATAAAATTTCTCTTTTTTTCCAATCAAATGCGATGTCCTCATCCATAAATAATATATTAACAATCCCTTTACCAAACTCATCCATGTTTGAAACTACTATCTTGAATTTATCAAACCATTCCTCATCCATTGGAAGTGAAGAAAATTCTGTATCTGATTGTTTTGATTTTGGTTTTGGTTCTCCGAGAAAGAATTTTTTTTATCCGATCTTCGGGTGATAGATGTGTTTCCTTTTTTCAAAGCATTGGTGATTGCACAATTTGAAATGTTAAATTCTTTAGCAGCAGAATTGATAGAGGTGAATGTTTTGGTTTTTTTCCCATCTGAAATTGTAAAATGCTTGTCTGTTTGTTTCGCCATTTTAGTTATATATAAAAACGAAATAAAAAACAAAAATATGATTTTATATATTTATTTCCTGAAAAGAGTTGACTAAATTATAGGAAATAAACAGAGGGGAAAAAGAGAGATAAGCCTATCTTTAACATAAAACTTCATGAAAAAATGGATTTTAGTTAGAAAAAAATAAAAATGAAATTGATTTTGTAAGGAGATCTTCCCCTAAATGAAATTAATTTGGAGAAAAATCTTTTCCAAATCAAAACTTTTATTGGAAAGAAAAATAAAAAAAAAACTCATTTGTTTTTTTTTCTTTTTCTTTCCAATAAAAGTTTTGATTTGAGTTTTTTAAAATGAAATTGATTTTATTCCCATAAAGTTTTCTGGGGATAAATTTTATCTTTCTTTATTCCCTACTCTGAAGTAGATAGGAAAGAAGGGTTCTGGCAGACTCTTCGGCCGCTGTTTTTCAAACAAAATTCATTTCTGATGAATTTTGTGGGATTTTAGGGGAACTGATGGATTTGTTTGATTTTATGAGAATTTTTCATTAACGAATGTATCTGTTTGATTTTATGAGAATTTTTTGGTGAACAAGATGGATTTTATTGATTTTTAAATAATTGTACGATGATTTTTTGCAGAGAATTTGTAAAATGCTGAAAATTTAGCAGCTTTTTTTTTAATAATTTTATTAATTTTTTGACTCAGGATATGTAAATTTGGAACAATTTTCATGCGATCGCATGCAAATTCAGAGTTAGTGATGAAAGTAGGAGAAAAGTGAAAAGAATTAAAAATTGTGCTAAAAAGGGGCGGCCGAAGAGTGTGCCAGAACCCTTCTTTCCTATCTACTGACTATTAATCATTAAAATTAATCATGATGTGAGTAAAATTTAAATTTATGGATTATTAATCATGAATTTGAATTATTCATGATCAATTTCCGTGAGATTAATTTTATTAATTATTAGGTTTAACTTTATGGACTATTAATCATAAACTTGAGTGAGACTTAACTTCATGAATTATTTATCATGACTTTGAGTAAAATTAAAATTTATACACTATTAATCATGAATTTGAGTGAAATTTAACTTTATGAATAGTTCATGATCTATGTGAGTGAGATTTAACTTTATTAATTATAAATCATGAATTTGATTAAGATTTAAATTTAAATTTAAGTTGTATTAATCATGAATTTAAACGAGATTTCACTTTATCGATTTCACTTGATCGATTACTCATTATTAATTTGAGTGAGATTCAATTTCATGGACAATTAATCATGAATTTGACTATTAATCATGAATTATTAATCATGAATTTGAGTGAAATTTCACTTTATGAATTTTTCATCATCAATTTGAGTGAAATTTAATGTCATGGACTATTAATCATGAATTTGATTAAGATTAACTTTATTTAACTTAATGGACTATTAATCATGAATTTGAGTGAGAGTTCACTTTATGAATTATTAGTGATAAATTTGAGCGAATTTTAATTGTATGGAGCATTAATAATAAATTTTAGTTAAATTTTACTTTATGGACTACTGACCATAAAATTGAGTGAAATTTAACTTCATGAATTAGTGAACATGAATTTGAGCGAGACTTGTTTCATGGACCATAAATCATTAAAATTAATCATGATGTGAGTAAAATTAAAATTTATGGACTATTAATCATGCATAAATTCAGTGAAATTTCATTTTTTGAATTAGTAAACATGAATTTGAGAGAGATTTAATTTTATGGACTATTAATCATTAAAATTAATCATGATGTGAGTAAAATTTAAATTTATGGATTAATAATCATGAATTTGAATTATTCATGATCAATTTCCGTGAGATTAATTTTATTAATTATTAGGTTTAACTTTATGGACTATTATTCATAAACTTGAGTGAGACATAACTTCATGAATTATTTATCATGACTTTGAGTAAAATTAAAATTTATAGACTATTAATCATGAATTTGAGTGAGATTTCACTTTATGAGTTATTGATGATTAATTTGAGCGAGATTTATTTTTATGGACTATTAATCGTCAATTTGACCGAGATTTAACTTTATGAATTATCAAACCTCAATTTGATTGAGATTTTGTGGATTATTAATCATTAATTTGATTTAACTTTATGGACTATTAATCATGAATTTGAGTGAAATTTAACTTTATGAATAGTTCATGATCAATGTGAGTGAGATTTAACTTTATTAATTATAAATCATGAATTTGATTAAGATTTAAATTGAAATTTAAGTTGTATTAATCATGAATTTGAACGAGATTTCACTTTATCGATTTCACTTTATCGATTACTCATTATCAATTTGAGTGAGATTCAATTTCATGGACTATTAATCATGAATTTGACTATTAATCATGAATTATTAATCATGAATTTGAGTGAAATTTCACGTTATGAATTTTTCATGATCAATTTGAGTGAAATTTAATGTCATGGACTATTAATCATGAATTTGATTAAGATTTAACTTTATTTAACTTAATGGATTGTTAATCATGAATTTGAGAAAAATTAAAATAATGGGCTATTAATCAAATTGAAGTAAAATTTAAATTTATGGAGTACCAATCTTGAATTTGAGTGAGATTTCACTTTATGAATTATAAATTACTTATCATAAATTTCAGTGAAATGTCACTTCATTTAACTTCGTGAATTATTTATCATGACTTTGAGTAAAATTAAAATTTATAGACTATTAATCATGAATTTTGAGTGAGATTTCTCTTTATGAATTATTGATGATTAATTTGAGCGAGATTTATATTTATGGACAATTAATCGTCAATTTGACCGAGATTTAACTTTATGAATAAAAAAACCCTGAATTTTATTGAGATTTTATGGACTATTAATCATTAATTTGATTTAACTTTATGGACTATTAGTCATGAATTTGAGTGAAATTTAACTTTATGAATAGTTCATGATCAATGTGAGTGAGATTTAACTTTATTAATTATAAATCATGAATTTGATTAAGATTTAAATTTAAATTTAAGTTGTATTAAACATGAATTTGAACGAGATTTCACTTTATCAATTACACTTTATCGATTACTCATTATCAATTGAGTGAGATTCAAATTCATGGACTATTAATCTTGAATTTGACTATTAATCATGAATTATTAATCATGAATTTGAGTGAAATTTCACTTTATGAATTTTTCATGTTCAATTTCAGTGAAAATCAATGTGATGGACTATTAATCATGAATTTGATTAAGATTTAACTTTATTTAACTTAATTGGTTATTAATCATGAATTTGAGAAAAATTCAAATAATGGGCTATTAATCAAATTTAAGTAAAATTTAAATTTATGGAGTACTAATCTTGAATTTCAGTGAGATTTCACTTTATCAATTATGAATTACTTATCATAAATTTCAGTGAAATGTCACTTCATTTAACATCATGAATTATTAATCATGAATATGAGAAAAATTTAAATTAATGGACTATTAATGATGAATTTGAGTGAAATTTATGGACTATTAATCATGCATTTGAGTGAAATTTCAATTTTAATTTTTGAACTTTTAATCATGAATTTGAGATTTCACTTTATGAATTATTCATGATCAATTTCCGTGAGATTAATTTTATTAACTATTAATCATGAATTTGAGTAAAATTTACATTTATGGACTATTAATCATGCATTTGAGTGAAATTTAAATTAATGGACTATTAATCATGAATTTGAGTGAGAGTTCACTTTATGAATTATTAGTGATAAATTTGAGCGAATTTTAATTGTATGGAGCATTAATGATAAATTTTAATTAAATTTACTTTATGGACTACTGACCATAAAATTGAGTGAAATTTAACTTCATGAATTAGTGAACATGAATTTGAGCGAGATTTGTTTCATGGACCATAAATCATTAAAATTAATCATGATGTGAGTAAAATTTAAATTTATGGACTATTAATCATGCATAAATTCAGTGAAATTTCATTTTTTGAATTAGTAAACATGAATTTGAGAGAGATTTAATTTTATGGACTATTAATCATTAAAATTAATCATGATGTGAGTAAAATTTAAATTTATGGATTAATAATCATGAATTTGAATTATTCATGATCAATTTCCGTGAGATTAATTTTATTAATTATTAGGTTTAACTTTATGGACTATTATTCATAAACTTGAGTGAGACATAACTTCATGAATTATTTATCATGACTTTGAGTAAAATTAAAATTTATAGACTATTAATCATGAATTTGAGTGAGATTTCACTTTATGAGTTATTGATGATTAATTTGAGCGAGATTTATTTTTATGGACTATTAATCGTCAATTTGACCGAGATTTAACTTTATGAATTATCAAACCTCAATTTGATTGAGATTTTGTGGATTATTAATCATTAATTTGATTTAACTTTATGGACTATTAATCATGAATTTGAGTGAAATTTAACTTTATGAATAGTTCATGATCAATGTGAGTGAGATTTAACTTTATTAATTATAAATCATGAATTTGATTAAGATTTAAATTTAAATTTAAGTTGTATTAATCATGAATTTGAACGAGATTTCACTTTATCGATTTCACTTTATCGATTACTCATTATCAATTTGAGTGAGATTCAATTTCATGGACTATTAATCATGAATTTGACTATTAATCATGAATTATTAATCATGAATTTGAGTGAAATTTCACGTTATGAATTTTTCATGATCAATTTGAGTGAAATTTAATGTCATGGACTATTAATCATGAATTTGATTAAGATTTAACTTTATTTAACTTAATGGATTGTTAATCATGAATTTGAGAAAAATTAAAATAATGGGCTATTAATCAAATTGAAGTAAAATTTAAATTTATGGAGTACCAATCTTGAATTTGAGTGAGATTTCACTTTATGAATTATAAATTACTTATCATAAATTTCAGTGAAATGTCACTTCATTTAACTTCGTGAATTATTTATCATGACTTTGAGTAAAATTAAAATTTATAGACTATTAATCATGAATTTTGAGTGAGATTTCTCTTTATGAATTATTGATGATTAATTTGAGCGAGATTTATATTTATGGACAATTAATCGTCAATTTGACCGAGATTTAACTTTATGAATAAAAAAACCCTGAATTTTATTGAGATTTTATGGACTATTAATCATTAATTTGATTTAACTTTATGGACTATTAGTCATGAATTTGAGTGAAATTTAACTTTATGAATAGTTCATGATCAATGTGAGTGAGATTTAACTTTATTAATTATAAATCATGAATTTGATTAAGATTTAAATTTAAATTTAAGTTGTATTAAACATGAATTTGAACGAGATTTCACTTTATCAATTACACTTTATCGATTACTCATTATCAATTGAGTGAGATTCAAATTCATGGACTATTAATCTTGAATTTGACTATTAATCATGAATTATTAATCATGAATTTGAGTGAAATTTCACTTTATGAATTTTTCATGTTCAATTTCAGTGAAAATCAATGTGATGGACTATTAATCATGAATTTGATTAAGATTTAACTTTATTTAACTTAATGGGTTATTAATCATGAATTTGAGAAAAATTCAAATAATGGGCTATTAATCAAATTTAAGTAAAATTTAAATTTATGGAGTACTAATCTTGAATTTCAGTGAGATTTCACTTTATCAATTATGAATTACTTATCATAAATTTCAGTGAAATGTCACTTCATTTAACATCATGAATTATTAATCATGAATATGAGAAAAATTTAAATTAATGGACTATTAATGATGAATTTGAGTGAAATTTATGGACTATTAATCATGCATTTGAGTGAAATTTCAATTTCAATTTTTGAACTATTAATCATGAATTTGAGATTTCACTTTATGAATTATTCATGATCAATTTCCGTGAGATTAATTTTATTAACTATTAATCATGAATTTGAGTAAAATTTAAATTTATGGACTATTAATCATGCATTTGAGTGAAATTTAAATTAATGGACTATTAATCATGAATTTGAGTGAGAGTTCACTTTATGAATTATTAGTGATAAATTTGAGCGAATTTTAATTGTATGGAGCATTAATGATAAATTTTAATTAAATTTACTTTATGGACTACTGACCATAAAATTGAGTGAAATTTAACTTCATGAATTAGTGAACATGAATTTGAGCGAGATTTGTTTCATGGACCATAAATCATTAAAATTAATCATGATGTGAGTAAAATTTAAATTTATGGACTATTAATCATTCATAAATTGAGTGAAATTTAAATTTTTGAATGAGTAAACATTAACTTGAGAGAGATTTCATTTTATGGACTATTAATCATTAAAATTAATCATGATGTGAGTAAAATTTAAATTTATGGATTATTAATCATGAATTTGAATTATTCATGATCAATTTCCGTGAGATTAATTTTATTAATTATTAGGTTTAACTTTATGGACTATTAATCATAAACTTGAGTGAGACTTAACTTCATGAATTATTTATCATGACTTTGAGTAAAATTAAAATTTATAGACTATTAATCATGAATTTGAGTGAGATTTCACTTTATGAGTTATTGATGATTAATTTGAGCGAGATTTAACTTTATTAATTATAAATCATGAATTTGATTAAGATTTAAATTTAAATTTAAGTTGTATTAATCATGAATTTAAACGAGATTTCACTTTATCGATTTCACTTGATCGATTACTCATTATTAATTTGAGTGAGATTCAATTTCATGGACAATTAATCATGAATTTGACTATTAATCATGAATTATTAATCATGAATTTGAGTGAAATTTCACTTTATGAATTTTTCATGATCAATTTGAGTGAAATTTAATGTCATGGACTATTAATCATGAATTTGATTAAGATTTAACTTTATTTAACTTAATGGACTATTAATCATGAATTTGAGTGAGAGTTCACTTTATGAATTATTAGTGATAAATTTGAGCGAATTTTAATTGTATGGAGCATTAATAATAAATTTTAGTTAAATTTTACTTTATGGACTACTGACCATAAAATTGAGTGAAATTTAACTTCATGAATTAGTGAACATGAATTTGAGCGAGACTTGTTTCATGGACCATAAATCATTAAAATTAATCATGATGTGAGTAAAATTTAAATTTATGGACTATTAATCATGCATAAATTCAGTGAAATTTCATTTTTTGAATTAGTAAACATGAATTTGAGAGAGATTTAATTTTATGGACTATTAATCATTAAAATTAATCATGATGTGAGTAAAATTTAAATTTATGGATTAATAATCATGAATTTGAATTATTCATGATCAATTTCCGTGAGATTAATTTTATTAATTATTAGGTTTAACTTTATGGACTATTATTCATAAACTTGAGTGAGACATAACTTCATGAATTATTTATCATGACTTTGAGTAAAATTAAAATTTATAGACTATTAATCATGAATTTGAGTGAGATTTCACTTTATGAGTTATTGATGATTAATTTGAGCGAGATTTATTTTTATGGACTATTAATCGTCAATTTGACCGAGATTTAACTTTATGAATTATCAAACCTCAATTTGATTGAGATTTTGTGGATTATTAATCATTAATTTGATTTAACTTTATGGACTATTAATCATGAATTTGAGTGAAATTTAACTTTATGAATAGTTCATGATCAATGTGAGTGAGATTTAACTTTATTAATTATAAATCATGAATTTGATTAAGATTTAAATTGAAATTTAAGTTGTATTAATCATGAATTTGAACGAGATTTCACTTTATCGATTTCACTTTATCGATTACTCATTATCAATTTGAGTGAGATTCAATTTCATGGACTATTAATCATGAATTTGACTATTAATCATGAATTATTAATCATGAATTTGAGTGAAATTTCACGTTATGAATTTTTCATGATCAATTTGAGTGAAATTTAATGTCATGGACTATTAATCATGAATTTGATTAAGATTTAACTTTATTTAACTTAATGGATTGTTAATCATGAATTTGAGAAAAATTAAAATAATGGGCTATTAATCAAATTGAAGTAAAATTTAAATTTATGGAGTACCAATCTTGAATTTGAGTGAGATTTCACTTTATGAATTATAAATTACTTATCATAAATTTCAGTGAAATGTCACTTCATTTAACTTCGTGAATTATTTATCATGACTTTGAGTAAAATTAAAATTTATAGACTATTAATCATGAATTTTGAGTGAGATTTCTCTTTATGAATTATTGATGATTAATTTGAGCGAGATTTATATTTATGGACAATTAATCGTCAATTTGACCGAGATTTAACTTTATGAATAAAAAAACCCTGAATTTTATTGAGATTTTATGGACTATTAATCATTAATTTGATTTAACTTTATGGACTATTAGTCATGAATTTGAGTGAAATTTAACTTTATGAATAGTTCATGATCAATGTGAGTGAGATTTAACTTTATTAATTATAAATCATGAATTTGATTAAGATTTAAATTTAAATTTAAGTTGTATTAAACATGAATTTGAACGAGATTTCACTTTATCAATTACACTTTATCGATTACTCATTATCAATTGAGTGAGATTCAAATTCATGGACTATTAATCTTGAATTTGACTATTAATCATGAATTATTAATCATGAATTTGAGTGAAATTTCACTTTATGAATTTTTCATGTTCAATTTCAGTGAAAATCAATGTGATGGACTATTAATCATGAATTTGATTAAGATTTAACTTTATTTAACTTAATGGGTTATTAATCATGAATTTGAGAAAAATTCAAATAATGGGCTATTAATCAAATTTAAGTAAAATTTAAATTTATGGAGTACTAATCTTGAATTTCAGTGAGATTTCACTTTATCAATTATGAATTACTTATCATAAATTTCAGTGAAATGTCACTTCATTTAACATCATGAATTATTAATCATGAATATGAGAAAAATTTAAATTAATGGACTATTAATGATGAATTTGAGTGAAATTTATGGACTATTAATCATGCATTTGAGTGAAATTTCAATTTCAATTTTTGAACTATTAATCATGAATTTGAGATTTCACTTTATGAATTATTCATGATCAATTTCCGTGAGATTAATTTTATTAACTATTAATCATGAATTTGAGTAAAATTTAAATTTATGGACTATTAATCATGCATTTGAGTGAAATTTAAATTAATGGACTATTAATCATGAATTTGAGTGAGAGTTCACTTTATGAATTATTAGTGATAAATTTGAGCGAATTTTAATTGTATGGAGCATTAATGATAAATTTTAATTAAATTTACTTTATGGACTACTGACCATAAAATTGAGTGAAATTTAACTTCATGAATTAGTGAACATGAATTTGAGCGAGATTTGTTTCATGGATCATAAATCATTAAAATTAATCATGATGTGAGTAAAATTTAAATTTATGGACTATTAATCATTCATAAATTGAGTGAAATTTAAATTTTTGAATGAGTAAACATTAACTTGAGAGAGATTTCATTTTATGGACTATTAATCATTAAAATTAATCATGATGTGAGTAAAATTTAAATTTATGGATTATTAATCATGAATTTGAATTATTCATGATCAATTTCCGTGAGATTAATTTTATTAATTATTAGGTTTAACTTTATGGACTATTATTCATAAACTTGAGTGAGACATAACTTCATGAATTATTTATCATGACTTTGAGTAAAATTAAAATTTATAGACTATTAATCATGAATTTGAGTGAGATTTCACTTTATGAGTTATTGATGATTAATTTGAGCGAGATTTATTTTTATGGACTATTAATCGTCAATTTGACCGAGATTTAACTTTATGAATTATCAAACCTCAATTTGATTGAGATTTTGTGGATTATTAATCATTAATTTGATTTAACTTTATGGACTATTAATCATGAATTTGAGTGAAATTTAACTTTATGAATAGTTCATGATCAATGTGAGTGAGATTTAACTTTATTAATTATAAATCATGAATTTGATTAAGATTTAAATTTAAATTTAAGTTGTATTAATCATGAATTTGAACGAGATTTCACTTTATCGATTTCACTTTATCGATTACTCATTATCAATTTGAGTGAGATTCAATTTCATGGACTATTAATCATGAATTTGACTATTAATCATGAATTATTAATCATGAATTTGAGTGAAATTTCACGTTATGAATTTTTCATGATCAATTTGAGTGAAATTTAATGTCATGGACTATTAATCATGAATTTGATTAAGATTTAACTTTATTTAACTTAATGGATTGTTAATCATGAATTTGAGAAAAATTAAAATAATGGGCTATTAATCAAATTGAAGTAAAATTTAAATTTATGGAGTACCAATCTTGAATTTGAGTGAGATTTCACTTTATGAATTATAAATTACTTATCATAAATTTCAGTGAAATGTCACTTCATTTAACTTCGTGAATTATTTATCATGACTTTGAGTAAAATTAAAATTTATAGACTATTAATCATGAATTTTGAGTGAGATTTCTCTTTATGAATTATTGATGATTAATTTGAGCGAGATTTATATTTATGGACAATTAATCGTCAATTTGACCGAGATTTAACTTTATGAATAAAAAAACCCTGAATTTTATTGAGATTTTATGGACTATTAATCATTAATTTGATTTAACTTTATGGACTATTAGTCATGAATTTGAGTGAAATTTAACTTTATGAATAGTTCATGATCAATGTGAGTGAGATTTAACTTTATTAATTATAAATCATGAATTTGATTAAGATTTAAATTTAAATTTAAGTTGTATTAAACATGAATTTGAACGAGATTTCACTTGATCAATTACACTTTATCGATTACTCATTATCAATTGAGTGAGATTCAAATTCATGGACTATTAATCTTGAATTTGACTATTAATCATGAATTATTAATCATGAATTTGAGTGAAATTTCACTTTATGAATTTTTCATGTTCAATTTCAGTGAAAATCAATGTGATGGACTATTAATCATGAATTTGATTAAGATTTAACTTTATTTAACTTAATTGGTTATTAATCATGAATTTGAGAAAAATTCAAATAATGGGCTATTAATCAAATTTAAGTAAAATTTAAATTTATGGAGTACTAATCTTGAATTTCAGTGAGATTTCACTTTATCAATTATGAATTACTTATCATAAATTTCAGTGAAATGTCACTTCATTTAACATCATGAATTATTAATCATGAATATGAGAAAAATTTAAATTAATGGACTATTAATGATGAATTTGAGTGAAATTTATGGACTATTAATCATGCATTTGAGTGAAATTTCAATTTTAATTTTTGAACTTTTAATCATGAATTTGAGATTTCACTTTATGAATTATTCATGATCAATTTCCGTGAGATTAATTTTATTAACTATTAATCATGAATTTGAGTAAAATTTACATTTATGGACTATTAATCATGCATTTGAGTGAAATTTAAATTAATGGACTATTAATCATGAATTTGAGTGAGAGTTCACTTTATGAATTATTAGTGATAAATTTGAGCGAATTTTAATTGTATGGAGCATTAATGATAAATTTTAATTAAATTTACTTTATGGACTACTGACCATAAAATTGAGTGAAATTTAACTTCATGAATTAGTGAACATGAATTTGAGCGAGATTTGTTTCATGGACCATAAATCATTAAAATTAATCATGATGTGAGTAAAATTTAAATTTATGGACTATTAATCATGCATAAATTGAGTGAAATTTAAATTTTTGAATGAGTAAACATGAACTTGAGAGAGATTTCATTTTATGGACTATTAATCATTAAAATTAATCATGATGTGAGTAAAATTTAAATTTATGGATTATTAATCATGAATTTGAATTATTCATGATCAATTTCCGTGAGATTAATTTTATTAATTATTAGGTTTAACTTTATGGACTATTAATCATAAACTTGAGTGAGACTTAACTTCATGAATTATTTATCATGACTTTGAGTAAAATTAAAATTTATACACTATTAATCATGAGTTTGAGTGAAAATTAACTTTATGAATAGTTCATGATCTATGTGAGTGAGATTTAACTTTATTAATTATAAATCATGAATTTGATTAAGATTTAAATTTAAATTTAAGTTGTATTAATCATGAATTTAAACGAGATTTCACTTTATCGATTTCACTTGATCGATTACTCGTTATTAATTTGAGTGAGATTCAATTTCATGGACAATTAATCATGAATTTGACTATCAATCATGAATTATTAATCATGAACTTGAGTGAAATTTCACTTTATGAATTTTTCATGATCAATTTGAGTGAAATTTATTGTCATGGACTATTAATCATGAATTTGATTAAGATTTAACTTTATTTAACTTAATGGACTATTAATCATGAATTTGAGTGAGAGTTCACTTTATGAATTATTAGTGATAAATTTGAGCGAATTTTAATTGTATGGAGCATTAATAATAAATTTTAGTTAAATTTTACTTTATGGACTACTGACCATAAAATTGAGTGAAATTTAACTTCATGAATTAGTGAACATGAATTTGAGCGAGACTTGTTTCATGGACCATAAATCATTAAAATTAATCATGATGTGAGTAAAATTTAAATTTATGGACTATTAATCATGCATAAATTCAGTGAAATTTCATTTTTTGAATTAGTAAACATGAATTTGAGAGAGATTTAATTTTATGGACTATTAATCATTAAAATTAATCATGATGTGAGTAAAATTTAAATTTATGGATTAATAATCATGAATTTGAATTATTCATGATCAATTTCCGTGAGATTAATTTTATTAATTATTAGGTTTAACTTTATGGACTATTATTCATAAACTTGAGTGAGACATAACTTCATGAATTATTTATCATGACTTTGAGTAAAATTAAAATTTATAGACTATTAATCATGAATTTGAGTGAGATTTCACTTTATGAGTTATTGATGATTAATTTGAGCGAGATTTATTTTTATGGACTATTAATCGTCAATTTGACCGAGATTTAACTTTATGAATTATCAAACCTCAATTTGATTGAGATTTTGTGGATTATTAATCATTAATTTGATTTAACTTTATGGACTATTAATCATGAATTTGAGTGAAATTTAACTTTATGAATAGTTCATGATCAATGTGAGTGAGATTTAACTTTATTAATTATAAATCATGAATTTGATTAAGATTTAAATTTAAATTTAAGTTGTATTAATCATGAATTTGAACGAGATTTCACTTTATCGATTTCACTTTATCGATTACTCATTATCAATTTGAGTGAGATTCAATTTCATGGACTATTAATCATGAATTTGACTATTAATCATGAATTATTAATCATGAATTTGAGTGAAATTTCACGTTATGAATTTTTCATGATCAATTTGAGTGAAATTTAATGTCATGGACTATTAATCATGAATTTGATTAAGATTTAACTTTATTTAACTTAATGGATTGTTAATCATGAATTTGAGAAAAATTAAAATAATGGGCTATTAATCAAATTGAAGTAAAATTTAAATTTATGGAGTACCAATCTTGAATTTGAGTGAGATTTCACTTTATGAATTATAAATTACTTATCATAAATTTCAGTGAAATGTCACTTCATTTAACTTCGTGAATTATTTATCATGACTTTGAGTAAAATTAAAATTTATAGACTATTAATCATGAATTTTGAGTGAGATTTCTCTTTATGAATTATTGATGATTAATTTGAGCGAGATTTATATTTATGGACAATTAATCGTCAATTTGACCGAGATTTAACTTTATGAATAAAAAAACCCTGAATTTTATTGAGATTTTATGGACTATTAATCATTAATTTGATTTAACTTTATGGACTATTAGTCATGAATTTGAGTGAAATTTAACTTTATGAATAGTTCATGATCAATGTGAGTGAGATTTAACTTTATTAATTATAAATCATGAATTTGATTAAGATTTAAATTTAAATTTAAGTTGTATTAAACATGAATTTGAACGAGATTTCACTTTATCAATTACACTTTATCGATTACTCATTATCAATTGAGTGAGATTCAAATTCATGGACTATTAATCTTGAATTTGACTATTAATCATGAATTATTAATCATGAATTTGAGTGAAATTTCACTTTATGAATTTTTCATGTTCAATTTCAGTGAAAATCAATGTGATGGACTATTAATCATGAATTTGATTAAGATTTAACTTTATTTAACTTAATGGGTTATTAATCATGAATTTGAGAAAAATTCAAATAATGGGCTATTAATCAAATTTAAGTAAAATTTAAATTTATGGAGTACTAATCTTGAATTTCAGTGAGATTTCACTTTATCAATTATGAATTACTTATCATAAATTTCAGTGAAATGTCACTTCATTTAACATCATGAATTATTAATCATGAATATGAGAAAAATTTAAATTAATGGACTATTAATGATGAATTTGAGTGAAATTTATGGACTATTAATCATGCATTTGAGTGAAATTTCAATTTCAATTTTTGAACTATTAATCATGAATTTGAGATTTCACTTTATGAATTATTCATGATCAATTTCCGTGAGATTAATTTTATTAACTATTAATCATGAATTTGAGTAAAATTTAAATTTATGGACTATTAATCATGCATTTGAGTGAAATTTAAATTAATGGACTATTAATCATGAATTTGAGTGAGAGTTCACTTTATGAATTATTAGTGATAAATTTGAGCGAATTTTAATTGTATGGAGCATTAATGATAAATTTTAATTAAATTTACTTTATGGACTACTGACCATAAAATTGAGTGAAATTTAACTTCATGAATTAGTGAACATGAATTTGAGCGAGATTTGTTTCATGGACCATAAATCATTAAAATTAATCATGATGTGAGTAAAATTTAAATTTATGGACTATTAATCATTCATAAATTGAGTGAAATTTAAATTTTTGAATGAGTAAACATTAACTTGAGAGAGATTTCATTTTATGGACTATTAATCATTAAAATTAATCATGATGTGAGTAAAATTTAAATTTATGGATTATTAATCATGAATTTGAATTATTCATGATCAATTTCCGTGAGATTAATTTTATTAATTATTAGGTTTAACTTTATGGACTATTAATCATAAACTTGAGTGAGACTTAACTTCATGAATTATTTATCATGACTTTGAGTAAAATTAAAATTTATAGACTATTAATCATGAATTTGAGTGAGATTTCACTTTATGAGTTATTGATGATTAATTTGAGCGAGATTTAACTTTATTAATTATAAATCATGAATTTGATTAAGATTTAAATTTAAATTTAAGTTGTATTAATCATGAATTTAAACGAGATTTCACTTTATCGATTTCACTTGATCGATTACTCATTATTAATTTGAGTGAGATTCAATTTCATGGACAATTAATCATGAATTTGACTATTAATCATGAATTATTAATCATGAATTTGAGTGAAATTTCACTTTATGAATTTTTCATGATCAATTTGAGTGAAATTTAATGTCATGGACTATTAATCATGAATTTGATTAAGATTTAACTTTATTTAACTTAATGGACTATTAATCATGAATTTGAGTGAGAGTTCACTTTATGAATTATTAGTGATAAATTTGAGCGAATTTTAATTGTATGGAGCATTAATAATAAATTTTAGTTAAATTTTACTTTATGGACTACTGACCATAAAATTGAGTGAAATTTAACTTCATGAATTAGTGAACATGAATTTGAGCGAGACTTGTTTCATGGACCATAAATCATTAAAATTAATCATGATGTGAGTAAAATTTAAATTTATGGACTATTAATCATGCATAAATTCAGTGAAATTTCATTTTTTGAATTAGTAAACATGAATTTGAGAGAGATTTAATTTTATGGACTATTAATCATTAAAATTAATCATGATGTGAGTAAAATTTAAATTTATGGATTAATAATCATGAATTTGAATTATTCATGATCAATTTCCGTGAGATTAATTTTATTAATTATTAGGTTTAACTTTATGGACTATTATTCATAAACTTGAGTGAGACATAACTTCATGAATTATTTATCATGACTTTGAGTAAAATTAAAATTTATAGACTATTAATCATGAATTTGAGTGAGATTTCACTTTATGAGTTATTGATGATTAATTTGAGCGAGATTTATTTTTATGGACTATTAATCGTCAATTTGACCGAGATTTAACTTTATGAATTATCAAACCTCAATTTGATTGAGATTTTGTGGATTATTAATCATTAATTTGATTTAACTTTATGGACTATTAATCATGAATTTGAGTGAAATTTAACTTTATGAATAGTTCATGATCAATGTGAGTGAGATTTAACTTTATTAATTATAAATCATGAATTTGATTAAGATTTAAATTTAAATTTAAGTTGTATTAATCATGAATTTGAACGAGATTTCACTTTATCGATTTCACTTTATCGATTACTCATTATCAATTTGAGTGAGATTCAATTTCATGGACTATTAATCATGAATTTGACTATTAATCATGAATTATTAATCATGAATTTGAGTGAAATTTCACGTTATGAATTTTTCATGATCAATTTGAGTGAAATTTAATGTCATGGACTATTAATCATGAATTTGATTAAGATTTAACTTTATTTAACTTAATGGATTGTTAATCATGAATTTGAGAAAAATTAAAATAATGGGCTATTAATCAAATTGAAGTAAAATTTAAATTTATGGAGTACCAATCTTGAATTTGAGTGAGATTTCACTTTATGAATTATAAATTACTTATCATAAATTTCAGTGAAATGTCACTTCATTTAACTTCGTGAATTATTTATCATGACTTTGAGTAAAATTAAAATTTATAGACTATTAATCATGAATTTTGAGTGAGATTTCTCTTTATGAATTATTGATGATTAATTTGAGCGAGATTTATATTTATGGACAATTAATCGTCAATTTGACCGAGATTTAACTTTATGAATAAAAAAACCCTGAATTTTATTGAGATTTTATGGACTATTAATCATTAATTTGATTTAACTTTATGGACTATTAGTCATGAATTTGAGTGAAATTTAACTTTATGAATAGTTCATGATCAATGTGAGTGAGATTTAACTTTATTAATTATAAATCATGAATTTGATTAAGATTTAAATTTAAATTTAAGTTGTATTAAACATGAATTTGAACGAGATTTCACTTTATCAATTACACTTTATCGATTACTCATTATCAATTGAGTGAGATTCAAATTCATGGACTATTAATCTTGAATTTGACTATTAATCATGAATTATTAATCATGAATTTGAGTGAAATTTCACTTTATGAATTTTTCATGTTCAATTTCAGTGAAAATCAATGTGATGGACTATTAATCATGAATTTGATTAAGATTTAACTTTATTTAACTTAATGGGTTATTAATCATGAATTTGAGAAAAATTCAAATAATGGGCTATTAATCAAATTTAAGTAAAATTTAAATTTATGGAGTACTAATCTTGAATTTCAGTGAGATTTCACTTTATCAATTATGAATTACTTATCATAAATTTCAGTGAAATGTCACTTCATTTAACATCATGAATTATTAATCATGAATATGAGAAAAATTTAAATTAATGGACTATTAATGATGAATTTGAGTGAAATTTATGGACTATTAATCATGCATTTGAGTGAAATTTCAATTTCAATTTTTGAACTATTAATCATGAATTTGAGATTTCACTTTATGAATTATTCATGATCAATTTCCGTGAGATTAATTTTATTAACTATTAATCATGAATTTGAGTAAAATTTAAATTTATGGACTATTAATCATGCATTTGAGTGAAATTTAAATTAATGGACTATTAATCATGAATTTGAGTGAGAGTTCACTTTATGAATTATTAGTGATAAATTTGAGCGAATTTTAATTGTATGGAGCATTAATGATAAATTTTAATTAAATTTACTTTATGGACTACTGACCATAAAATTGAGTGAAATTTAACTTCATGAATTAGTGAACATGAATTTGAGCGAGATTTGTTTCATGGATCATAAATCATTAAAATTAATCATGATGTGAGTAAAATTTAAATTTATGGACTATTAATCATTCATAAATTGAGTGAAATTTAAATTTTTGAATGAGTAAACATTAACTTGAGAGAGATTTCATTTTATGGACTATTAATCATTAAAATTAATCATGATGTGAGTAAAATTTAAATTTATGGATTATTAATCATGAATTTGAATTATTCATGATCAATTTCCGTGAGATTAATTTTATTAATTATTAGGTTTAACTTTATGGACTATTAATCATAAACTTGAGTGAGACTTAACTTCATGAATTATTTATCATGACTTTGAGTAAAATTAAAATTTATAGACTATCAATCATGAATTTGAGTGAAATTTAACTTTATGAATAGTTCATGATCTATGTGAGTGAGATTTAACTTTATTAATTATAAATCATGAATTTGATTAAGATTTAAATTTAAATTTAAGTTGTATTAATCATGAATTTAAACGAGATTTCACTTTATCGATTTCACTTGATCGATTACTCATTATTAATTTGAGTGAGATTCAATTTCATGGACAATTAATCATGAATTTGACTATTAATCATGAATTATTAATCATGAATTTGAGTGAAATTTCACTTTATGAATTTTTCATGATCAATTTGAGTGAAATTTAATGTCATGGACTATTAATCATGAATTTGATTAAGATTTAACTTAATGGACTATTAATCATGAATTTGAGTGAGAGTTCACTTTATGAATTATTAGTGATAAATTTGAGCGAATTTTAATTGTATGGAGCATTAATAATAAATTTTAGTTAAATTTTACTTTATGGACTACTGACCATAAAATTGAGTGAAATTTAACTTCATGAATTAGTGAACATGAATTTGAGCGAGACTTGTTTCATGGACCATAAATCATTAAAATTAATCATGATGTGAGTAAAATTTAAATTTATGGACTATTAATCATGCATAAATTCAGTGAAATTTCATTTTTTGAATTAGTAAACATGAATTTGAGAGAGATTTAATTTTATGGACTATTAATCATTAAAATTAATCATGATGTGAGTAAAATTTAAATTTATGGATTAATAATCATGAATTTGAATTATTCATGATCAATTTCCGTGAGATTAATTTTATTAATTATTAGGTTTAACTTTATGGACTATTATTCATAAACTTGAGTGAGACATAACTTCATGAATTATTTATCATGACTTTGAGTAAAATTAAAATTTATAGACTATTAATCATGAATTTGAGTGAGATTTCACTTTATGAGTTATTGATGATTAATTTGAGCGAGATTTATTTTTATGGACTATTAATCGTCAATTTGACCGAGATTTAACTTTATGAATTATCAAACCTCAATTTGATTGAGATTTTGTGGATTATTAATCATTAATTTGATTTAACTTTATGGACTATTAATCATGAATTTGAGTGAAATTTAACTTTATGAATAGTTCATGATCAATGTGAGTGAGATTTAACTTTATTAATTATAAATCATGAATTTGATTAAGATTTAAATTTAAATTTAAGTTGTATTAATCATGAATTTGAACGAGATTTCACTTTATCGATTTCACTTTATCGATTACTCATTATCAATTTGAGTGAGATTCAATTTCATGGACTATTAATCATGAATTTGACTATTAATCATGAATTATTAATCATGAATTTGAGTGAAATTTCACGTTATGAATTTTTCATGATCAATTTGAGTGAAATTTAATGTCATGGACTATTAATCATGAATTTGATTAAGATTTAACTTTATTTAACTTAATGGATTGTTAATCATGAATTTGAGAAAAATTAAAATAATGGGCTATAAATCAAATTGAAGTAAAATTTAAATTTATGGAGTACCAATCTTGAATTTGAGTGAGATTTCACTTTATGAATTATAAATTACTTATCATAAATTTCAGTGAAATGTCACTTCATTTAACTTCGTGAATTATTTATCATGACTTTGAGTAAAATTAAAATTTATAGACTATTAATCATGAATTTTGAGTGAGATTTCTCTTTATGAATTATTGATGATTAATTTGAGCGAGATTTATATTTATGGACAATTAATCGTCAATTTGACCGAGATTTAACTTTATGAATAAAAAAACCCTGAATTTTATTGAGATTTTATGGACTATTAATCATTAATTTGATTTAACTTTATGGACTATTAGTCATGAATTTGAGTGAAATTTAACTTTATGAATAGTTCATGATCAATGTGAGTGAGATTTAACTTTATTAATTATAAATCATGAATTTGATTAAGATTTAAATTTAAATTTAAGTTGTATTAAACATGAATTTGAACGAGATTTCACTTGATCAATTACACTTTATCGATTACTCATTATCAATTGAGTGAGATTCAAATTCATGGACTATTAATCTTGAATTTGACTATTAATCATGAATTATTAATCATGAATTTGAGTGAAATTTCACTTTATGAATTTTTCATGTTCAATTTCAGTGAAAATCAATGTGATGGACTATTAATCATGAATTTGATTAAGATTTAACTTTATTTAACTTAATTGGTTATTAATCATGAATTTGAGAAAAATTCAAATAATGGGCTATTAATCAAATTTAAGTAAAATTTAAATTTATGGAGTACTAATCTTGAATTTCAGTGAGATTTCACTTTATCAATTATGAATTACTTATCATAAATTTCAGTGAAATGTCACTTCATTTAACATCATGAATTATTAATCATGAATATGAGAAAAATTTAAATTAATGGACTATTAATGATGAATTTGAGTGAAATTTATGGACTATTAATCATGCATTTGAGTGAAATTTCAATTTCAATTTTTGAACTATTAATCATGAATTTGAGATTTCACTTTATGAATTATTCATGATCAATTTCCGTGAGATTAATTTTATTAACTATTAATCATGAATTTGAGTAAAATTTAAATTTATGGACTATTAATCATGCATTTGAGTGAAATTTAAATTAATGGACTATTAATCATGAATTTGAGTGAGAGTTCACTTTATGAATTATTAGTGATAAATTTGAGCGAATTTTAATTGTATGGAGCATTAATGATAAATTTTAATTAAATTTACTTTATGGACTACTGACCATAAAATTGAGTGAAATTTAACTTCATGAATTAGTGAACATGAATTTGAGCGAGATTTGTTTCATGGACCATAAATCATTAAAATTAATCATGATGTGAGTAAAATTTAAATTTATGGACTATTAATCATTCATAAATTGAGTGAAATTTAAAGTTTTGAATGAGTAAACATTAACTTGAGAGAGATTTCATTTTATGGACTATAGTAGATAGGAAAGAAGGGTTCTGGCACACTCTTCGGCCGCCCCTTTTTAGCACAATTTTTAATTCTTTTCACTTTTCTCCTACTTTCATCACTAACTCTGAATTTGCATGCGATTGCATGAAAATTGTTCCAAATGTACATATCCTGAGTCAAAAAATTAATAAAATTATTAAAAAAAAAGCTGCTAAATTTTCAGCATTTTACAAATTCTCTGCAAAAAGTCATCGTACAATTATTTAAAAATCAATAAAATCCATCTTGTTCACCAAAAAATTCTCATAAAATCAAACAGATACATTCGTTAATGAAAAATTCTCATAAAATCAAACAAATCCATCAGTTCCCCTAAAATCCCACAAAATTCATCAGAAATGAATTTTGTTTGAAAAACAGCGGCCGAAGAGTCTGCCAGAACCCTTCTTTCCTATCTACTTCAGAGTAGGGAATAAAGAAAGATAAAATTTATCCCCAGAAAACTTTATGGGAATAAAATCAATTTCATTTTAAAAAACTCAAATCAAAACTTTTATTGGAAAGAAAAAGAAAAAAAACAAATGAGTTTTTTTTTATTTTTCTTTCCAATAAAAGTTTTGATTTGGAAAAGATTTTTCTCCAAATTAATTTCATTTAGGGGAAGATCTCCTTACAAAATCAATTTCATTTTTATTTTTTTCTAACTAAAATCCATTTTTTCATGAAGTTTTATGTTAAAGATAGGCTTATCTCTCTTTTTCCCCTCTGTTTATTTCCTATAATTTAGTCAACTCTTTTCAGGAAATAAATATATAAAATCATATTTTTGTTTTTTATTTCGTTTTTATATATAACTAAAATGGCGAAACAAACAGACAAGCATTTTACAATTTCAGATGGGAAAAAAACCAAAACATTCACCTCTATCAATTCTGCTGCTAAAGAATTTAACATTTCAAATTGTGCAATCACCAATGCTTTGAAAAAAGGAAACACATCTATCACCCGAAGATCGGATAAGAAAAAATTCTTTCTCGGAGAACCAAAACCAAAATCAAAACAATCAGATACAGAATTTTCTTCACTTCCAATGGATGAGGAATGGTTTGATAAATTCAAGATAGTAGTTTCAAACATGGATGAGTTTGGTAAAGGGATTGTTAATATATTATTTATGGATGAGGACATCGCATTTGATTGGAAAAAAAGAGAAATTTTATATAATGAGGAAACTGTTTCATTTTTCAAGATTATCTCCGTTATCTGTAAAGTAGCATTTCCGATTAACAGAGATTATTGTTTGGAAGAACAGAACAAAAAATTATCTGTTGGGGAAAAAAATGCAATTGACCTGAAACGATTGAATTTCATTTCCAAAATGAGGAAAAATGAAAGAACCTTTCAAGTGGATTTGTTCAATAAAATCAAGAAATATAAATGAAATCTATTTCACAGCTGAAAATCAATGACTAATAGCTAAAGTTTTCAAAAAACTTTTTCTCCTGAAATTTTTTGGGAGAAAAAGTTTTTTATTTTAAATTTGCTTCATCAACCACTTTTTATCCTTTTGGAGGAGAAGAAGACAATCTCCAATGACCAATAGCCAAAGTGTTCACTCCATCATCCATTACAACTCTCTTATCATCATAAGCACTCAAAGCCACTTTCAAAATCTGCTCAGTGAAAATCTCATGCAGATGTGATCGGAGAGAAACATTTTTCATTGGAGGAAATTTTTCACCATGAAGAACACGCACAAAATCTTCATGTGAAATCTTATTCCTGACAACATTCTTTTTTGTTCCCTTTGCTTTCTTGATTCCTTTTCCTTCATCCATCTTTATGGAATAACATTTTGCTCTCAATCCAGCAAATTCACGAATGATTTTTCCTCCAGCTTCATCTTTAAACATTCCTAAAATTTTCTTGTTTTTCCCAACGGGAAAGCCATTTTTCATAGCGAAATGATTTTTTGGATATCCAGATGTGTCAAACCATTTCTCAACATCCCCAGCAGTATCAGCAAAGAAATCATCAGTTTCAATCTCAAAAATAAGGGAATCTGTATCAGAATAAAGAACTTTCACATTCTCCCACTTTTTTTTCACATAACCATAATGAAATTTAAACATGTGAATTTTGGAGAGATCAAGAATTGCTGCTCCAACAAAGATTGGTTTATTCAAAACGACTTTTGTTTTCCTCATATGAACAGCTGCAACTTTATCTCCAAACTTAGCCGCGTGTTTAAAGTTGATTTTTTTCACCAAGTTTGCTTTTTTCTTCCTATCATTTACCAGTTTCATATCAATTCTATTCCTAACATTTTCCATGGTTTTCCCGTAAACAGCATTGCTTGCCAGTTTGAAAAGATCTTTCTCAAAATCATTTTTGGCTGCTGTTCTCAGTTTCGTATTCCATTCAATAAAAGGTTTCATGAAAGCTTCATTTCTGAATCCAATTCCTCTCCAAATCTTTTTCAGTTTCATTCCCAAGGAAAGAAAGAGTCTCAGACTCCTTCCATCCAAAACCATTTTTTCTTTATCCATCAAGTTGGGAATCAACTTTTTGAATCCCCCAACTTCCAGGAGTTCAGGCGCTAAAGGAAAATCATTATGGAAATCATGATTTTCTTTTGGATATTCCAAGTCAACTTCCAAAACACATCCATAACCTTCCTCATCAATAATCTTCTCCCATTTCTTCAAAACCCCTTCACTCAACCATTCAAATCCTCCCACAGGGAGTGGTTGCACCATCGCAGTTGGATAAAGGGAATTTGCATCAAGATAAACGATAAACTTTGATGGTTGGGAAGGATCAAAATCTTCCATAAATTTATTGTTTGCCTGAGAAAATCTATGAAAGACTGTGGAAACTCCTCCACGAATTTGCCTTTCAAAAAACCGAAACATTTCCACATCTCCTTCACAAATCAATTCCAACTCAACTCCTGTCATCTTCAACATAGCATCCCAAAAGAAAGAGGGGGCAGTCAAAAACCATGCGGGGTCCAACAGATAGTTTTCCAACAAAACTTTCCTAAAATTTTCCACCACATCTGTCAGGAGAAAAACATCCGTCTTCAAATAGAGATCATGATATTCTCCCATGTCCAACATCCCAAATTTTCTCCAGACATTTTCAGCATGAGTAAAATCTTCATCTGAAATTCCTTCTCCAGACAACTGGGAGAAAAAAGCATCTTTCCCAGGAAGTTCACAATTAAATTTCTCAAATGAATCCATGAATTCATAGGGAAAAACTCCTTTTCTGGAAAGCAAATCAACTTCGTCATCATTTGGGAAAAATCTTTTCAAACAATGCAAATCATTTTTTCCCAAATTTCCAACAAGATTTGCCAAAGAAGAATTCATAAATTTCAGGGAGTCAACAAAGCGAATCTCATGTTTCAAATCATGTTTTTTCCCCTCTTCATCTTCAAATGTTCCCCAAACAATTTTCAGGGAGAAAGAAACATATTTTTCATCATTGTTTGGGATTGCATCAATCTCTCCAAATTCATTTCCCATGTTTTTGATGAAAAGATGGGAATCATATCCATCTAAATTGTGAATGAAGACTGGAGTGAAATCTGGCACTTTCGCTTGCAGATTACAATATTCATGAGCAGCTCCACGAAATTCCCCAGTCAGATGACAATGATCAGCAACTTTTTTTTCCTCAATCTTTTTCCTGCAAAGCCAACAAATATCAGTTTTCTGGAATGCTTCCTTTTCTCCTTTCTTCCAAAGAATTCTCTTCCAATTTTTTCTCAGCATTGGTCTTCGTACATCATTCAGAATCCATTTCACCTGATCAACTAATTTCATCAGAAACTCTCTCCCAACATCATCTCCTTCTTTTCCACGAAAGAAAACTGGGGAGAAATCAACCCCAACTTGGCTCACAGGAAGAAAACAAAAGCTGCAGGGAACATGATGCTGAATTTGCTCTGTTTTTTCCCCAATTTTCTTTTCTGTTTTCTCCAAAATCGACTCAAAATCAGCGTAGATGACAAAGGGAACGGTTGTTGCGCATTGAACTTTCTTGAATTTCATGATTGATTTTTCTGGAGGGAGAACAGCTTTCACTCCATCATCCATGCAAAATTCTTGATGAATATCAAGTGTTTTTTTGGAGTTAAATGAATTGAGACAACCATCACAAACATGCCTTTGGTTTTTGTTTTTGGAATCTTCTCCAAACCATAATCGATTCAAATTCTTCACCAAAGCGAAATGTTCATTTTCTCCGCTTTTCAGTTTGAAAAGAATCACATGATTCTCTTTCTTTTCCCTTGCTTTTCTCAAAGTCATAATTTGTTTCCCATCAACAATCCCCAAGACATTCACAGAAATGTTATTTTGTCTTTCAAATCTATCAATGTCTTTCCATGAAATGGGGAATGAAATTCCTTCCCAATTGAATTCTTCGCATTGTTTTCTCAACAAAGGAGTGATTCTTTGTGGATTTTTCTCCACTGGATTTTTCCATCTTCCAATGCACCACTTGAAGCACTCATCATCATTTTCATTTTTCATGTTTGTTAAAGCTTTTTTTGCAGCAAGCCAATCAGGAAGAGGAATGAATTTTCCAACAGTCATTTCATCCAGATGAATTTCCAATCTTTCAACTCGCAATAATCTCCAGTTGCTTCTTCCCCTTTGGAAATTCCGCATGTTTTCCAACATCCTCTCATTCATTTCTCTCAGCAATTTTTCCAAGTCAGTTCCCTCAAAAACTTCTTCAACCAGGGAAGAAAAGAAGGCATCATTTTTAATGGTTGTTCCCTGCGCTAAATCATGAGAAATCATTCTGCAAACCAAAACCATTTTCACTTTGAACCCAAAATGTTTCTTCAGAATTTCAACCACATTTCCTTTCACGTTCTTCAAGAATCCTTCTGCGGAATATCCTTCTTTTCCCTTGACAACAAAAGTCGATCCACCCAACCCCGGTTTTTCTTCAATATCAAATTCAGGTCTTTTCAGCATTTCTCCAATCTTTGTGTTCAACTTCAAAAGTTTTTCCCGGGCTCTTTCCTTCAGATTCCAATCAACTCTTTTTTTCATCTTTCCAAACCAGGAATTCATTGAATCAATGGATGACTCAACAACTGTCGAGATTCTTTCTGGAAGAACTTTTTGAACAGTTGATTTCACTTCAGGAAAAGATGTTTTCTTGATGATTTTTCTCTGTGGGTTTTGCAACTCTTTTTCCAAATCAGCTTTTTTCATCCTGGAGAATCCAACCATTCCTTCCGAACGTGCACGATCTCTCAATTCTTTTAAAGTTGGCATTTTGAATGAAAAAAAAAAAAAATGTTTTCATTCAAAATGAAGTTTTCAATCCAGGAAGAAGGAAAAGAAAAGCAGATTTTTTTCACATTCAAAGAAGCATCAGAAAAAACTGGCATTCCGAATTCCACCATTTGGAGGTTCATCAAAAACAATTCAGAAAACAAAAAGTTCACCAGAAAATCAGACAAAAAAGTTTTCTTCATTCAGGAAGAAATAACAGATAAACCCTTTCTCCAAGTTGATGGAGAAGATATTTTTGATTGTGATGAAATAGAAAAGTTTGGAATTTCAAACACAGTTTTTTTCAATCAAATTCTCAGGAAGAAAAACCATTTCCTTGATTCAGAGGAGATCTCTCACCACATCACATGGAAATCTCCTGAATTTGATTTCCTTATTGATAGATTGAGGGAAAATCAAAGGGATGCAAAAATCATTCAAAAGGCTAAAAAGAAATCATGGCCAAAATCAACCATAAATCACGCTTTAGTTTTTGTAAATGATAAAGACCTTGTAGACCACATTGAAAAAGTTTGAATTTTCATTTCCAAGAAATGAAAAATCAATCCTCTTCTTCTTCATCATCTTCAAAGTCATCAAATTTCTGAAACGTTTCCATGGAATTTTGTTACAAAACAAGAATTGATTGAGCATGTGATTGATTGACAATTTCCACAAAAGATGCGTGAAATGCGGAGGATGACATGTCCTGTTAGTTTTTCTCCAATGTGGTCATGGGGATCGAAACGAATGGATTTTCTTTGTCCAACTTCCCCTTCACCAAATTTCGAGAATGGAACTGTGATGTTGCCTTTTCTATCAGTCCACAATTTACCCCAAACTTTTTCCATTTCACTTCGATCTGTTTTAATCAAGTTGAAATCGGTGGATGTGAATTTCCCAAATTTTGATTTCAGTTTCAAAACTGCTTCTTTGTTTTCCATCGCCAACTTTCTGATTTGCGTTTCAATTTCCTGAAACTTTTCCTTGAGTTCAGGAGGAGATTGATTGAGATTGATTGCTAATGAAAATCCGTTTTCATTCCTGAAGATTTTGAAAATACATTTCATGATTTGAACTGTGATTGGCTTCTCATTGATTCGGAGAGGAATTTCAACAAATGGATGTGTTGTGTTTTTCAGAATTGGTTCTCCCGTTTTGATTTCATTTACTTCGACATTCATTTTCTTTAAATAAAAAAAAAATTATTTTTTTTTATTTAAAGAAAATGAATGTCGAAGATTTTGAAAGAATGATGGAAGATAGTGATTATATTATAGAATTGATGAATCTCAGATTTTTGGATGATTTGGCGATAGAAATTATTCTAGAAATCCGAGAAAGAGGTGAACACCCAGAGGACTTAATTAATATGTTCACGGAATATGATTTTAATGGAGATGATTTTGAATACGATGAGTTCTCAGCATCAGAAATTGTTGAACTGTTTATGGAACCCTCATCGCTTGAGAATGTGATATGAGATCACTCAAACAACAAATCATATTTTCTCTCAAACTTCTCCAAATCCAATCCTAAATCAATCACAATCCCATCAACCACCTCCATTGCTGGAAGGAATTCATTTCGAATGAATTTTCCACTTCTCAAAGCAAAACGCAAATAAGTCAATGTTTTCTCATAGGTTGTGAACGCGAACTTTGTCATTTCAATTTTGTTTCCATATTTCTTCATTTCATTCCCTGTTTTGACAACCAATCCTGCACCTGAAATCACTCCCAAAACGATGGGATTCATTGTCACTCCTCCAGCAATAGCACCAATCGCAACAAGAGCGGAAGATGTCAAATTCACAAACAAATTCATCTTTTTGAAATGTTTGTGAGCTCTTTTCAAACACCAAAATCTTTTGTGATAGAATCGGAAGAGTTGCTTGATCTCTTCCAGTTCTTCTGGAGAGATGTCTTTACTGATGTGATTGAAATCGAGAATCTTTTTCTTTTGTCGCTCTTTTTTCATTTTGAAAGAGAAATGAAAAAATTCACGACAAAACCTCAAAAACTAGTGTAATAATAATTGTTATATTTGGAGTTTTACTCAAGGTTTTTATTGGATAAAAATCAACACGAGTCATTTCCTCGATTTCAACTCCATCTCCCAGATCATACTTCCAAATGTTTTGACCAAGCTCTCCTTGCCAAAACCATGTTTTTTTCTTTTTGTTCACTAACATATCCATCCCAAGATCGATTTTAGGGTGTATAAATGATTGGATTGAATGGAACATTATCCCAGCTTTAACAAGTCGTGTTTTCATTGGAAAGAAAACAAATTTTACATTTCTTCCAAACAAGAAGCTATAATTATCAACGGGATAGTAATAATAACCTGTTTGAATAATTTTATCTCCTATCAACTTGAAACCATTCATGTCAAGGTTTGTTTCCATGACCATCTTCCCCGAGTCAAAAGCGAAAGGAGCATCATAAACAGAACTTGGTACATCTGATTGAGAACCTTTGACGCCATAAATAATCAGATTTGCTGGACCTTGAGAAGCTGATGATGCTGTTCCTTGCCATTTCAGATCCAAATAGATGAACTCCGGTGGAGTAATCTGCCATTTATGCATGTGAATGATTGATCGAGAATAGTTGGAAAACTTCTTCGTTGATTGTTGATTGATATTCAAGCTAGTTGAAACCACGTCAACACTCACACCCGTCATGGAAGCGGGGAAGAATTCAATACAAATCGTATATTCCCCTTCTGGAAGCTTCAGCATATGGAATCCAAGTCGACCAGAGTATAAATTGGAGGAAGACTTAGTAATTTCTAAATCATACGCTTTTTTATTGAATAAATGGGGTGAATTGGTAAAATCAGTTATTCCAGTCACTGTCATATTATGTTCAGCTTTGGATTCACCTACATCCTCCATCAAATACCGGAATTCATCCTTCAAGTGGGAGGTTGAAGATATATGTGATTCATTAACATATTTTTTAAGGTTAGCTTCTGTTTTAATCAGTTCCTCTGACAGAGCTACTGTCTTCTCATTTAGCTGTGTATCAACATATTGTTTTGATGTTGCTTCATTGGATGTTTTTGGATCGGGAAGACCATCAAGTTTTTCTCCTCCCATATCCAATTCCCCAGTCATTGTTCCTCCGGAAAGAGAAAGAGTATCTGAGGCCACAAACCTAATTGATGAGGAAAGTTGTGTGATATGTTGATCGACATATTTTTTGTTGACTGCTTGATCGATTGCTGTTGGATCTTTCACGTTATAAACAAATTGGTTTCCCATATCAAGACTTGTTTCCATTGGAAACGTTTCTTTCCGACTGAGAAAAACATTCTTTGCGTCATTATAGGAGATCAGATTGTTATAGTTCGCTGATAAATCAGCATAAGTTTGTTGCTTTGATTTGACAACATTGAAAAGTTCTTTCAGATTGATGTTCTTCGTCACTTCATGCGTTGGTGCTGGAGTATTTGGGTGGAACTTCTTCAGCGTCACCATATTCACAGCAGAAAGATCATTTGATTCATCTGTATCCAGATTTATGATCAGTTTCCGATCCATATCAATCTCTCCAGGAAGAATCAGTTTCTTTCCCCTGAGGTCCAGATCTCCAGTCATATGGGAGGATCCATCAACCTGCAAAGAATCTGCTCTCAATTGAATCAGTTTGGTTTCCACACTTCTGTCTAGCGTGTCAACTTGATGTTTTGTGACTGCATCACCATTTGCTGTTCCTTCAGCGACATTGACTAGTTTTCTGTTTGACATATCATAATCCCCTGTGGATGTCAGTTTAAAACCAACTCCTGGTAATCCATCTCTTCCATCTCGACCCCCTCGAGAAGTGCTTGTTGTTTCAGAAAGCAATCCATTTGAATAGCTCATTTTAAAGTCTTTCATCAAAGTTTTTAGCAATGAATTTCCTCGGCTTATCCACATAGAGGAAAGAGAATGGATCATGTGTTGCTTTCTTATAATCTTCTTTGCTGACTTGTGTCTCCCTACAAAGTAGGGAAACTTCATTGTTGCTGGGGAATTCAAAGATGCAAAAATGAGAACAATTCAGGCGGATATCTTTTGGTGTTTGGAAATAGCTTTGTGAAAGATAAATCATAGAACAATTCTTATGCCTACCTTGGATAAAATAATCAATTAGGGGTTTTTGATTCTTTTCGCAAACAAAATCATCGAAAACAACCAGTTTTTGATTCTCCCCTGACAATTCAGAAACTGGGATGATTTCATTCGATGATGCCTCCACAACATCATACCCAGCTTCTTTGTTGATTGGGTGAAATGTTTTCAGAAGATGTTGATATTTAGCTTGGTTAAGATTTTTCGCATAGAGATAAATTTTATCATAATACAACAATCTCAAAATCATATCCAGGAGAACATTTGTTTTCCCCGATCCTGAAGGGCCGCAGATCAACATTCTGAAAGCTTGATCAGGCATGAAAGGATGAAGCTGTCGAAAATTTGTAATTGGATCCTGACAATCATAATTTGGAATCTTCATTTTATTATATTCAACATCATATTCAACATCATATTCAACATCATATTCAACATCATATTCAACATTATATTCAATATCATATTCAATATCATATTCAACATCATATTCAACATCATATTCAATATCATATTCAACATCATATTCAACATCATATTCAACATCATATTTTTGGATTTAAAATGAGTTTATTGAAATGGAATGAAATGGCTAAAAGCAAATCTGCTTTGGGTCAAAAAATCAACTTTATTCACGATGTCATCACCCAGAAAAAGTTGGGTAAAGAAACAAGTCAAATCGGATTTGAAAAAATGTTCAAACCCATCACATCGAAACTGGATGATGTTATTGCATCAAATTTAAGACCACTTCCCCGGAAAAAGAAAGTTGGAAAAGCTAAACCCACAGACATTGATTATTATCCTGAAGTCGATCCATTTGAAGAGATGGAAGTTGAAGGTTTGATTGATGATGATGAGATTGTATCACCACAAACAGCTAAGCAAATTCCAATAAGACCACCAACATATGAAGAAGTACTGGAAGAGTTAGAAGGTGAATCTCCTGTATATAAATCAACCGTTCCTGATTATGAAGTGGAAGAAGAGGAAGAGGAAGAGGAAGAGGAAGAGGAAGAGGAAGAGGAAGAGGAAGAGGAAGAGGAAGAGGAAGAGGAAGAGGAAGAGGAAGAGGAAGAGGAAGAGGAAGAGGAAGAGGAAGTTAAAGGATGGGAAGAAGCACAAGAAGATATTATTGAAGAAAAAGATATAATTAATGAAATGCTAGATAAGATGGGTTTATCAAATTATAGCAAAACAGATAAAGTCTTAGCTCAGCCAAATGTTCCAGTAGAAAAGAAAAAAAATTTAATTGCAAACAGCATTATAATGCCAGCTCATAATATAAGAGCACAACTGAACAACCGTAACAGTTATCTGAACAAAAAATTTAATGATGGTAGAATAACTAAAAATCAAAGGGATATAGAATGGCAGGCTATAAAAGAAAAAAGAAAAGTATTGAATGACTACATGAACTATTATAGAAAGAAACTCAAGTCATTTGAAGGCTCTGGAGCCCGAAAACGATACGGACGTGGCATCTCATTTTTCAACGATTCAAAAGATCTTCTCCAGAAACTTGAAGTCATTGTCGGCTCTATCCTTGCTGGGAACACTAACATCAACGTGAGAAATGAAGGAGTTGCAATTCTTGATATTCTCCTGAAAGAGTCAGTGATTAACAGACCTCAGCATGAAAAGCTGTACAAAACCTATTTCAAAACATAAAATGGAAAGAGAAATCGTCCTGTCATCTTACGCTGTTAAGAACAGACAAAACAAACCTGCAGATTTCACAACAAAATTTAATCGTCCAATTATTCTTGATTTGAATGAACAATATGTTGTTGGGTTGAAACGAATCATCAATATGAGTTTTACGTGGTATAACATCAATCCACAATATGAAAATCAACTGATTAGGTTTTCCTCTGATGGTGGGAAAACATTTTCCGATATTGCTTTTCCTGCTGGAGTTTGGGAGTATTCTGGGATAAATGATTTCATTCGGAAAGCAACAGTGGTGAAAGAATCTGGGAAAAAAGATGTTTTTCCAATCAATCTTGCTTTCAGCAATGAAACTTTCAGAGTGACAGTTTCACTGGCTGAAAATTATCAACTGGATTTCACCCAATCGAATTTCGGGGAGCTTGTGGGGTTTGATAAAAAGATTCTGAAGGAGAAAGTTAATGTTGGCCCTAAAGTTCCAAATCTCAGTCAAGATACTGATATGTTAAACATTCATTGTGATTTGACAAATGACTCACTTGTGGATGGGGAAGAGACTGATATCATCTATTCCTTTTCCACATCTGTTCTGCAGGCATCATATAGTTTTGAGCGTGAACCCATAAAAATTACATTCTGCCCCGTGAATAAAAACACGATCAGCTCAATTCGGATGTATATCACAGACGGGAAAAGAAGAATTGTTAACCTGAATGGGGCAGACACAGCATTCTCGTTGATATTAAAAAAAAGACTATAAAATGAAAGCATATGAATTTTCTCGTTATTATCACCCCAAACTGGGGAAGTTTGTTTATAAGCATAAAGGAACAGGAATCATTTTTGATTCCATCTTCAAGCCACTGAAAAAGATGGTAGGACCAGCTATGAAAGGAATTCTCAAGAAAGTTGTGAAACCATTTGCGAAAAAAGCTTTGGACGCAGGAATTTCTCACGCTGGAGAAAAAGTGGGCAAAATAGCAGTTGAAAAATCAGGTGATTTAATCATGAAAAAACTGGGGAACATGAAGATTGGAAAACCATCTGCTAAACGAGGAAAAAAACCACAATCACGCCCTTCAATCAAAGTCGCTTCGCTCCCTGCTTCACTCCCAACGAAACAACCACAGAGAGAAAGTGCAAATGATATCTTGAATAGACTTATCAGTGGCCAAGGAATTTAAAATAATCTATTAAAATGGCTTTTCGATCGAATGAATATCTCCAAAGAAATGAACTTGTAAGATTCCAGTTGGATGATGTTATCAGAGCCCCAGCAAATGGGCAAGCACAAACAAAAAATGGTTATAAATTCACCATCAATGACAGATCAGCGTTTTATGACTGGCATAACGCTTATTTTGAAGTGCAATTTCAACTCCAGAAATTAGCAAATGGTGCTGGATATGCTGCTGCTGATAGGATAACAGTCATAAATGGCTCACATCCCTGATAAAACATATGACAATCAGATCTGCAGGGAAGATTGTTTACGAACCTGACAATCTACATAAAGTTACTTTTGTTAAAAATCTGTTGGAATACTCAGATGATTTCAGCAGATCAGTAGCAAAGAACAGTTTCTGGTATTTGGATACGGATGGAACAACTGCTGATACGAATACAGGATTTGAAGCGAGACGACTACAAACTCAAGCAGTTAACGACGATGGAACTGGAGATGTTAAAAATGTTAATTGCATTATCCCCCTTAATCGTTTCTCCTTTTTCGAGGAACTGGAAGGCAGGATGTTGGTCCCAATGCAGTTGCAATTCGAAATTAATCTTCAACAGGATGGTGAATTGATTCATAAGGCTGCTGCTGCTGCTGCTGGAAGAGTTGTTATCAACAGATTTTTACTTTGAGTGCCAAGACTGACTCCCAAAGATTCTCTTTATGATAAATTTATCAGTTCATTCCTGAAAGAAACACAATGGAAGTATCTGAGGGAGACATATGATCAATCAGCTCCCGCAACATCATCAGGGTTCTTCCAGATTTCAGCGAGCATTGACAATGTAAGGCATATTTTTGTCTGGCTGAAAAGAACAGCTCCACCCAATAATCACCCTGAAGAAGACTCTCCATATTTGATGGACACTTTCAAGCTGAATGCAGCAGATGATGACTCATCCCTGTCAACTTGCAGATTGGAGTATGGAAATGGAGTGTTTTATCCTGAAACTGACTATGACACGGAATCAAAAGTCAGAATCTTCAATGATGTTATGGCTTATGCAATGAGGAAAAATGACTTCAACACTGGTACTCAGTTGAATTTGGCTAACTTTCAATCACTTTATGGTCTCATTTATTTCGATTTGTCTTACCAAGCTGAAAAACCAACAAGAGATCCCAAGCAGTTGATATTTCGATATACACTGAATGCTAATGCAACTGCCGCCTTCAATGTGCATGCAGTGGTTCTCTATGAGGAAACAGCTAAGATTAATAAAGTTGGTAATGAGCTAGTCATTGCTTAAAGCGGAGTGAAAACATATGTTATCATTAAAAATGACAACATATCACCCATATAAAATAAATTTGTCTAAAGGACAAAAAGAAAAGCTTGGAAGAGCATTCAGAACAAACACTCCAATCACCCTGAGATTGGGTAGTAATCAAACAAGTGGAAGCGATGAACTGATGCTGACAACTAATCAAATTAAAAGAATCACAAAAGCAAAATCTCTGGGAAAAGGAGTTGAGATTAAGATAACAAAAACACAAATTAGAAAAGTAATGAAACAAGGTGGAAGTCTATTTTCTGCTATTGTTCCTTTGGCTAAAACATTGATACCCACCTTGGGTAAAACACTTGGGTTGTCAGCACTGGCTGGTTTAGCGAGTGAAGGAGCAAGTCAAGTCGTCAAAGCAATAAGTGGAAAAGGTGGTGGTCAGGTGGGTGGATTTCTCATCCCCCAAAATAAAATTCAGAAACTGATTGACAATAAACATTTGTTGACAAATAAACAGAAACAAGACATTTTGGTTGCCCTGCAATCAGGAGGACAGTTGGTGATGAAACCATCTGTAAAACAGTCTGGTGGATTGTTAGGAAGTGTGTTGGCATCCATTGGAATCCCATTAGCACTTGATATGGTAAAGAATTTGTTTGGGAAAGGTGCTCCTAGAGTTGGCCGACCAAAAGGAAAAGGAGCTCCAAGATTGGGAGCGTATCCTCCACCATTTATTGGTAACTGGAGACGAAACCCTGTTGGGATGGGGGAAAAAAAATAAAAAAAAAAAGGCAAAGGACTTCTGCTGGGGACGAACAGCCCATTCAACAACATCCCAATTCTCGGGACAATATTATGAGGCCTAAATTTGTAATTAAACCGCTGTCAAATATTGATCTGTTGAAGTGGATTGAATATCTGAGGATTCCCAATTTCAAAGGCATCTTTGCGAGAGATCAATTCATGCCACAAAAACACACTCCCTGCATCATCAATCTTGATTCACTTGAAAATGCAGGAACTCATTGGGTTTGTTGCGCTCCGGGGAAAAAATTCACGTGGTATTTTGACTCTTTTGGAATGGGATTTCCAAAAGAATTCAAAAGTTTCAAACCAGTGATTTGGAACAGCAGTCAGTATCAAAACATAAACAGTGTTCTTTGTGGGTATTATTGCCTTTATTTCCTCCATCAATGGTCGCAGGGGAAAGATTTCTATGATATTCTCAAACCTCTCAGTTTGACTGATACAATGCAAAATGAAAGATTCATAAAAGAATATTTTGATTGAAAATGAAGTCATATTGTGTTAAGGAGAAAAAACAAACTGAATGTGTTGAGCCATCTGGAATCATGACCGCAAAAAATGGAAGAAAGATGTGGTTTTGCCATTGCGCTTCCTGTGGAATTAAAAAGACAAGATTTGTGAAGGCAAAGCCCTCGGGAAACTGAGTCTGCCCTCACAAGGTGGGGGCTTTGGTGAATTAGCATTGACTGGCGTTGCTCATGCTCTTCCCTGGCTTGGGAAAAAAACAGTTGAAATGGGGAGATATGGAGCTAGTGAATTGTTGCGAAATAAGAACACTCAAAGGAAAGCATTGGATTTTGCTTTAGATAAGATGAAACCATTTCTTGCCAAAACCTCTTCCGATATGCTGAATCAACTATCCACAACGATTAGACCAAACAGAAAATATAAGACAGATCGAGCTGATTTGGATGGAAGAGGATTGGATATTCATAACTTGATTGGGAAACTACCAAAACCAAAGAAAGGTTTCACTCTTCCCGGACATAACTTCACTGGCCCGTATAACCCTTTGGAAAAACAAGTCAGATTTGATGATACTGGAAAGATTCTTGAAATCTGGCAACAACCCACAGGAAAAACAGATGCAGTTGCTATGCAGCATGATGTGGATTATTCAGTTTGCGCAAAACAATCAAACCCACATCAATGTAAAAATAAAGCAGACAGGAAAATGGTTGCCGCTTTGGATTCCATTCCTTGGAAAGAAAGACAGTGGGGTCATGCTTTGGCGAGAAATACCATTGATGTAAAACAAAAACTTGGTTTGGGTGCCCAAAAAAACGGGAAAAGATTTTGAGTGAAGGCTGGACTCAAAATCTAGCAAATGAACTTCACCAGCCAATCAGGAGAAGATTTCCAAAGAGAAGAGTTATTGCATATGGTGTTGACAACATTTGGGCGGCTGATCTGGTTGAGATGGGGAAATATTCGAAGTGGAATAAGGGAATAAGATATCTCCTGATGGTGATCGATGTCTTCTCAAAGTTCGGTTTCATTCGCCCTCTGAAAGATAAGCGAGGACAAACAGTGGCCGATGCTTTCCAATCCATATTCAGGGAGCGAAAACCGAAGATGCTTTGGACTGACAAAGGAAGTGAATTTTTCAATGGAATTATGAAGGATCTCCTGAATAAGAATGGGATAAAATTGTATACAACAGAGAATGAAGAAAAGTCATCTGTTGTTGAACGTTGGAATAGGACTATGAAGGAGAAACTCTTCCGGATGTTTTCTGCTAACAATAATACAGTGTTTTTTGACAAACTAGATGAGTTAGTAGATCAATATAATCACCATTTTCATTCAAGCATTCGGATGACCCCAACGCAGGCTAGCGAACGGAAAAATGAGAAAAAGGTTTTCGCTAATCTTTTCGGAGATATGATTTATGCAAAACACAACCCAGCAAAATTCAAGATCGGTGACAGGGTTAGAATATCAAAATACAAGCGAAAGATATTCGACAAAGGTTTCACCCCGAACTGGACAGAGGAGATATTTGTCGTTGATGAGATTTTAAACACAAATCCTGTAACGTATAGGTTAGTCGATCTGTTGGGAGAAAAAATAACTGGATCATTTTATGAAGCAGAACTCCAAAGGACAACACAAAGCGTATTTCGCATTGAAAATGTTATTCACCTCGATCAGAAGAAAAAGGAAGCCTTGGTTAAATGGAAAGGATATCCTGATAAATTCAATTCCTGGGTTCCACTGAGTGATATGGAAAATCTCTGAGACAGAATATGAATGTTTCACATTCATATTTATGAAATAACACCTCTTTCTTTCAATTCCCGGTGGATTTTCCAGAGGAGATCACTTTGTTTTTTGAGTTCATTTTTATGAATCTTGTATTCCTCTTGGAGATTGATAAATGATTCAAAGAGGAGTTCTATTGTGACTTCCTCTTCTTCATTTTGCTCTGCTTCTTCCATCTCTGAATCAGAGACAATAAATTCCTCATCAGATGTTGTTGGGGTTTCATCTTCACTCATTGATTCATCCTCTGAGCAGGTGAGGTCGCTTCGCTCGCTTTCATCATCCATTTTGAGTTACAAGATTAAAATGTTTAATAGATATCACTCCCTTGTGGAAAAATGAATTTTTTTCTTCGCCTTCTCCTTCTTCACCTTCTCCTCCAAAAGGATAAAAAGTGGTTGATGAAGCAAATTTAAAATAAAAAACTTTTTCTCCCAAAAAATTTCAGGAGAAAAAGTTTTTTGAAAACTTTAGCTATTAGTCATTGATTTTCAGCTGTGAAATAGATTTCATTTATATTTCTTGATTTTATTGAACAAATCCACTTGAAAGGTTCTTTCATTTTTCCTCATTTTGGAAATGAAATTCAATCGTTTCAGGTCAATTGCATTTTTTTCCCCAACAGATAATTTTTTGTTCTGTTCTTCCAAACAATAATCTCTGTTAATCGGAAATGCTACTTTACAGATAACGGAGATAATCTTGAAAAATGAAACAGTTTCCTCATTATATAAAATTTCTCTTTTTTTCCAATCAAATGCGATGTCCTCATCCATAAATAATATATTAACAATCCCTTTACCAAACTCATCCATGTTTGAAACTACTATCTTGAATTTATCAAACCATTCCTCATCCATTGGAAGTGAAGAAAATTCTGTATCTGATTGTTTTGATTTTGGTTTTGGTTCTCCGAGAAAGAATTTTTTCTTATCCGATCTTCGGGTGATAGATGTGTTTCCTTTTTTCAAAGCATTGGTGATTGCACAATTTGAAATGTTAAATTCTTTAGCAGCAGAATTGATAGAGGTGAATGTTTTGGTTTTTTTCCCATCTGAAATTGTAAAATGCTTGTCTGTTTGTTTCGCCATTTTAGTTATATATAAAAACGAAATAAAAAACAAAAATATGATTTTATATATTTATTTCCTGAAAAGAGTTGACTAAATTATAGGAAATAAACAGAGGGGAAAAAGAGAGATAAGCCTATCTTTAACATAAAACTTCATGAAAAAATGGATTTTAGTTAGAAAAAAATAAAAATGAAATTGATTTTGTAAGGAGATCTTCCCCTAAATGAAATTAATTTGGAGAAAAATCTTTTCCAAATCAAAACTTTTATTGGAAAGAAAAATAAAAAAAAACTCATTTGTTTTTTTCTTTTTCTTTCCAATAAAAGTTTTGATTTGAGTTTTTTAAAATGAAATTGATTTTATTCCCATAAAGTTTTCTGGGGATAAATTTTATCTTTCTTTATTCCCTACTCTGAAGTAGATAGGAAAGAAGGGTTCTGGCAGACTCTTCGGCCGCTGTTTTTCAAACAAAATTCATTTCTGATGAATTTTGTGGGATTTTAGGGGAACTGATGGATTTGTTTGATTTTATGAGAATTTTTCATTAACGAATGTATCTGTTTGATTTTATGAGAATTTTTTGGTGAACAAGATGGATTTTATTGATTTTTAAATAATTGTACGATGATTTTTTGCAGAGAATTTGTAAAATGCTGAAAATTTAGCAGCTTTTTTTTTAATAATTTTATTAATTTTTTGACTCAGGATATGTAAATTTGGAACAATTTTCATGCGATCGCATGCAAATTCAGAGTTAGTGATGAAAGTAGGAGAAAAGTGAAAAGAATTAAAAATTGTGCTAAAAAGGGGCGGCCGAAGAGTGTGCCAGAACCCTTCTTTCCTATCTACTGACTATTAATCATTAAAATTAATCATGATGTGAGTAAAATTTAAATTTATGGATTATTAATCATGAATTTGAATTATTCATGATCAATTTCCGTGAGATTAATTTTATTAATTATTAGGTTTAACTTTATGGACTATTAATCATAAACTTGAGTGAGACTTAACTTCATGAATTATTTATCATGACTTTGAGTAAAATTAAAATTTATACACTATTAATCATGAATTTGAGTGAAATTTAACTTTATGAATAGTTCATGATCTATGTGAGTGAGATTTAACTTTATTAATTATAAATCATGAATTTGATTAAGATTTAAATTTAAATTTAAGTTGTATTAATCATGAATTTAAACGAGATTTCACTTTATCGATTTCACTTGATCGATTACTCATTATTAATTTGAGTGAGATTCAATTTCATGGACAATTAATCATGAATTTCACTATTAATCATGAATTATTAATCATGAATTTGAGTGAAATTTCACTTTATGAATTTTTCATGATCAATTTGAGTGAAATTTAATGTCATGGACTATTAATCATGAATTTGATTAAGATTTAACTTAATGGACTATTAATCATGAATTTGAGTGAGAGTTCACTTTATGAATTATTAGTGATAAATTTGAGCGAATTTTAATTTTATGGAGCATTAATAATAAATTTTAGTTAAATTTTACTTTATGGACTACTGACCATAAAATTGAGTGAAATTTAACTTCATGAATTAGTGAACATGAATTTGAGCGAGACTTGTTTCATGGACCATAAATCATTAAAATTAATCATGATGTGAGTAAAATTAAAATTTATGGACTATTAATCATGCATAAATTCAGTGAAATTTCATTTTTTGAATTAGTAAACATGAATTTGAGAGAGATTTAATTTTATGGACTATTAATCATTAAAATTAATCATGATGTGAGTAAAATTTAAATTTATGGATTAATAATCATGAATTTGAATTATTCATGATCAATTTCCGTGAGATTAATTTTATTAATTATTAGGTTTAACTTTATGGACTATTTTTCATAAACTTGAGTGAAACATAACTTCATGAATTATTTATCATGACTTTGAGTAAAATTAAAATTTATAGACTATTAATCATGAATTTGAGTGAGATTTCACTTTATGAGTTATTGATGATTAATTTGAGCGAGATTTATTTTTATGGACTATTAATCGTCAATTTGACCGAGATTTAACTTTATGAATTATCAAACCTCAATTTGATTGAGATTTTGTGGATTATTAATCATTAATTTGATTTAACTTTATGGACTATTAATCATGAATTTGAGTGAAATTTAACTTTATGAATAGTTCATGATCAATGTGAGTGAGATTTAACTTTATTAATTATAAATCATCAATTTGATTAAGATTTAAATTTAAGTTGTATTAATCATGAATTTGAACGAGATTTCACTTTATCGATTTCACTTTATCGATTACTCATTATCAATTTGAGTGAGATTCAATTTCATGGACTATTAATCATGAATTTGACTATTAATCATGAATTATTAATCATGAATTTGAGTGAAATTTCACGTTATGAATTTTTCATGATCAATTTGAGTGAAATTTAATGTCATGGACTATTAATCATGAATTTGATTAAGATTTAACTTCATTTAACTTAATGGATTGTTAATCATGAATTTGAGAAAAATTAAAATAATGGGCTATTAATCAAATTGAAGTAAAATTTAAATTTATGAAGTACTAATCTTGAATTTGAGTGAAATTTCACTTTATGAATTATAAATTACTTATCATAAATTTCAGTGAAATGTCACTTCATTTAACTTCGTGAATTATTTATCATGAATTTGAGTAAAATTAAAATTTATAGACTATTAATCATGAATTTGAGTGAGATTTCACTTTATGAATTATTGATGATTAATTTGAGCGAGATTTATATTTATGGACTATTAATCGTCAATTTGACCGAGATTTAACTTTATGAATAATCAAACCTGAATTTTATTGAGATTTTATGGACTATTAATCATTAATTTGATTTAACTTTATGGACTATTAGTCATGAATTTGAGTGAAATTTAACTTTATGAATAGTTCATGATCAATGTGAGTGAGATTTAACTTTATTAATTATAAATCATGAATTTGATTAAGATTTAAATTTAAATTTAAGTTGTATTAAACATGAATTTGAACGAGATTTCACTTTATCAATTACACTTTATCGATTACTCATTATCAATTGAGTGAGATTCAAATTCATGGACTATTAATCTTGAATTTGACTATTAATCATGAATTAGAGTGAAATTTCACTTTATGAATTTTTCATGTTCAATTTCAGTGAAAATCAAAGTGATGGACTATTAATCATGAATTTGATTAAGATTTAACTTTATTTAACTTAATGGGTTATTAATCATGAATTTTAGAAAAATTCAAATAATGGGCTATTAATCAAATTTAAGTAAAATTTAAATTTATGGAGTACTAATCTTGAATTTCAGTGAGATTTCACTTTATCAATTATGAATTACTTATCATAAATTTCAGTGAAATGTCACTTCATTTAACATCATGAATTATTAATCATGAATATGAGAAAAATTTAAATTAATGGACTATTAATGATGAATTTGAGTGAAATTTATGGACTATTAATCATGCATTTGAGTGAAATTTCAATTTCAATTTTTGAACTATTAATCATGAATTTGAGATTTCACTTTATGAATTATTCATGATCAATTTCCGTGAGATTAATTTTATTAACTATTAATCATGAATTTGAGTAAAATTTAAATTTATGAACTATTAATCATGCATTTGAGTGAAATTTAAATTAATGGACTATTAATCATGAATTTGAGTGAGAGTTCACTTTATGAATTATTAGTGATAAATTTGAGCGAATTTTAATTGTATGGAGCATTAATGATAAATTTTAATTAAATTTACTTTATGGACTACTGACCATAAAATTGAGTGAAATTTAACTTCATGAATTAGTGAACATGAATTTGAGCGAGATTTGTTTCATGGACCATAAATCATTAAAATTAATCATGATGTGAGTAAAATTTAAATTTATGGACTATTAATCATGCATAAATTGAGTGAAATTTAAATTTTTGAATGAGTAAACATTAACTTGAGAGAGATTTCATTTTATGGACTATTAATCATTAAAATTAATCATGATGTGAGTAAAATTTAAATTTATGGATTATTAATCATGAATTTGAATTATTCATGATCAATTTCCGTGAGATTAATTTTATTAATTATTAGGTTTAACTTTATGGACTATTAATCATAAACTTGAGTGAGACTTAACTTCATGAATTATTTATCATGACTTTGAGTAAAATTAAAATTTATACACTATTAATCATGAATTTGAGTGAAATTTAACTTTATGAATAGTTCATGATCTATGTGAGTGAGATTTAACTTTATTAATTATAAATCATGAATTTGATTAAGATTTAAATTTAAATTTAAGTTGTATTAATCATGAATTTAAACGAGATTTCACTTTATCGATTTCACTTGATCGATTACTCATTATTAATTTGAGTGAGATTCAATTTCATGGACAATTAATCATGAATTTGACTATTAATCATGAATTATTAATCATGAATTTGAGTGAAATTTCACTTTATGAATTTTTCATGATCAATTTGAGTGAAATTTAATGTCATGGACTATTAATCATGAATTTGATTAAGATTTAACTTAATGGACTATTAATCATGAATTTGAGTGAGAGTTCACTTTATGAATTATTAGTGATAAATTTGAGCGAATTTTAATTTTATGGAGCATTAATAATAAATTTTAGTTAAATTTTACTTTATGGACTACTGACCATAAAATTGAGTGAAATTTAACTTCATGAATTAGTGAACATGAATTTGAGCGAGACTTGTTTCATGGACCATAAATCATTAAAATTAATCATGATGTGAGTAAAATTAAAATTTATGGACTATTAATCATGCATAAATTCAGTGAAATTTCATTTTTTGAATTAGTAAACATGAATTTGAGAGAGATTTAATTTTATGGACTATTAATCATTAAAATTAATCATGATGTGAGTAAAATTTAAATTTATGGATTAATAATCATGAATTTGAATTATTCATGATCAATTTCCGTGAGATTAATTTTATTAATTATTAGGTTTAACTTTATGGACTATTATTCATAAACTTGAGTGAAACATAACTTCATGAATTATTTATCATGACTTTGAGTAAAATTAAAATTTATAGACTATTAATCATGAATTTGAGTGAGATTTCACTTTATGAGTTATTGATGATTAATTTGAGCGAGATTTATTTTTATGGACTATTAATCGTCAATTTGACCGAGATTTAACTTTATGAATTATCAAACCTCAATTTGATTGAGATTTTGTGGATTATTAATCATTAATTTGATTTAACTTTATGGACTATTAATCATGAATTTGAGTGAAATTTAACTTTATGAATAGTTCATGATCAATGTGAGTGAGATTTAACTTTATTAATTATAAATCATCAATTTGATTAAGATTTAAATTTAAATTTAAGTTGTATTAATCATGAATTTGAACGAGATTTCACTTTATCGATTTCACTTTATCGATTACTCATTATCAATTTGAGTGAGATTCAATTTCATGGACTATTAATCATGAATTTGACTATTAATCATGAATTATTAATCATGAATTTGAGTGAAATTTCACGTTATGAATTTTTCATGATCAATTTGAGTGAAATTTAATGTCATGGACTATTAATCATGAATTTGATTAAGATTTAACTTCATTTAACTTAATGGATTGTTAATCATGAATTTGAGAAAAATTAAAATAATGGGCTATTAATCAAATTGAAGTAAAATTTAAATTTATGAAGTACTAATCTTGAATTTGAGTGAAATTTCACTTTATGAATTATAAATTACTTATCATAAATTTCAGTGAAATGTCACTTCATTTAACTTCGTGAATTATTTATCATGAATTTGAGTAAAATTAAAATTTATAGACTATTAATCATGAATTTGAGTGAGATTTCACTTTATGAATTATTGATGATTAATTTGAGCGAGATTTATATTTATGGACTATTAATCGTCAATTTGACCGAGATTTAACTTTATGAATAATCAAACCTGAATTTTATTGAGATTTTATGGACTATTAATCATTAATTTGATTTAACTTTATGGACTATTAGTCATGAATTTGAGTGAAATTTAACTTTATGAATAGTTCATGATCAATGTGAGTGAGATTTAACTTTATTAATTATAAATCATGAATTTGATTAAGATTTAAATTTAAATTTAAGTTGTATTAAACATGAATTTGAACGAGATTTCACTTTATCAATTACACTTTATCGATTACTCATTATCAATTGAGTGAGATTCAAATTCATGGACTATTAATCTTGAATTTGACTATTAATCATGAATTATTAATCATGAATTAGAGTGAAATTTCTTTTTATGAATTTTTCATGTTCAATTTCAGTGAAAATCAATGTGATGGACTATTAATCATGAATTTGATTAAGATTTAACTTTATTTAACTTAATGGGTTATTAATCATGAATTTGAGAAAAATTCAAATAATGGGCTATTAATCAAATTTAAGTAAAATTTAAATTTATGGAGTACTAATCTTGAATTTCAGTGAGATTTCACATTGTCAATTATGAATTACTTATCATAAATTTCAGTGAAATGTCACTTCATTTAACATCATGAATTATTAATCATGAATATGAGAAAAATTTAAATTAATCGACTATTAATGATGAATTTGAGTGAAATTTATGGACTATTAATCATGCATTTGAGTGAAATTTCAATTTTAATTTTTGAACTATTAATCATGAATTTGAGATTTCACTTTATGAATTATTCACGATCAATTTCCGTGAGATTAATTTTATTAACTATTAATCATGAATTTGAGTAAAATTTAAATTTATGGACTATTAATCATGCATTTGAGTGAAATTTAAATTAATGGACTATTAATCATGAATTTGAGTGAGAGTTCACTTTATGAATTATTAGTGATAAATTTGAGCGAATTTTAATTGTATGGAGCATTAATGATAAATTTTAATTAAATTTACTTTATGGACTACTGACCATAAAATTGAGTGAAATTTAACTTCATGAATTAGTGAACATGAATTTGAGCGAGATTTGTTTCATGGACCATAAATCATTAAAATTAGTCATGATGTCAGTAAAATTTAAATTTATGGACTATTAATCATGCATAAATTGAGTGAAATTTAAATTTTTGAATGAGTAAACATGAACTTGAGAGAGATTTCATTTTATGGACTATTAATCATTAAAATTAATCATGATGTGAGTAAAATTTAAATTTATGGATTATTAATCATGAATTTGAATTATTCATGATCAATTTCCGTGAGATTAATTTTATTAATTATTAGGTTTAACTTTATGGACTATTAATCATAAACTTGAGTGAGACTTAACTTCATGAATTATTTATCACGACTTTGAGTAAAATTAAAATTTATACACTATTAATCATGAATTTGAGTGAAATTTAACTTTATGAATAGTTCATGATCTATGTGAGTGAGATTTAACTTTATTAATTATAAATCATGAATTTGATTAAGATTTAAATTTAAATTTAAGTTGTATTAATCATGAATTTAAACGAGATTTCACTTTATCGATTTCACTTGATCGATTACTCATTATTAATTTGAGTGAGATTCAATTTCATGGACAATTAATCATGAATTTGACTATTAATCATGAATTATTAATCATGAATTTGAGTGAAATTTCACTTTATGAATTTTTCATGATCAATTTGAGTGAAATTTAATGTCATGGACTATTAATCATGAATTTGATTAAGATTTAACTTAATGGACTATTAATCATGAATTTGAGTGAGAGTTCACTTTATGAATTATTAGTGATAAATTTGAGCGAATTTTAATTGTATAGAGCATTAATAATAAATTTTAGTTAAATTTTACTTTATGGACTACTGACCATAAAATTGAGTGAAATTTAACTTCATGAATTAGTGAACATGAATTTGAGCGAGACTTGTTTCATGGACCATAAATCATTAAAATTAATCATGATGTGAGTAAAATTAAAATTTATGGACTATTAATCATGCATAAATTGAGTGAAATTTAAATTTTTGAATGAGTAAACATGAATTTGAGAGAGATTTAATTTTATGGACTATTAATCATTAAAATTAATCATGATGTGAGTAAAATTTAAATTTATGGATTAATAATCATGAATTTGAATTATTCATGATCAATTTCCGTGAGATTAATTTTATTAATTATTAGGTTTAACTTTATGGACTATTATTCATAAACTTGAGTGAGACATAACTTCATGAATTATTTATCATGACTTTGAGTAAAATTAAAATTTATAGACTATTAATCATGAATTTGAGTGAGATTTCACTTTATGAGTTATTGATGATTAATTTGAGCGAGATTTATTTTTATGGACTATTAATCGTCAATTTGACCGAGATTTAACTTTATGAATTATCAAACCTCAATTTGATTGAGATTTTGTGGATTATTAATCATTAATTTGATTTAACTTTATGGACTATTAATCATGAATTTGAGTGAAATTTAACTTTATGAATAGTTCATGATCAATGTGAGTGAGATTTAACTTTATTAATTATAAATCATCAATTTGATTAAGATTTAAATTTAAATTTAAGTTGTATTAATCATGAATTTGAACGAGATTTCACTTTATCGATTTCACTTTATCGATTACTCATTATCAATTTGAGTGAGATTCAATTTCATGGACTATTAATCATGAATTTGACTATTAATCATGAATTATTAATCATGAATTTGAGTGAAATTTCACGTTATGAATTTTTCATGATCAATTTGAGTGAAATTTAATGTCATGGACTATTAATCATGAATTTGATTAAGATTTAACTTTATTTAACTTAATGGATTGTTAATCATGAATTTGAGAAAAATTAAAATAATGGGCTATTAATCAAATTGAAGTAAAATTTAAATTTATGGAGTACCAATCTTGAATTTGAGTGAGATTTCACTTTATGAATTATAAATTACTTATCATAAATTTCAGTGAAATGTCATTTCATTTAACTTCGTGAATTATTTATCATGAATTTGAGTAAAATTAAAATTTATAGACTATTAATCATGAATTTGAGCGAGATTTCTCTTTATGAATTATTGATGATTAATTTGAGCGAGATTTATATTTATGGACTATTAATCGTCAATTTGACCGAGATTTTACTTTATGAATAAAAAAAACCTGAATTTTATTGAGATTTTATGGACTATTAATCATTAATTTGATTTAACTTTATGGACTATTAGTCATGAATTTGAGTGAAATTTAACTTTATGAATAGTTCATGATCAATGTGAGTGAGATTTAACTTTATTAATTATAAATCATGAATTTGATTAAGATTTAAATTTAAATTTAAGTTGTATTAAACATGAATTTGAACGAGATTTCACTTTATCAATTACACTTTATCGATTACTCATTATCAATTGAGTGAGATTCAAATTCATGGACTATTAATCTTGAATTTGACTATTAATCATGAATTATTAATCATGAATTTGAGTGAAATTTCACTTTATGAATTTTTCATGTTCAATTTCAGTGAAAATCAATGTGATGGACTATTAATCATGAATTTGATTAAGATTTAACTTTATTTAACTTAATGGGTTATTAATCATGAATTTGAGAAAAATTCAAATAATGGGCTATTAATCAAATTTAAGTAAAATTTAAATTTATGGAGTACTAATCTTGAATTTCAGTGGGATTTCACTTTATCAATTATGAATTACTTATCATAAATTTCAGTGAAATGTCACTTCATTTAACATCATGAATTATTAATCATGAATATGAGAAAAATTTAAATTAATGGACTATTAATGATGAATTTGAGTGAAATTTATGGACTATTAATCATGCATTTGAGTGAAATTTCAATTTTAATTTTTGAACTATTAATCATGAATTTGAGATTTCACTTTATGAATTATTCATGATCAATTTCCGTGAGATTAATTTTATTAACTATTAATCATGAATTTGAGTAAAATTTAAATTTATGGACTATTAATCATGCATTTGAGTGAAATTTAAATTAATGGACTATTAATCATGAATTTGAGTGAGAGTTCACTTTATGAATTATTAGTGATAAATTTGAGCGAATTTTAATTGTATGGAGCATTAATGATAAATTTTAATTAAATTTACTTTATGGACTACTGACCATAAAATTGAGTGAAATTTAACTTCATGAATTAGTGAACATGAATTTGAGCGAGATTTGTTTCATGGACCATAAATCATTAAAATTAATCATGATGTGAGTAAAATTTAAATTTATGGACTATTAATCATGCATAAATTGAGTGAAATTTAAATTTTTGAATGAGTTAACATGAATTTGAGAGAGATTTCATTTTATGGACTATTAATCATTAAAATTAATCATGATGTGAGTAAAATTTAAATTTATGGATTATTAATCATGAATTTGAATTATTCATGATCAATTTCCGTGAGATTAATTTTATTAATTATTAGGTTTAACTTTATGGACTATTAATCATAAACTTGAGTGAGACTTAACTTCATGAATTATTTATCATGACTTTGAGTAAAATTAAAATTTATAGACTATTAATCATGAATTTGAGTGAAATTTAACTTTATGAATAGTTCATGATCTATGTGAGTGAGATTTAACTTTATTAATTATAAATCATGAATTTGATTAAGATTTAAATTTAAATTTAAGTTGTATTAATCATGAATTTAAACGAGATTTCACTTTATCGATTTCACTTGATCGATTACTCATTATTAATTTGAGTGAGATTCAATTTCATGGACAATTTATCATGAATTTGACTATTAATCATGAATTATTAATCATGAATTTGAGTGAAATTTCACTTTATGAATTTTTCATGATCAATTTGAGTGAAATTTAATGTCATGGACTATTAATCATGAATTTGATTAAGATTTAACTTTATTTAACTTAATGGACTATTAATCATGAATTTGAGTGAGAGTTCACTTTATGAATTATTAGTGATAAATTTGAGCGAATTTTAATTGTATGGAGCATTAATAATAAATTTTAGTTAAATTTTACTTTATGGACTACTGACCATAAAATTGAGTGAAATTTAACTTTATGAATTAGTGAACATGAATTTGAGCGAGACTTGTTTCATGGACCATAAATCATTAAAATTAATCATGATGTGAGTAAAATTAAAATTTATGGACTATTAATCATGCATAAATTCAGTGAAATTTCATTTTTTGAATTAGTAAACATGAATTTGAGAGAGATTTAATTTTATGGACTATTAATCATTAAAATTAATCATGATGTGAGTAAAATTTAAATTTATGGATTAATAATCATGAATTTGAATTATTCATGATCAATTTCCGTGAGATTAATTTTATTAATTATTAGGTTTAACTTTATGGACTATTATTCATAAACTTGAGTGAGACATAACTTCATGAATTATTTATCATGACTTTGAGTAAAATTAAAATTTATAGACTATTAATCATGAATTTGAGTGAGATTTCACTTTATGAGTTATTGATGATTAATTTGAGCGAGATTTATTTTTATGGACTATTAATCGTCAATTTGACCGAGATTTAACTTTATGAATTATCAAACCTCAATTTGATTGAGATTTTGTGGATTATTAATCATTAATTTGATTTAACTTTATGGACTATTAATCATGAATTTGAGTGAAATTTAACTTTATGAATAGTTCATGATCAATGTGAGTGAGATTTAACTTTATTAATTATAAATCATGAATTTGATTAAGATTTAAATTTAAATTTAAGTTGTATTAAACATGAATTTGAACGAGATTTCACTTTATCGATTACACTTTATCGATTACTCATTATCAATTGAGTGAGATTCAAATTCATGGACTATTAATCTTGAATTTGACTATTAATCATGAATTATTAATCATGAATTTGAGTGAAATTTCACTTTATGAATTTTTCATGATCAATTTGAGGAAATTCAATGTCATGGACTATTAATCATGAATTTGATTAAGATTTAACTTTATTTAACTTAATAGGTTATTAATCATGAATTTGAGAAAAATTAAAATAATGGGCTATTAATCAAATTTAAGTAAAATTTAAATTTATGGAGTACTAATCTTGAATTTGAGTGAGATTTCACTTTATGAATTATCAATTAATTATCATAAATTTCAGTGAAATGTCACTTCATTTAACATCATGAATTATTAATCATGAATATAAGAAAAATTGAAATTCATTGTCTATTAATCATGCATTTGAGTGAAATTTAAATTTATGGACTATTAATCATGCATTTGAGTGAAATTTAAATTTAAATTTTTGAACTATTAATCATGAATTTGAGATTTCAGTTTATGAATTATTCATGATCAATCTCCGTGAGATTAATTTTATTAACTATTAATCATGAATTTGAGTAAAATTTAAATTTATGGACTATTAATCATGCATTTGAGTGAAATTTAAATTAATGGACTATTAATTATGAATTTGAGTGGGAGTTCACTTTATGATTTATTAGTGATAAATTTGAGCGAATTTTAATTGTATGGAGCATTAATGATAAATTTTAATTACATTTTACTTTATGGACTACGGACCATAAAATTGAGTTAAATTTAACTTCATGAATTAGTGAACATGAATTTGAGCGAGATTTGTTTCATGGACCATAAATCATTAAAATTAATCATGATGTGAGTAAAATTTAAATTTATGGACTATTAATCATGCATAAATTGAGAGAAATTTAAATTTTTGAATTAGTAAACATAAATTTGAGAGAGATTTAATTTTATGGACTATTAATCATTAAAATTAATCATGATGTGAGTAAAATATAAAAATTTATGGATTAATAATCATGAATTTGAATTATTCATGATCAATTTCCGTGAGATTAATTTTATTAATTATTAGGTTTAACTTTACGGACTATAAATCATAAATATGAGTGAGACTTAACTTCATGAAATTTTTATCATGAATTTGCGTAAAATTAAAATTTAGACTATTAATCATGAATTTGAGTGAGATTTCACTTTATGAATTATTGATGATTAATTTGAGCGAGATCTATATTTATGGACTATTAATCGTCAATTTCACAGAGATTTAACTTTATGAATTATCAAACCTGAATTTGATTGAGATTTTATGGACTATTAATCATTAATTTGATTTAACTTTATGGACTATTAATCATGAATTTGATTGAAATTTAACTTTATGAATAATTCATGATCAATGTTAGTGAGATTTAACTTTATTAATTATAAATCATGAATTTGATTAAGATATAAATTTAAATTTAAGATGTATTAATCATGAATTTGAACGAGATTTCACTTTATCGATTACTCATTATCAATTTGAGTGAGATTCAATTTCATGGACTATTAATCATGAATTTGACTATTAATCATGAATTATTAATCCTGAATTTGAGTGAAATTTCACTTTATGAATTTTTCATGATCAATTTGAGTGAAATGTAATGTCATGGACCATTAATCATGAATTTGATTAAGATTTAACTTTATTTAACTTAATGGGTTATTAATCATGAATTTGAGAAAAATTCAAATAATGGGCTATTAATCAAATTTAAGTAAAATTTAAATTTATGGAGTACTAATCTTGAATTTGAGTGAGATTTCACTTTATGAATTATCAATTACTTATCATAAATTTCAGTGAAATGTCACTTCATTTAACATCATGAATTATTAATCATGAATATGAGAAAAATTTGAATTAATGGACTATTAATGATGAATTTGAGTGAAATTTAAATTTATGGACTATTAATCATGCATTTGAGTGAAATTTCAATTTCAATTTTTAAACTATTAATCATGAATTTGAGATTTTACTTTATGAATTATTCATGATCAATTTCCGTGAGATTAATTTTATTAACTATTAATCATGAATTTGATTAAAATTTAAATTTATGGACTATTAATCATGCATTTTTGAGTGAAATTTAAATTAATGGACTATTAATCATGAATTTGAGTGAGAGTTCACTTTATGAATTATTAGTGATAAATTTGAGCGAATTTTAATTGTATGGAGCATTAATGATAAATTTGAGTTAAATTTTACTTTATGGACTACGGACCATAAAATTGAGTGAAATTTAACTTCATGAATTAGTGAACATGAATTTGAGCGAGATTTGTTTCATGGACCATTAATCATTAAAATTAATCATGATGTGAGTAAAAATTAAATTTATGGACTATTAATCATGCATAAATTGAGAGAAATTTAAATTTTTGAATTAGTAATCATAAATTTGAGACAGATTTAATTTTATGGACTATTAATCATTAAAATTAATCATGATGTGAGTAAAATTTAAATTTATGGATTAAAAATCATGAATTGGAATTATTCATTATCAATTTCCGTGAGATTAATTTTATTATTTATTAGGTTTAACTTTATGGACTATAAATCATAAATATGAGTGAGACTTAACTTCATGTATTATTAATCATGAATTTGCGTAAAATTAAAATTTATAGACTATTAATCATGAATTTGAGTGAGATTTCACTTTATGAATTATTGATGATTAATTTGAGCGAGATTTAATTTTATGGACTATTAATCGTCAATTTGACCGAGATTTAACTTTATGAATAATCAAACCTGAATTTTATTGAGATTTTATTGACTATTAATCATTAATTTGATTTAACTTTGTGGACTATTAATTATGAGTTTGAGTGAAATTTAACTTTATGAATAGTTCATGATCAATGTGAGTGAGATTTATCTTTATTAATTATAAATCATGAATTTGATTAAGATTTAAATTTAAATTTAAGTTGTATTAAACATGAATTTGAACGAGATTTCACTTTATCGATTACACTTTATCGATTACTCATTATCAATTGAGTGAGTTTCAATTTCATGGACTATTAATCATGAATTTGACTATTAATCATGAATTATTAATCATGAATTTGAGTGAAATTTCACTTTATGAATTTTTCATGATTAATTTGAGTGAAATTTAATGTCATGGACCATTAATCATGAATTTGATTAAGATTTAACTTTATTTAACTTAATGGGTTATTAATCATGAATTTGAGAAAAATTAAAATAATGGGCTATTAATCAAATTTAAGTAAAATTTAAATTTATGGAGTACTAATCTTGAATTTGAGTGAGATTTCAGTTTATGAATTATCAATTAATTATCATAAATTTCAGTGAAATGTCACTTCATTTAACATCATGAATTATTAATCATGAATATAAGAAAAATTGAAATTCATTGTCTATTAATCATGCATTTGAGTGAAATTTAAATTTAAATTTTTGAACTATTAATCATGAATTTGAGATTTCAGTTTATGAATTATTCATGATCAATCTCCGTGAGATTAATTTTATTAACTATTAATCATGAATTTGAGTAAAATTAAAATTTATGGACTATTAATCATGCATTTGAGTGAAATTTAAATTAATGGACTATTAATCATGAATTTGAATTATTCATGTTCAATTTCCGTGAGATTAATTTTATTAATTATTAGGTTTATCTTTACGGACTATAAATCATAAATATGAGTGAGACTTAACTTCATGAAATTTTTATCATGAATTTGCGTAAAATTAAAATTTATAGACTATTAATCATGAATTTGAGTGAGATTTCACTTTATGAATTATTGATGATTAATTTGAGCGAGATTTATATTTATGGACTATTAATCGTCAATTTCACCGAGATTTAACTTTATGAATTATCAAAAATGAATTTGATTGAGATTTTATGGACTATTAAATATTAATTTGATTAAGATTTAACTTTATTTAACTTAATGGACTATTAATCATGAATTTGAGTGAGAGTTCACTTTATGAATTATTAGTGATAAATTTGAGCGAATTTTAATTGTATGGAGCATTAATGATAAATGTTAGTTAAATTTTACTTTATGGTCTACTGACCATAAAATTGAGTGAAATTTAACTTCATGAATTAGTGAACATGAATTTGAGCGAGATTTGTTTTATGGACCATTAATCATTAAAATTACATCATGATGTGAGTAAAATTTAAATTTATGGACTATTAATCATGCATTTTGCCTTGCGCACGGTACTGGTGATCACGACCGTAACATCGTGCACACGCACGAAATCGTTGTTTCAATTCATGCTCGATATTCGTGCAAAAACACGCATGGAAATCAGAAAGGCACAATTTAGGCACGAATTGGGCACGATTTAGGCATGATATAGGCACGAATTTTAAAAGCACGATTCGGGCATGATTAAGGCACGATTTAGGCACGATTTGGGCACGATTTAGGCACGATTTATGGATGTAGGCACGATTTACGTATTTAGGCACGGCTCCGATCATGTTTTCTGGGAACAGTACCCCACCGGGTTTGGATGTAAATGTGAATGACGGGAAAGGACTGCTGCTGGGAATAACGTGGAAACTACTTATAAAATGCACGTCATGACGGCTAGTAGGAATTTTCTTCAGCAATAGCTTACCTGGTAAGAAAAATATTTTTATGGTTTTACCATTAGGTCTAGCCTTAGCCAAGGTTTTGATTGTTCGTAAGTTTTCACTTCGTACTACGAAGTTTTATTGCTGTACTATTTACTACAGCTGAAGAAACTATATTGTGCGTGGTTAGACTGCAAATGTTACGGGCAGTGCTTCAAAAGAGTCCATTTTTGGAGTATTAAATCAACTATTTTCATTGCAATTTACACTGTTAATAGACAAAAGACACTCCGCAGGAAACTTCGTTAACAACTTAAAGTTGTGGCAAAATCTTACAACCATCTGATTTGAAATAGTTTTACTACAGCAATTTTTAGTCAAATTTTTGGCCGTGATCACCACTACCGTGCGGGCAGTGCTTCGAAAGAGTCCATTTTTGGAGTATTAATCAACTATTTTCTTTGCAATTTACACTGCTAATAGACAAAAGACACTCCGCAGGAAACTTCGTTAACAACTTAAAGTTGTGGCTAAATCTTACAACCATCTGATTTGAAATAGTTTTACTACAGCAATTTTTAGTCAAATTTTTGGCCGTGATCACCAGTACCGTGCGCGTGGCCCACCGACTTACCTAGACAAATGCTCAGCCTTGTCCTTAATATAAAGGGAACCTCTATTGTCAGAACAAATTGACTTTAAATTGTTGGAAATAAAGTCTAAATTAAAAATTTTTAAAAAACAGGTGCAAATATAATTTTAGTGTACAAAAAAATGGATATGAAGATCGCCTATTTTCGCTTTTAAATTTCCCGCGCGCCGCCATTTTGAATATTTATGACGTGTTTTTTTTCTATTTATTTATTTATCCAGGGGCATCCAATTTAGCTGAGCTAGTTTAAATGGAGCCCAGACACAACACAAAAAGAAAGACATTAAAACATTAAAACTAGAAAATTAGTTAAGTTACGGAGGCAACATGTATCGCAGGTGTTACTGTTTAAAATGTCGCTTTAGCTTGATTTTAAATTCGCTAAGCGTCTCTACTTGTCGAATGATTCTCTGTAGGGTGTTGTAGGTCCGAGCACCGTTTATTCTGGGGGGGGGGGGGGGGGGGGGGGGGGGGGGGGGGCAGCAAATCACGGCTTCTGGTGTTATAGCCATGTAAAAGGTGCGCATGCCTAAACTCTGAAAGTAAGTACGAAGGCGCTATTGCGTGAAGACACTTATGGACTAAGACGCATTTGAGATAATTTCTGCGTGCTTGTAAGTTGGGTCAGCCAAGTGTTGATTTTAACTCCTCAGCCCCGATAGGTCGACCTTCAATAATACTTGCCGCGCGTCTATTTAGCTTATCAAGATAAGTTTTGCTCCCAACCCCGCAACTGTCCCAGACAGGCGAACAGTAATCGAACAACGGCAAGACTATAGTATTGTAGAGCATTTGACAGGTTTGCTTGGGAAGAACCTTTCGCGCTCTGCGCAGAATACCCAATCTAGACGAGATCTTATTACCGATATATTCTATGTGGTCCTTCCAAGATAGGGTGTTGTCTAGGAGGACCCCAAGATATTTAAACTTGTTAACTCTTTCTAAGCGCGTGTTACTGATTTCTATAACTAGATCGTCAGCTTCCGCGGTCTTCTGATGGGTACCAACAAGCATAATCTTCGTTTTTCCAAGATTAAGTATTAGAAAATTAGCGTGAAGCCAGCTTAGGATATTTGTTAAGCCACTAGTTAACTGAGCTTGAATTTGACTGACTTTCTTGCTTGCAAAATAGATAAGTGTATCGTCAGCATGATAAATAATAAAGGGCCAAGTACGCTACCCTGGGGGACCCCGAAAGATATAGGCTGGAGCTCAGATAAGACCCCATTAGTGCAAACACTTTGGGGGCGCATGGTTAAATAGGACCTAAACCACTGGACAGCAGAGCGATTCATTCCTAGTGAAATTAACTTATCTAACATGATGCTATGATCTAAGGTGCCAAAGGCCTTGCTTAAGTCTAAAAATATTAGGCCAGTTAATAGTCCTTTGTCAATATTTTCCAGCAGTGTTTGTCAAGTGTGTGAGGCATGTGGATGTAGAGTGAAGTGGGCGAAAGCCGGATTGGAGAGGAGAAAGAAGCCTGTGTTCCTGTAAATAGCTGTAGACCATACGGTGGACAGCCCGTTCAAGTATTTTGGAGAAAACTGGAAGTACTGAGATTGGCCGGAAATTCGATGGATTCGATTTCGAACCAGCTTTGTGAACCGGCGTGACGATAGCATGTTTCCAATTAATCAGCCGGTAGCGTTCCTTCATTGATCGTTCTGTTCATAAGTAGCGTTAGAGGTCTCGCCAGAGCCTCAGCCCCATCCTTTACAAGCCGTACAGGAATATCGGATAGGCCAGATGATTTCTTGGAGTTCAGTGCTTTCAGTTGCTAATAAACAAAATCTACCGTTATTTGTGACAAACTAAATTGTGCATCTGTAAGTAGTTGAGGAGAGCAAGGTGGAACCGCTGGCACTGGTAGAGTCTGACGTAGATTGGCTATTAAGGATTTAAAGAAAGATGCAAAGCTGGCTGAAATTTGCTTTGGATCGCTGATATCCTCACCGTCGATTTCAAGAGATTAAATTTGACTAGCTTTAACATCACTACCAATTGCAGACTTGATTGCATTCCATAATTTACTAGAATGGTTCTTATTTTCTTGAATTAGGTTAGAAAAATATGCCCTCTTTGTCTCTTTGATGGTTACAGTTATCTTGTTTCTGAGTGAGCGATAATCTTGCGTGTTACGGTTGCCGCTATTGTTAAGAATCGAAGTTCTTTTGTATGCAACAATTAGACAACCGTAACAAGTCATAAATATTCAAAATGGCGGCGCGCGGGAAATTGAAAAGCGAAAAAAGGCGATATTCATATCCATTTTTTTGTACACTAAAATTATATATATTTAAACCTGTTTTTTTTTTTTAATTTTTAATTTAGACTTTATTTCCAACAATTTAACGTCAATTTGTTATAACAATGGAGGTTCCCTTTAAAGAGAATTCTTTCCATTTTAAAAAGACTATCTCCAGACACACGGAACTGCTATAGGCACGAAAATGGCCGTAGCTTCAATGCCAACATTTTTATGGCAACAATAGAAAACAATATCTTGAAGCAGAGCACAAAGAAACCTCTGGCGTGGCAAAGGTTAAATTGACGATGCAGGGGCGGATCCAGGATTTTTTTATAGGGGGTGGCTACGGGTATATGCCCAAGTCTATAATTGTTTTTTTTTTTATTATTGTTGCAATTAAAAAGAAAACTGTTAAAACCGATGCAGGGATTTCATTAAAGTCCATTAAGATTTTGAACAGGAGGGCAATGAGTCCGAGCAGGTGGGCACATGATTGGAAGGGCCGAAGGCCCATCCCTTCTAGGGGGTCCGGGGCCATGCTTCCCCGGGGAAATTTTAAAATTTTAGTCTCCCGGAGATGCATTTTCCTGCATTTTGAAGCACGAACTTAAGCATCTTACTGTTGCTTGAAACATTGTATTTTGTTTGTTCAATTAACTAAATACAGATATCTGTAGTCATGGACATCAAGTTATCAAGTTGAGTACAAAAATATTGTACGTTTAATCGACCGTTCTGACCTTTTTCCGGTCGCCATAACACACGTGGAACTTGTGTGCAACTCAGTGACATCATGCAGAACGTAATGCAGAGTACTAAGCTGGCAATACATTGTGTGGCGCTTTTAGTTGTTTGTCACGTTTCTTCTGTACAAGGAGCAACGGGAGGTAACTAAGCAATAACATCGTTGTTTTTTAAGTTGAAATATGCTTTATTTTTTTAGAACACACATCAAAAAAGCCAAGTTATTAAATTATTTAACTTGTTGGTGAAAAAAATAAGGTTTAGATGTTCAAAGCAGCTGGGCAAAATCGTGTTCACAGCCGGTCAATTTGCCCGGTGCCCGACTGCCTGGTCCTTTATGAAATCCCTGCCGGTGGTCTAAAGGGGGGTGGCTAGCCACCCAATCTACCCCCCCCCCCCCCCCCCCTGGATCCGCCCCTGCGATATCTTCTCTTTGTGGGACACAAACAAAGAAGATATAGATCTTATCATTGAGCAAGCCAATTCTTACCACCCTATCAAGTTCACCGCTGGAGTATCACAAATAGAAACATGCCACATTCTTGGACACAACGGTCTATATGGGAGAGAGATTCGAAAAAGAAAGAATAATCGACGTTCACACACATTATATAAAGCTTTAATACTGAAACGTTTTAGTACACTAACGTCAACAGCTGCCAGCCACCAGGCGTTAAAAAAGGCTTTGTCAAAGGAGAAGCTTTAAGGCTCCTTAGAAACTCTTCTACTGGGTCAGTTTTGACAAGAATATTAGAAACTTACCTGGAGAATATGGAAGATCCTCTCAGAAGTTAACTATGCAGATACATAGCTAGAGCGGCATGTCTAACACATGCAGCTCAGAAACAGAAAGCGAACTGAAAGCTTCTACCCTTTGTCACGCTATTTCAACCGTCATTACCATGTTTGAAGAACATACTAATGGAAAATGGCATTTAATAGAAAACCAGCAATGACTCAGAGAGATATTCAAGGAGCCTCTCTTGATCTCTCGTAGAAAAGGAAAGTCGCTTAAAGACATGTTTGTGAAAGCCAAACTGTAAGGCTTAAAACAATACAATGGTCACACAGCAGGAGTCGCGTAGGTCTGTCAACACCTATAACCGTCATCTTGAAAGCTCCACTCGAAGTACTGTACTAGTTCCCAGTTTTCCTCTTGCCCGACGTGGGTCGAAATCAGTCAAATGCACCACGACCAGGGGACAGATTGTTATTCAAAAGTATTTCAATAACCCTTTTATCCCTCACCCTTCTCCGAGACATGGGGGCTGGGGGTTTCAATTGATTGGTGCATAAGCACCGAAAATATTGACGACGAACACGTCTTACCGGAAGAGGCGAACCTGGTGTCTAGGCTCTGTTGGTCAAATCTCCCGTCGTGTTGTCCGCGCGGAAGTCAAATCAGCGATTTTAACGTCGTGAAGAAAACGCGAAGTTCATTGCTTTTCTGACAAAAAATGGCCTCTTTCAAAGAAGCCAAATATTTATTGGTGGACAGCTACATCAACAACGACATCGACTAAGACGAATTTGTAGCTCTTTACGACGCCAATACTTCCAAAAATCCGGCTTTCCCCCCACGAAAAATACCACAGATTTGATCTTGACGCAATTGACCCTGCGAAGTGGAAATCCCAATTCTGCTTCGTTCCAGTCCTCCACGGCTACTTTGGTTCACGTCTTCGCGTCAACAGTTTTTCGGTGCTTAATTAAGGTCCCTTATGTTTAGAGCGCGATCCATTCCACCAAAATTTCCGGAAATTCCGGTATAAGATCGAATGGAACGGAAATTTACGAAAACTTCGTTTGGGAAATTTTGCCCTTAGCCGAAGCAGAGTCCAGGCTCCGACTCCCTTCTCTGTGGGTCGGCCGCCAATGGTTCATTTGTCTCCGTGTGTTCGATGTGCACGTTCGCTCGAGTCCGTTGACCGTATTTTTCACATTTCCCTCCCTCCCTTCCTGTAATAAATGGAATAATTTACTAATTTCCCAACCTTCCGGTTCTCCTCTGGTCTTCGGTCAGTGGACTAGGGGCAAAGGGTCGCGCTTAGGCATCGGTTTTCATAGCAACCATCCAAGCAACCTCTCCTCAGTCGGGTTCCTTCCAACCCGTCCTCCTCTCTGAATTAACGATTATCGTTAATTCTTAAATTGCTCCGAATTAACGATTATAGTTAATTCCGAACACTGACAGTCTGAAAGGAATTCTGGGAAATCAGCATTTTTGTTGAAAAAGAACAATCCTTAGTGTTCGGACAGGACTCGAACCTACGACCCTTCGCCGACTTATCCTCTCTTCTAACCACTGGACCACCACGCTGCTGGTTGAGCAAACATCAATTTTTTAACATAATAAAATTCATGCGCTTATTCTACACCCTGTAGTAAGCCTATAAAATCACTCGCTTGAAAATAATTTTTGAAAGTAAATGGAAAGGCATGATCACCAAACCTCAACAAAAAGCTAACCATTTGAAATCAGCGCTTAGGCCTAATCACTGTAGATCAATGATATTCTATGCAAGACTCAAATAAATATCTTGCAGATATAATTTCCCATCTCCTTGGTAGTCTAGTGGTAAGAAGACGTTCCTAGTAGCGGTAGTTCCGGGTTCGAATCCCGCAGTCCAAATAACATGGTTTTTTTTTTATTTCTTCTTTTCTGAAATGTCCTGGGAAACAGTGTTCGGAATTAACTATAATCGTTAATTCGGAGCAATTTAAGAATTAACGATAATCGTTAATTCAGAGAGGAGATCATGTTGTTCCTTCATGATCTACGGGGCCCAGTCCACCGGTGCTCGACCCTTTGTATCCCGCTGTAACTCCTCTCTCGTGCAGCGCAACGAGACATTAATTGCATGTCTTACGTTCCTATTGCCTGTTGACTTGTTGAGATCGTGGGCTCAGGCCGCCAGGAGAAGACCGCTGAAGCATTTGGCAAGGTGGAATGGGGTCATCCTCGTCACCAGACCCCGGAAGTAGAAAGTCCCAACCTTGTTCCTAGGGACTTCTCCGTTTTTTTTTTTAAATGACCGGCGTAGAAACACTTCAAGCACGTTACACACGATTAAATGGCGTTTTGGGATGTTTTTTTTTTTTTTTCAGTGATTGGTAGCCGTATCTGTTTTCTGGGGTCTTTCTGTTGTATTTTTGGTCTTGTTTTGCATTATTGTCGTTCCTCGTTCCTTTTGTTTTACGTCATCTGTGTGGTAGTACACACATAAGGGACCGTTTTCTGGCCATCGAAACCGCTGTCCAGATATTCTAGGGAGGAGGTTGGGCCAATCTCGTAACCAGATTCTACAGGCTTTTTACCCGCTGACCAAGAAGCCTAAGAACTCTGGCCACGGCATTGCAACAAGGTGTCCCCGTAGGAATAATAAATAGCAATACTTGCAAAGAGCAGCTTGAAATAATGCATATCATTAATTCAGGCTACTGAACGAAGTGGAACGAAGACTTAAAAATTATATGAAAGCAACGGCGCGGTGACAATTTTGCAAGCTCGTTAGCTTCTGTGTCCAATACAGTTACCCTAACCCTAACCTTCTTTGGCACTTGTCCCCCTTTTACTCCCTTTTGCGGTCGCCATCTTTTTTCTGTTATGGTGCAACAAAGCACCACGGGAAGATACCATCCCGGTGGCGGCCTGAATTAATAATATCCATAATGTCAAGCTGCTCTTTGCAGGTAATGCTATTCGTTATTCTTACGGGGCCGTGTTGGGCCACGGCATTGGGTTGGCTGGAGGCTTAGGTCTCAGAAGTGTACTGCTGGCCAGTTGCAATTGCAGGCTCAGGTCTACGGCCTCTGACCCGTAAGCGTTGTGGTATAAACGGAAAGCATGCAGTCAAATTTTTAAAAAGGCCCATGTTCACCCAATCTGCTTTGCGTGCTTGTGTTTTTGTTTTGAAACGGTTCAATTGTTCAATGTAGCGTTATGATTGGCTGGCACGTCGATTTTTCGATTTTCCGTCTGTGCGAAAATCAGCCTGGGCGCGTCAAGCAGATTGCGTGAACATGGGTCTTTAAAATCCTGTAACTGTAAGTCAAACACAAGTAAATAATAACATTTGTCAGCTGAAAAAAGCTCCTATTTCAACAAATACTTTAAATTGAAAGCAAAATTTACATCAACAATGTCCCTGTAGGAAATAAAAGGAACAGATCCTTATCATGTGCATGTAGCAATGAAATGTCAGTGTCAAAGATCTGAATAGCACCGTTTAGTATCCATTCAGAAGCAGAACAAAAATCAACGTCCTACAGAAACCATACATTACATATTCCGTGTTAAAACTATCTACAGTCTACTAACATGAACAAGAAGTACAGGGTACCATTATGATACAGAGCCTACATTGGATTGAATTACGTAAAAATGAAAGTTTGGAAAATACAACACAACAGTTAATTTTTCAAGAAAGTCTTGTAGATGGCATTTTTTTCTAAGCGTCTCAAATAATGAAAACGCTTTCATTGACTTTCAGCTCCCTTTTTATTTTGTATAAAGTAAATAAAGACCAAAATTGCCATTAGATGGCCGTCAATACCTTAATTAAGCCAGTGCATTTACTTTGCAAATTTACAGTGCATTTCAGATGTTCAATAGTGAGATAATTAACCTTTCGCACCCAGTCAAACCTCGACGAAGTCTTATCAGTACTTATTCATTCAAATACAAAACAACAACTATGGAGCAGTATATACTGTTCTACGGAACTACCACTTTACTATACAATGTATAGTTCTAGCTTCTGAGTCTGTGGATAAAAACCTCATGTGTTTGTGGTCAATTTAAATTGTCATCTAAAGTGCCACCATTCAAATGAAAGCTTTTGAGCAAAACTTTCCTGTGGTACTGTTTATGCTGTTCAAGGTGGTTCTAACGTTTGAATGAGTGGACGAAATCTTAACTGTAACTACTCAATTAAAAGCCACCGGGCAGTGCTTTCCTGTGGTGCTGTTTATTATGTTGTACAAGATGGTTATAACTTTCGGGTCTTCGGATGAACTTCTGATATCCATTTCCAAAGGGCAGTACTTTCACGTTGGACTGTTTGTTTTCTGCATTTTGCATAGAAAAAGACAACTTTTTTTGTCAAAAGTTGGGTGCTTTTGTCAATAAAAAGATTATAACAATATCTCACAGTCTGAACCCTTTTGAATGCACCATCCTTGATATTAACTACAATATAAAATTACATTTAAACAATCTTATACTATCTAACAATTTCAATGATAATAAATACAGTACTGACGTCAAAGTACTTGGTGGAAAACGAACAAAACACAACTGCTAAAATAACGTTGCAAAATTGAAAGATTTTTCTGATCATCTGCAGTGTTATGCAGTTTAGACCCTGACTTTGAGTTTTCCCATTTTCCTCTTAGCATGAAGATGTCTGGAAATATTCGGCATTGAAACTATCCATGGGTGGGCCTTAACGCGGGGGGCTTACAACCGACATTTTACGCAACTGTGCTACAGTGCGATGTGACTGCGATCAAAGTGTGACCACTCTTTTGCATCAGCCTTATATTGCTCACTATGAAAATACTTTATCTAAAATATCAACTTCGACCGTTCCCATGTTCCTTTTACATTAAACTCGGTATTAAAGCCACTTTTCAGAGACAAAGTGGCATTTTCTGTCCATGTCGAACAGGTCAGGCAAACTTGACATAAATTTACAGTAAATTGTTGTAGTCTTTCTATTTGACTCAACAGCACCATTAAAATACAAAAGCCTTACAACGTCATTTTCCGCAATCTTAACGATGCGCTTACCTTCTAACCTTCTAGGATTTTTCTCTCTCAAACAAGCAAGAAAAACATGCAAAAACAAAACTCTTTACTCAAAAGCCCTACAAGCTGCAACTTGGTAACGCCTTTTGCCTTTTGACATCTTTCAAATAGATTTTCTCTCTTCTTAGCCAATCAGAATGACTCGCAAAAACAGTAAAAATATAACAGAAAGATGTCAACAAGTTGATGAAAACTTCGTAGCGCAAATCACTGTGTACCCCACTTAGCGAGCTTAACTCAAACGAAAGTGGCAAAAGCAGACTCATCCTTTTCATTTGGAGCAGCTTTCTTTTCATCGCCATACTCCCCGATGAAGGATCCATCTTCGTTAAACTGGGGACCTTCACCATAATCATCCAAACTGTCGCGATCGCTATCCGGGGACTTTTGCAATGAGCCTTCACTTTGGTAGGGCGGCGGATTTTCGGTTCGGCTAAAGTGAACAAATAAACGTTGTGTGAGATGGATACAGTCGGTAATAGGCTCCTGATACAGTGGAATATGTACACTACTGGTACTTGGGAGAAAGTGTTTTCTTTGTGATGCTCACATGACGTCCTGGGGCGCGAATGGGAAACCGCTGCCCGGAAATAACCCTTTTTGGATCGCGGGCGCAGACAGGGGAAGTGACATCCAAAAACTTCACAATCAAAAATGACAACTGTCAGTCATATGCTGTCACCCCAAGTGATCTACCTATCTGTCCTATGATGTCAGTGATTCATCGTATGATACCACATTCCATTCTGATATCATTATCCACCAGTATTAGTGATTTTAACTGACCGGCGCCATGCCAGAAACCGTTAGTGGACAACATAAACGTTAACTTATCTCAAGAGAGTAGGCAGAAGTTGATCTCGCCACCATAAAAGTTTCCATTGGCAAAATATGATAAAAATCTAAAAATCAATGTATTTTTTGTGGGTGTTTCTTACCCAGCGTTACTGAAGGCTCCTTCTTCCTCGTCATAAGGTTCTCGTTCAATCAACGCTGCTCGTTTTCTCTCACGTTTACCGACTACACAGAAATCAACGCAAAACAACATTAATGTCGGTGCAAATGATTTCAGATCTTGCAATAATAAATAAAACCATAACTGTATTCAATACTAGAGAGAGAGACCCTTGGGATGAGCAAAATTAGCCCCCATTGCCGGATTAGCTAGCGAAGGGCAATTACACTAATTAGAGATTAACGATTAGAGCAGTTTTCAGTTTAGTGGCGAAAGTAATTATACAATTGCTTTGGTTTTGCATTGCTACGCTTTGTGATTAGCTAAAAAATCTCGCGCCGCTTTCTCGACCAATCAGAAGTAAAACCAAAACCAATCGTGACTTGCTTGCACGCGTTTTCCCGCGCTTGGCGCCGCCGACATGTAATTGCTTCGAGCTCTGATTGGTTCATTGGATTTTTTACGACTGCTGTGATTGGTCAGAGTAATTACTTTGGTTTTGGTTTTACGACACTCAATTGAAAACTGCTCAAAAAGCAGAGCTAAGGCACGGTTCAAACGTCGAACTTCACATGTGCCGAACCTAATGCAAATGAGCAAAATCTATTGTTCTTGCTCATTTGCATTAGGTTCGGCACATGTGAAGTTCGACGTTTGAACCGGGCCTAAGTTACAGAAACAAGTAAAATATGGAACCAGCCATCCACTACTGTCTGCCTTAGAGAGGTGTCCACCTTACAGGGGTTTGGCCACTTCAAGGGAGTTGAGTGTATAGTTTATGAAGTTAAGCTAACTCATTTGTACTTACCAGGATATTTAGCGCCTTGGTGTCGAGTGTAGAGAACAAATATTAACAGCACTATTAACAAAATAGCGATAAGAACCAACAAAGCTATGAACCAAGCAGTTTTGTGAATCGGGGTTGAAGCACGTTGGCCTGCATCTGAAAGTATAAGGAAGAGATTTAGTTAGCATGTAGTCTTAAACCTTTTTAATCTCAAAAGTACCGAAACGCAAGGCAAGGAAAGTCTTAAAACTCATTTGACTTAAAAACATTGATAGATAAACAGCACCGCAGGAAAGTACTACTCTGTAGCTTTTAATTGAATGGTCACACTTTAGGATTTCATCCACAGACTCAAAAGTTAGAACTACCTTGTACAGCATAACAAACAATACCACAGGAAAGTACTGCTCAATAGCTTTCATTTGAATGGTCACACGTTAGGATTTCATCCACAGGCTCAAAAGCTAGAACCACCTTGTACAGCATAATAAACAGTACCACAGGAAAGTACTGCTCAATAGCTTTCATTTGAATGGTCACACTTAGGATTTCATCCACAGACTTAAAAGTTAGAACCACCTTGTACAGCATAATAAACAGTATCACAGGAAACTACTGCTCAGTAGCTTTCCTTTGAATGGTCACACTTAGGATTTCATCCACAGACTTAAAAGTTAGAACCACCTTGTACAGCATAATAAACAGTATCACAGGAAAGTACTGCTCAGTAGCTTTCATTTGAATGGTCACACTTTTGGAATTCATCCATAGACTCAAAAGGTGGCATCACCTTGTGCAGCATAATAAACAGCACCACAGGAAAGTACTGCTCACAAGCTTTCATTTGAGTGGTCACACTAGGATTTCATTCATAGACTCAAAAGTTAGAACCACCTTGTACAGCATAATAAACATCACCACAGGAAAGTACTGCTCAGTGGCTTTCATTTGATTGGTCACACAATAATGTACAGTAGAACCTACTAAAGGCCACCTCCCCATAACGGCCACCTTTCTACAACGGCCAGAAAGGTCTGTCCGAAGGTGGCCATTGTAGAGAGGTTTGACTGTAGGACTTAATGCAGACTCAAAATCATAATCAGCTCTCATCTAGGGGCACGTCTTAGAGGGTGTTCTGTTACATTTAATCTTTACAGTGCTGCTACTGTTACCGGGGCTACCTAGACAAAGTTAACCAATCACAAAACAGAACGGGAACAATAGATTCCAAAATTTGCGACTTGAATAATGAAATGTCGAGTACAGAACAATGAAATTTTAACTTTAAAATGTTGGAATCTATTGTTCTTGTTCTGCTTTGTGATTGGTTAACTTTGTCGAGGTGGCCCCGGTAACAGTAGCAGCACTGTAACAAATTACTCCTAAAACAGTGTAAAAAGACTATACCAGGAGAATTATAAATATGTAAAATTAAATATTAAATATATACAAATTGATACAATAATTAAAAAGAAAAAATATATATATACATATTAGAAGAATAAACGTACAGTGTTCATTGCCGCTACGTGATTAAAATTGGTCTGATCGGCTAAAACGTCAAGGTTGATCCTCTATGGAACAACCCTTGGATAAAATGAAAATTTGAAGCTGTCAACAGTGAACTGTAGGTGGCGATAAGGATAGGGATTTGGCAACCTGGTCTGTCGGGACAAAGGTTGAACTTCAGGTGGAAATGTTATCCCTACTATACCGTACTTGGTCTTATGGAACAACTACAATTGATGAATTGCCTATGCTGCTCTAGCGTGTCCCACCCCAAATTGTCATTAAAATGAGTGGCTGAAATGTGGTAACCAGCTGAGAACAACTTTAGGTCTCCGGATGTGAGTGGTGTCTTTAGAAAGAAAGTGGACAGTACACTGTGCAGTCCGTTCTTTCTAAGGGCCGATTTGCACAGTACAACTTTATTGCATGCGACACTACATGCTTAGGATATGACTTGAGTTGATTTACACGAAGTAATTCGTGTTGTAAGCATGTCGTAAGAATCGCGTAAACGTGTCGCATGCGACAAAGTTTAACCGTGTAAACTGGCCCTAAGACAGCCACCATGGGGACGCAAACCAGTTGGCCATTTAGAAAGGTGTCTGTCTTTAAAGTGTTCAGTGGCTGAACTGCAGAAGAGACTAACCTTAGGTGTCTGTCTTAGAGGTGAACATCAAAACAGATTTGACTGTTTCTCTTTTTAGAAAAGTGATTTGAAATAAACCTTGTCCCTGGAGCCTTCTCTGCTGTCAAACTGGCAGGCCGGGTATAGAGAAAGCTGGACAAGGAACCCTGGACAAGGCTACCAAAATACTCGTTGAGAATCGTGGAGTATTTCATTTTGAACGCGGAAAGGGTCCCGGGAACAAGATTGACGTGAAAGCACACAACTTAACTGCAGTCAAACGAGAGGAATTTGCAAAAGTTAAGCAAAGTACTTAAAAGTTAAGGTTGTTATTTTTCACTGTTTCACGCTTAATATATTGCCAATACACTGTCAATTTATCAAACGTTTTGAAAGTTTACCAAAAAAGTTCTAAGCGTTTAAAAACTGTGAACTGCAGAATTGTCGGCGCCATTTGCCAACATAATTTTGATCAGGCGCAAAGAGTTTTAGTCAGTTTTCAACGGAAAAAAGCTCATCATTTTAAGAAAAATTTAAAGATAGTAACATCAACAATTTTTTTTTTATACATCCTTGCCCACATTTCTATTTAATATTAAATAAAATCCCACTAAATGAAACGAAAAACGCCTAGGACGTTTGACCACGGTGAAGCACGCATCCTGCTACTTACTGACAACTCCCGGGAGTGGCCTTCCCTCAGTGACATCACTAGGTGGACTCTCAGTTCTCACATCGTTATCTTCTGGAAAATCATTTCTACCAACAGTCTTAAACTCGTACAGGTCAGGATCCAGGTTGCCAATCTCGGTGCTCTGTGTCTCAAAATGATTCACCCAGCTGGTGTTCACAAACTGTTCCCCTTCCACTGAAATATAAAATCAACACAAATTTAATGCTTAACTACGAGTAGTACTTAATCATATATTATAGTGCGTCTCCTTATCCCATGGCAGCTCGTCTTGACCTAGTACCTCAGTTTCAGCCACTGTTTAAATGGACTATGTCGCGAGATATCACGCAGGCATTTCAACATGGCGCAGAAATGGTGCATGCACTATTGCAGACATTTTTCTCGATTCTTTCCACTTGGTACAAATGTCACAGAACACCCAACACCAGATTAGGAAGCGTCTCGGCCTTCGTCGACGCAAAAAGGTGGCTCGCAATAGTTTCCGGCAGATTACCATAGTAACAGTATAACCCAGTGCTGGAAATAACAGTCGGTCGGTCATCGGACATCGTCCGACCAAAACCTGAAAATGTCCGACCAATTTTAAATTATGCTCGGACATGGTGACCGAGCACAAAAATTACTTAGCTTTTGCCTTGAAAGTCATAAACTCATCGCGTTTGATTCCAAAAACATGACAATAAGAATTTACGCTGTTTGTACGATTTATTTTGCTGTAAACGGCTCTCTTGATTAGAGAAAATTCAGAAAAGGCTGTGTCATTTGAAATCGCCCAACAATGCATTGCAAAACTTCTTATAGTATGTCCTGTATGCTTACCGATTTTGTCTCAGGAAAAATCCAAAATAGCGGATGTCCGACCAATCTTGTAAAATGTCCGATCAAAAGGGAGGTTTTTTTAAAGGACACATGTCCTTCTAAGTAGAAGAATTATTTCCTGCACTGATAACCTGTTTAAAACATCTTTAATTTTAGCTATAGGTGCTTATAATTAAAAAAAGGTTGGCAACCCCCATTTTTTATTATCGAACTGTAACTTGCATGACTGTTGAGATACAACTGACAGCACAGTTTAACAAAATTCCTTGGGAGGGGTTCAAAGCCACCTTCATTTTCGAAAATTAAAGATGGGACAATTAATATTCTTTTTAAACTATTCATTCTCAAGTGCAGAGAATATGGGACATCAGAAACCCAAACTTAAGTTTCACAAAGTTCATTAAATTTAAGCGATAGGGCAGTCTTCAACTGAGTGTCAAAAGTAATTACACAAATTTTTTGGTTTTGCATTGCTATGCTTTGTGATTGGCTAAAAAATCTCGCGCCACTTTCACGACCAATCAGAAGTAAAACCAAAACCAATCGTGACTTGCTCGCACGTGTTTTCCCGCGCTTGGCGCCGCCGACACGTAATTGCTTCGAGCTCTGATTGTTTCATTGGATTGCTTACGACTGCTGTGATTGGTCAGAGTAATTACTTTGGTTTTGGTTTTACCACACTCAATTGAAAACTGCTCTATATGCAGCAAACAACATTTCAAAACCAACATATCACTTCTTTCATCAAAGTAATCCCTATATATAGAACTCTTCTTTACAAAATGCCCCACGCTCTCTTCCTGTATGTGTTAATTTGTCCTAAGGGTTATCAAAGAACACATGGTACTTACATTTCTTTCTGTACATGACTAAGAACTCATGAGTGTATCCTCCACCCAGACCAAAGTTGTAAGTAACTTTCACCTTGTCCACTGCAATTCCCTCAACAGTTGGTCTTTCTGGTTTGGCAGGGGCTGACAAAGAAACAAACAAATTAAGTATTTTAAACAAATCTTGACATGGAAGAAAAACACCAACTTTTTAAACCCCAAAAGAGAGCTTTTTGGCAGGCTGCACACATTTGGTATCAACTGAGGTGATAATTAACAGTATAAAATTATAACGATAAAGAGGATAAATTTATCAAGCGTCAGCTCTCTTAAAAGCCAACTAAGGCATTGGAAAATTTTTTTTTTTTTTGCATTTTTTTTTAATCAATTGGATAGATAAATAGTTTATTTAAAGTGCCCCTGTGATCAAATTTTTGGTTTTGATTTTTTTTTTTTTTACTTTTTCGTGTACAATTAGACTTTCTTACTCATCTTGCCAAATTTCAATTCATTACGAACATCAGAAGTCATTTTATTTTAACATTTATTTCCGAGAATTTACGGCCGACATTAATCAACCTTGTTCCAAGGCTTGGTTGCGAATGGGAGAAAGTGACGTCAAAGACTCAAACATACCTCACGGGTTGAAATTATAATAACAATCAGCATAGAAAATTGCACAAAGAACAAGTCCAAAGTTTTTGTTGCTTTTCGCGTGATTTTCAATACTTATTGTTATTATAATTTCAACCCGTGAGGTGTGTCACTTTCTCTCATTTGCAACCAAGCCTTGGAACAAGGTTGATTAATGGCGGCCGTAAATTCTGGGAAATAAATGTTAAAATAAAATGACTTCTGATGTTCGTAATGAATTGAAATTTGGCAAGATGAGTAAGAAAGTCTAATTGTACACGAAAATGTAAAAAAATGAAAATCAAAAATTTGATCGCAGGTGCACTTTAAAATCACATCGCAGTCCGTGGGCTGAATTACGAACACTGTAATTATTTACATGCTAAAAATTATATACATAATACAAATTCAAGGTAATAATAAATGTATAAAACAATAATTATTACATTTAATAATATAATAATAAAACAGTGATAATATTTCTAATTTTCATTTAAAAATACAAAGTTAAACAGTCTAGATCCTTCAGTTTAGACATGGCATTTGCTTTCCGGGCCATTGCAAGCATAAAAGAGTTCTTTGCTCTGTTCGTATGTACAATTTGTGGCATTATACATGTATACGGGCAATTATTTCTAAGGTTAAACTTGAATTATTAGGTGGTGGGAGTAAACTATTGAGCTTACATGTATGACTGGAAGAAAAATTATGATTGGAAAAAAAAGTAACATATAGAACTGTTTATTGCATTAGAGCAGTTTTCAAATGAGTGTAAAACCAAAACCAAAGTAATTACTCTGACCAATCACAGTAGTCGTAAACAATCCAATGAACCAATCAGAGCTCGAAGCAATTACATGTCGGTGGCACCAAGCGCGGGAAAACGCGTGCGAGCAAGTCACGATTGGTTTTGGTCTTACTGCTGATTGGTCGAGAAGGTGGCGCAAGATTTTTTAGCCAATCACAAAGCGTAGCAATGCAAAACCAAAGCAATTGTGTAATTACTTTCGACACTCAGTTGAAAACTGCTCTAAAATCGCGAGTAATCAAGTTAAACTTTGTCCCATTACTACATGTGTATAACTCCTTCAATGCTCACATAATTTATTCATGCAGGAAATTCAACCAACTTACCGGCATATTTGACAGTTGTTGCTGTTTTTCGTACTTTATCCCCCCATCCTATGCTGGTCTGAGCTTGTATTTCTACAACATAGTTTCTCTCCGGTGTCTGATCCCCAAGCAGCTTCCTATTTTGATCAGCTTCAATCTCCTCCAGGTCTATTACAAGATCGTCTGCAGGTTGGGAGCCTGAGTACTCTTTGGAGCCCACTCTATATTTGGTAATAATGCCATTGGGTTCGAGTGGAGCCTTCCATGTGACCAGGATATATTTTGCAAAAGCATAAACTTGGACATCTGATGGTGGACCAGGTTCTATTACAGGGATACAAATAAAGAGTATTTTTACCCAGAACATTGACAAACCATGGTTCATACAGTCAACACTCTCTAAGATGGACACTGTCAGGACCGGGCCTGATTGTCTGTCTTAGAGAGGTGTCCGGCTTAGAGAGTGTACACTCTGTAGGTTATGTGACACCAGTAATTCTGAGATAATAAAGCTGGACCTACCGTATTTCCTTGAATAAGCACCCATGCTCTAATAAACGCCCTCCCCCTGAATAAGCTCCCACCCTATCTCCTTTCTTAAGTAGTAATGATACAAAGAAAACCTGTTTCTATTGTCACTTTTTTTCTAACCTTTTAAGCTTCAACTGCACTGGCATCACTAGGAGAACAGTTTCTTTTCCATGGATGGATAATGTTGTTTCAGTAGTGTGTTTTTTCCATAGGAAGATTTAGCCAAAATAAAGTTACTGTTCGTTGTTATGTCTGGTCAAATTGGGGTCCCAAGCATTTTTTTTTGTTGTTGTTGCTGTTGTTATGAGAAAGAATGACTGGCAAATTACTGTCATCCTTAAAAACTCTTAACCTTATTGTCTCTTTCTTTCTTTTGACAACATTAACTTTAGACAATACAATGTATTGTATTTAACTCCACCTTTTCATTATATTAAAGTAATCATTTTGACAACAAATCATCAATAAGCCATCGCCTGAGCCTCTTGTTTGCAGTCACCCAAAGTCTTTTACCCATTTGTCTAAAAACTGATTATGTCTTCACGGTTCATTGCCATATTAATGCAGGTAAGTGGGCACTCAGCACTTGAAATTTATGACTCAATCGATCGAATGAGGAACAAACAGGCAGGAGCTCATTCAAGTTTCCAGGATGTGTAATCCTCTCCAGTCTCCTCTGCATAGCTAAATATGATGTAAGTTTGCTTTGTTCTTTTATTTTTATATGTTACTCAAACAACTCAAGTCAACATCTTGCATCCTGGGACGCATTAAAATTTTGATGATGCATTTTTTGCATTTTGTTCGCGTAAAAATGCATGATTTCTGCGTTAATGCCATCTCTGATAATGAATTTACAAAACGGACGCGTAAACTTGAAAACTCCATTCAAATTTTCAAAAATACTCGTCACGAGTGACGGAGCATGGCTGTAAGAGAGAGTTGACTGACATGTAAAATTGAATGCCAGCGTACTTACCGGCCTCGTTCGTAGGAGCATATACTTCAGTGCTTGCTGGTCCCTCCCCTCCGCTGTTGAAAGCTGTGATCGCCAAGTTATAGTTTGTATAGGGTGTTAAACCTGTGACAGTATGCTGCTGTGTATCGCCTCCTGCCACATCCACAGAGTTCGCATAGGCAGGAATGGCACGTCGGCGTCTCGCAGTGAGGCGACTTTCACCCCAGTAATAAATCTGTCAATAAAAATTCATCAGCTGAAAGTGAGAAATGCTGTCGGGAAATAGACTGCGAGCCGTCCCTTTTCAGTCAGTTGAATTAATCACAAAAACAAGTTCAGTGAGACTGCAGGAGCAAGCAAACAAGTGGAGGGAAAACTGGGGGAGAGGCATGAGTAAAAGGGACTGCGATCTCTTCTGTAATGACGCATTTCAATTTACCACAGCACCAGCATCGGGAAATGGGATTGGTTTATAGAAAGTAGGAAGCTGTCTGGGAACTTTGATGAGTATTGACTAATTTGACACAACAATTTGGAATTGATACCTCTGGTTACCAGTTTCACATCAGCATCGACACAATGGTTTCAACGAGTACTTATAGCGAGAATCGACAGTTTATTTTTGAAAGAACAGAAGATGCCAGGGTTGTGCTACTGACCAGCTCCTGTAATCCACTATTTTTCAAAGCTTGTCCTCGCCAAAAGTTCTGGCACTGCATCCATCCTAGTTATTGTTCTGCTTTAGATCATCATAAATTGAAGACTAGCTATGGTCAAGCAACTTTAGTTTGAAAACAGTTTGAAATACTTTCAACAAGAAGTGAGGATTATTCAAGGATCATTGGTGGTCACTTTACATTATTTTAAAATTGGGTCTTTAAGTAGGGGGAGCGGGGGGTAAATTTTTCCAGATTTAATTTAAGAGGGCTGGGGGGTCATATTTTACAATTTTACAGGGGGAGGGTGCAAATTTTACTCAATATTATTACTAGAAAACCAACTCCTCCCCCCTCCCACCCCAAGATATATAAATAAATGCAGCGTGGTATCACCATTCAAATGAAACCTCTTCAGCAGTACTTTTGCATGGTACCATTTGTTTTTCAATATTTTACAAAATGAATTTTGGGATTTTTCTTGAATTTTGATGTTTGGCACTCTTGGGAGTGAAAGGGTTAAGTTATACTGCAGGGTTCAACAACCTAAAATAACTAACCCTATAACCATCCACACTTCCACGAGTAACAGTAACAGGTTTCCAGGTCAGCGCTATGGTACGAGCTGTTACTGCGCCTGCCTTCACATCTTCTGGTTTATTAGCAGGTGGATCTTGTCCTGAATATGATTTAACTAACGGACTCACAGGACCCAAACCTTGATCATTACCAGATTGGATCATAAATTCCCACGGCTTATAATAACCAGGATTTGGTATTGCAAATACATCAACTGTTGGATCACTGATTTTCTCCGTCACAAATGGACCCGTGGGCTCCAAACTTCTGTAATTCAGGATATAGTAAAGCCCTGGCGCATTCCAATCCACCTTCGGCATGGCCTGGGGAAACAAAATGGTGATTAGAAATTAAGAGAATTTGACTTTTAACAATTTGACATGGAAGAAAATGTCATTGCTCAAACTCGCTCAGTGGTTGACTTTGAATACTGTCATGCTATCCTCTAAATTTGGGGAAATTGAAAAAAAAGGCAAATTTTTACTTAATTTTTTGTCATCCTTCCTGAAGGAAAGATATGGAAGGGTCAGTCCTAGAAGAGTTAATAAGCTACTTACAGTCCAAGCAATGTCGAGCTGCTCCGCCTTCTTCGGAACTCCCCTGAAATCATCAGGATACTTATCCGGGACTGTTATTGGAATGATAAGAATTTAACATAAATTAGTACTTATAATGTTCAAAGTTGATGTCATGAGAAGTTTCATTACTTTAGCTGATGCTAATCCTGTTAATCCACTTCAATTTTTGTATCACTGTCCTCAAGCACCCAGTTGTCAGACTAACGTAAAGGGTCTATTGCACTCTGTATCGCTGTCCTCAAGTACTGCTGTCACACTAACAAAAAAGGCCTATGCACTCTGTATTGCTGTCCTCAAGCACCATTGTCTGACTAACATAAAGCGCCTATTGCACTAGCTGTCTGGCTGTCCTCAGGCACTCAATTGTCAGACTGACGTAAAGGTCTATTGCACTCTGTATCTCTGTCCTCAAGCACTGTTGTCAGACTAATGTAAAGGTCTATTGCACTCTGTCTGGCTGTCTTCAAGCATTCAGTTGTCAGACTAACGTAAAGGGTCTATTGTACTCTGTATCGCTGTCCTCAAGCACTGTTGTCAGACTAACATAAAGAGTCTATTACACTCTGTATCGCTGTCCTCAAGCACCATCGTCAGGCTAACATAAAAGATCTATTGCATTCTGTATCACTGTCCTCAACCACTGTTGTCAGACTAACATAAAGGGTCTATTGTACTCAGGGATGTAGCTAAGAGCCGGCTACCGGCTAATTTCGCCACCTGAAAAAGAACTTATCACCGGCTGAAATCTCACTAGAAAACAGACTTTGGGAGATTTTAAAGGTGCGCAAGCCAGAAAAACCGGCTGGGCAAGTTAATGAGCCTGCTAAGTGTTTTCTTAGCTACACCCTTGTGTACTTTGTATCTCTGTCCTCAAGCACTGTTGTCAGACTAACATAAAGGGTCTACTGCACTCTGTATCACTGCCTTCTAGCACTGTTGTCAGACTAACGCAAAGGGCCTATGCACTCACATGGATATTTTTTCCCCTCAAGGAAATGAGAAAATCTTCATGTATATGTTACAGGTCAATTTGATTTCAGGTGAACTTTGATTTTCCTTTGTTTGATATTCATAATCATATATTAGCAGAGAAAAGAACAATGGAAAATCAAAATTAAGCTGAAATCAAAGTTGACCTGTAACACATTTATTACAGTATTTATTTATTTTACATTTCCACATAGAAAAAGAAAAAAAAATTACTAAAATTGCAAATTTACAGAGCAGGAAGAGCTACAAAAATAGTTCAAAATTAAATGTAATATTAATTGACTTAGCTTTGATAGGTAGAGTGGCAAGGAAGCCCAATGGAAGCTAAAAAGCTTGTAGAAATTGGGCTCCTCATATTTAATTATGATTTATTTAATTATACGACTTTAAAGCTCTTAAAAGAACATCTGTACTGTTATGCTAGTACAACGTATATTCATTACAATATGTGTACCATATACTGTACATTTTTGTATATTCAGTAATTATTTCTTCCTTGTGGGGAGGGCTTCTCAGAAGGGGCTTATATTATTTAATATTTTTAGCCTTTGGGGGGGAAGGGGTGGTTATTCGAAGGGGGCACTTATTTGAAGCTGGGCCATAATTGCAACATTTATGGCACATGTGTTTATAATAGAGTTCATTAATTACCATGTAAAAAGACCACCTTACAGTATACTGTACATACCTCCAACTTTTGTTTGACAGTTTTGAGTTGTGGCTAAACTCGCTCGACTTGGTCCAAAACGGTTCACTGCTCTCACTCTGAAACGAAGAGTGGCCCACCCAGTGAGATTCAAAGACACTGATGTAGCATTGGGGTTTGTGACATTTGCAATAACTCTGAATACATTAGGCTCATAAGTTGACTCCTGCTCAATCAAAAAATGAGTGATGGATGCATTGTTAGCTGCTCCGGGAATCCACTCCAGCGTTGTGGTGCGATTAAAGCAGTCTGTTAGTGATTTCATTGTTGGAGGGTTTGGAACACCTAAAAAGAAAAAAAATAACTTATTAACCCATTCACTCCTGAGAATTTTTACGTTTTTGAGCGATTTTCTGCATTCACACGCCCCATAGGATTTTGTGACTCCATATTTAAAGTTACCATTGAAAGTGCTGCTGTACTAAAACACTGAAGGCTCGAGTTTACTGGAAACGTCATTGTGACGATCTCATTTTGCTTGGTTGATTTGCAATAAAGGGTCCAATATGAATTATCTACGATTTTTGGTACATGTAAGTTCACAGCCATTTTTCATCTTTAGTAGCTGCCTGATGAGCATCATTAAGCTTGGAGGTAGTTCAGAGTCCACTTCTCAATGAAGCGAGTTAGGTGTTGTACTTCAGCATGCAGTGCGGTGGTGATGTTGAAAATCGAGGCAAGGTGAGTATGCCTTAGAATAAGAAGCTGTAGCACAGCCCGAGCAACGAATAAGAGCAAAAAAATTCACTGCTAAGTTAGGACTAGGACTGGATTTTGCTGTAAATGTTGACTTTTGGGTTTGCCACGATGATTTGAATAAAAAAAAACTAAAGGCAAAAACATGATTTTTGTTGTTTTGTTTTGTAGGGGCCTGGTCACAATGCCGTGCGGACGTGATTACTAAGGCTCCGTTCGAAATGGATATTTTCTCGCCTAAATAAGTAAATTACAGCAGCACTTTCGATCGAGAAACTGGCTACAAGACAGTAAGAACATCTCTCGTGACAGGAGCATATTTTTTTTACGTCCATATGGGTAAAAAACGTCCTAAAGGATCGAGCTCATCCGTAGACGAAGAAGAAGACATGGCCGCCTCGAACTACAAATCTCTAAGACTTTCTGTAGATTGTCTAAACAAAACGATGACAGACGGCTTCACAAACATTCATGCTGCTATTGATAACCTTTGTCTTGAATTTAAGACTGAATTAGATGGAATTAAAAGTACAATTAAGGATATAGAAAAAAGCCTGGAGAGCACACAAGAAGAAATCGAAGGAGTAAAGAAGAACGTGAACAAAGCGACCGAAGATCTTTCAAAGAGCACCGAAACATTGAGCGCAAAGATTGTGGAACTCGAAACCCAGCTCAAGGAACAGATGGAAAATAACATCAGACTCGAACAGTACACGAGAAGAGAAAACCTCCGATTCAACAACATACAGGAAGCGGAGCAAGAAGACTGTAAATCAGTTATTCAGGGTATTATTCAGCAGATGGAGATACCATGCTGTGCATCGAGTCGGAAAAAGGTTGGAAGGAAGGCACAGACCAATAATTGCGCGAATTGTGAGTCGCGAGGACAGGGAGCTTGTGTGGTCCAAACGAGGTAAGATTAAACAATTACATGAACACGAAGATGCTTACATAACAGAGGATTACGCCCGGGCGATACAAGAAGAACGGAAAATTCTAATCAAAGCTATGATGAAAGCTCGCAATGAACTAAGTCTGGACAACGTTAGAGTGGTAGGACGTTTTCTTTTATTGAACAACGAAAAATACGATTATAAAACAATTCCAGATAACTTAAAATAAGTTATGTTTGACTAGTTGAGAAATCGCCTAAATTAAAACATATATTAGTTTATGTAAATTACTGGATCGGTTGTGTGCAAATCTAGTTTTTTTTTACGAGAAAAATCCATTAGGTGTGACGTCTAGGTGACGCTTTTGACTCTTGAACACCTGTAAACCCTTAAGGGGAAACGGCCCAACAATAGCAAATTTTAATTGTGTTTTGTATGTGCTGTTTTCTTTCTATGTGTACAGTTCAATTTGTGTTCATCTTATTGCTAGCTACTTTCGTCAATTTGTACAACTACATGGCTTTGGGAAATCCGATCTTTTTAAACAAAAATGAATCTTCAAATAGCTTCTCTTAATGTACGGGGCATAAGAGACAAACAAAAAAGAAGAGAAATGTTTAATTTGCTCAAAGCAAAGAATATTTCTATCTACTTTCTTCAAGAAGTACACTGCACTGAGAATACAACCTCTATTTGGAAGGCGGAATGGGGTTACAAGACTCTGTTTAGTTGTTCCAGCGCTAAAGGGGAAGTCGCTATCCTTTTTAACAACAATTTTGCATTTGAAATTGAACGGATTTTTCTGGATACAAATGGTAGATTTATTATTTGTGATATTAAAACAGAAGGAAAATACATCACATTAGCCACTTTATATGCTCCCAATAATGATGAACCAATTTTTTTTCAAGATTTCTTTGACCATCTACTTGATTTTCGATGTGAGGATCTAATAATTGGCGGTGATTTTAACCTGGTTCTAGATCTTGATAAAGACAAAAAGAGTGGCCGCTTTAAAACACATACAAACTCAGTTAAAATATTGCAGAAATTCATGACTGAACTGACTCTGACAGATGCTTGGAGGGTTTTAAACCCAGATAAAAGGAGATATACTTGGCGTCGAAGAAATCCTGAAATACAATGCAGATTGGATTTTTTTCTTGTAAGCCAAAACATGATGTGTAATGTAATACGTGCTGATATCTTGGCAGGGTATAAAACGGACCATTCCCTGATAGTTATTGACACAGCTATACACTCAAACCAAAGGGGACCGGGCTTCTGGAAACTAAATACTTCATTTCTTACAGACCTTAATTACGTGAATCAAATTCGAACAACAATTAAAGAAGTTAAGACTGAATATGAACGGGATGACGATGTAAACCCAGCCTTGCTGTGGGAAATGATAAAACTAAAAATTAGAGAACAGACTTTAAAATATGCCAAAAATAAAAAAGCGAAAATACTAAAAATGGAAGACGAATTAGAAAAACGCATTAATCTGTTACAAAACGTGATTGATTTCAATGGCACCGGAGAACAGGAAAAATTGGATGCTACTAAGGAACAGGAGCTCAAAAAGGCAGAACTGGAGAGAATAATAGAGTATAGAACGAATGGTGCGATTTTGAGGGCAAAATGCAGATGGCATAATGAGGGCGAAAAAAATACAAAATATTTTCTAAATCTCGAGAAAAGGCACTATAAGAACGGCGTTATAAATCAATTAAAAACCGGAGAAAATGAATTTGTCATCTCAGACAAAGCGATTTTAAGCGAATGTGAAACCTTCCATAAGAACCTCTATAGTTCTCAATTGGATGCCAGTCGCAATGACTTTCAGAATGATTATTTTTTCTCTGTCAATTCAAATACAAAAGTTCTAGACGCTAGGGAAAGACAAACATGTGAAGGCCTTATAACCAAGCAAGAATGCCTGCAAGCACTAAAAGACATGGAACCAAATAAAACTCCGGGGTCGGATGGCCTACCTGCAGAATTTTACAAGATTTTTTGGAACGATATCTCTGATTATCTGATAAACTCAATTAACCACGCATTTGGTATTGGACAGCTTTCGGTGACTCAAAGACGAGGAATAATTAAACTAATACCGAAAAAAGATGCAGAAACCAATCTCATTAAAAACTGGCGTCCAATAACGTTGTTAAACTGCGATTATAAAATAGCAGCCAAGGCTATTGCAAACCGAATTAAAAACGTTCTACCAAACATGATTAATAGTGACCAGACGGGATTTATCAAGGGCAGATTTATCGGAGAAAACATTAGATTAATTGATGGGGTAATACAATTTGCAGCTGCTAAAAATATTTCAGGACTACTACTTTTTTTAGACTTTGAAAAGGCTTTTGACACTGTAGAGTGGACTTTCATACAGAGAACCTTTAAGCACTTTAACTTCGGCCCGTCGATTATTAATTGGATCAACACCTTTTATAATAACATTGAAAGTTGCGTCCTAAACAATGGTTGGTCGACACATTTTTTTAAACCCCAAAGGGGAGTTAGGCAAGGCTGCCCCCTTTCGCCCTATTTGTTTATTTTTTGCGTTGAGATATTAGCTGAAAGAATACGAAATAACAAAGACATCAAGGGCATCTTTGTGCATGGAAACGAAATCAAAATCAGCCAGTATGTCGATGACACCACTCTTATTTTAGATGGCACAAAAAAATATTTAACTTCCTCGCTTCAGGTATTGGATGATTTTAAGACAATATCTGGCCTAAAACTAAACAATAGAAAAACTGAAGTACTCTGGATTGGAGCCAATGCCGGAAGAAAAGACATACTTTGCCCGGAAAAAGATCTAAAATGGGTCACAGACAAAGTGAAGGCCTTAGGTGTGTGGTTTTCGACCAATTCTGAAGTAAGTCTGGAGATAAACTATTCTGAAAAACTAACCAAAATTAACAATAGCCTGGGCTGCTGGGAATACCGGCGACTGAGCTTACTCGGAAAGATTACAGTATTAAAGAGTCTGATAGCCTCTCAACTTGTTTACATCTTGTCGCCCTTACCAACAAATCATCGCGTTTTAAAAGAAATCAACAATATATTCTTTAAGTTTTTATGGGATGGTAGGGGGGACAAGATCAAACGAGATGTTATTATAGGCAATTATTCAGATGGTGGATTAAAGATGATCGACTTGTATTCCTTTAACAAAGCACTAAAATCTACCTGGGTAAAAAATACCTTGATCCAGAGAACCATGGTAAGTGGAAATATTTTTTTGACTATGAATTGCACACATTTGGCGGCCAGGCCGTTTTCAGAGGAAACCTTAACAAAGACGACATGTCTAAATTTACAACTAGTATCTCGGACAAATTTTTGGCCGAAATTTTGAATATTTGGTCGGAAATAAGTTATGATTCGGACGTGAACTCGATTGACCACTTTCTATCAACGAGCTTATGGTATAATTCCTTGATAAGAATCGGAAATAGACCTGTATATTACAAGTATTGGTTGTCTAAAGGTGTCCAAAATGTCGCGCATATAATGAAAGATTCCAACACCTACCTCTCACTCCAAGAATTAAAAGATCGTTTCAATATTCAAACAAATTTTCTTACTTTCCATAGTCTAATATCTGTAGTGAAAGCTTTAGAGAAAACAAACAAAGATCGTCTTTTAGATAGGAACACCAAGTTCGAAAGTTTTCTTGAACGCTTTGTAAAGTCTAATAAGGCAAATAGAGTAGTCTATGAAAAACTTATTGATCTAAAGCAGCAACCCCCTTACCGTAGTCAAAACAAATGGTGTGCGGATTGCGAGGTAGAAAATATGGAAACAATTGATTGGGAGTCAGTATACCAACTGTCTTTTAAATGTACCAAAATAACTAAACTAAATACTTTTCAATTCAAACTACTTCATAGAAGACTGGCAACAAATGATTTCTTGAAGAAAATAGGAATAAAAGAGAATGACATGTGTACTTTCTGTAGAAGTGAGGTGGAGAGCCTAATCCACCTTTTCTGGCCTTGCAATGTGACGTCACGCTTTTGGCAAAGTTTTAAGCAATGGCTCATCACTGACAAAGGCATCGCAGACATAGAGACTATTAACTTTACTTCAACCATAATATTAGGCTTAAATACTAAAGTTTTTAAGAAAAACCAACTGGATGTCTATTTTTTGATTGCGCGTTATTTTATTTGGATCTGTAGAACACAGGGCAAGGACCTAAACTTTCAGAATTTCACGAACTTTGTAAGTTTTTTTCTCTGATTGCCAACTTGTCTCCTATGCCTCGTTTCTATTTTCTATTTTCTATTAGCTTAATATGAAGAAAGTTTAGCCCTAGCAGTATTTCCCTAAAGACATAACTCATTAATCAAGTATACAAAATGTAAGTAATGTAGCAACTTGATGTAACGTGAAGTATTGTTAGTAAGTTGATGCATTGTATTATATTGTAAGTATGGTACTGTAATTAATCGTAAGTAATGGAATGTAACATGTATTTTAAGTTAGTAATGTATGTGTTGAAATAAACGAGTATTTATGAAAAAAAAAACCGGTAATTTTTGTTATTGTCCAAATTCAAACGCTGATATTCTACAAAAATCGCTGACTTTTTGTGTTTATTGGGTATCTCAATTTGAGGGACTTTCTAGTCAATGCTCACAACTGCTAGTTAGGGCAATGTTCGCACGATTGAGAAAGTTGTATTGGCGATCTTTGCGGATCCTTGTCAAGCATTAGCGATCTTTGCGGATCTTTGCTCCTGTTTTTGCACGTTAGTACGTTTGGTTTTTCGCTGTGGTGTGTTCTCGGTTTACATAATGCCTCGCTCGACAAGAAATAGCCAGGATTCGCTCCCAACAATCGATGCCGCAAGTGCTGGATCTTCAACTGCGGGTCAAACCCAAGGTCCGGCTGCTGTACCCTCTCCGGAGGTTCTTGCTGCTATCGTTCAAGCGGTGAAAGCTTCGCTGGCGGCGGACAAGGCGGCCGAAATCGCGTCGCAGAGTTCGTCGAGCGCGACCCAGGCGAGTGAGAACGGGTCCGTAAATACTGGAAATGGGGGCGTTCCGACGTCGGATCTGATCTCTCGGACGACTGCACATTTTACTTCTGGCGTGGGTTTCTCTTCTAATCAGCCTGGCTCGCTTCCATCTTCAAGCTCAGGTATGCATCAGTTTATTGTGCCTTCTTACGTTAATACCTTTGCCGGACCGGTGCCGTCCATTCAATTGCCGAGTACGCTTTCAACTCCGGGATCTGGCGTTGCAGCGAGTGTGTTGAACTCTTTTAGCGTCGGAACGCCCGGCCTCAGTTCGGTCAACGTGGCCGGATCCTCAGCCCTCCCTATTTTGCAACAACCCTTCGTTGTGGGGCCTGGTTTTTCGCCCGTTCCTGCAAAAATTGTAGGCCAAATTACGGCCGGGAAGTACGTGGATCTTAGCGATCTGTTATCGATAAACATCACGCAGAACGAGCCGGAACCCCAACTGCTGTTTGACGGACGCATGATCCTGACGACAAATTCCAAGAAGCCACGCAAAAAAATTGAGGACATTGTTAGTTGGGTAGAGGCTTTCTCTATCTTTTCTATGATAGTCACAGATTACTTTCCCCACCGTGGGAAGGATCTTCTTCAGTACAAGCTTCTGATCTTGCGTACGTATCGGCAGTTCAGTGGTCGTGCGTGGCTCTCATACGACCAGGCATTTAGAGAGCACGCGGCCGCCATCAGACTCACAGATTGGTCATCCATGAATGTTCAGTTGTACAATTTCCACGTTGCCGGGGCCGCTACTCGGGGTCGTCCCACGGATTTTACAGGCCAGTCGGAACCTAATGGCGATGTTTCAGCGGTCATTAAGTGCAAATCCTGGAATCGAGGTCGGTGCATTTCTCCGTTCGGATTTTGTCGGTTTGCCCATAAATGCACCCGTTGCTCAGGTGATCACAGAGCCAACGCATGCCCAGGCTACACTGAGGCTTGTCCCAGCAGGGATACCAAACAGCGGTCATCATCTCTAGGGGCGGAGGGGCATTCTCGCAGCAAAGCTCGCCGCACATGAACTTGGTCAGCCGTTTAGAGGACACTGAGTGGGGCTCCCGGCAATATTAGTCCTAGCTATTTGTTAATATTGTTACTGTTTGCATGTGGTAGGATTCCATATGGCATTAATTTTCTGTCCCAGTCAAATTGTGTTTCGTTACTGTTTTTGCATGAGTAGGAGCCCAGATGGCACCAGTTTTTCTGCTCCAAGAATTTTTATTATTTTTATTTGTATTTATTTATTTATTTTTTTTTTAGCCTGTAATTGTTTTTTCCGTGTGGTCGGCTTTTTATGGCTTGTACGTTTTTATTAGCTCATTTGTTACAGTGTATTAAACTGGCGGTTATGCTGGCTTTTGGGTCAGTCCTGTGCTTTGTTTTTGTATTTTACTGGGGTTGGGGACGCTTTTGACTTATTGCTAGCTTTTCCTGTTCCTTCCCATTTTAGCCCCGTTGATGCTTCCTGCTGTGTCCTCTGTGACCCCACTTCAGGTGGATCAATTTGCTGTGGAACTTAGGGACCACCCCAATCAACGTCAAGTTTCTTTTGTTCTGGAGGGAATCCGCGAAGGGTTTAAGTTAGGCTATTTCCACCCTGGGAAACTGAAGCGTGCAAAAAAGAACAAAGCTTCGGCTACTCAGCATCCCGGGGTCGTTGATTCGTATTTGGCAACTGAAGTAGCTATGGGGAGAGTCCCTGGGCCCTTCTCCTCGCCTCCCTTGCACGTGAGTAGTTTTGGAGTTATCCCAAAAAAAGGGCAACCGGGCAAGTGGCGTCTAATTGTAGACCTGTCGTCTCCTCGGGGAGCCAGTGTTAATGACGGCATTAATGCTGACGAGTTCACTATGCAATACATTCGCCTTGATCAGGTTATCCGCATGGTCGCTCAATACGGCAGTGGGGCATTGATGGCCAAGTTTGACGTAGAGACGGCTTACAGGAACATACCGGTTCATCCTTCGGACCGCTTCCTCTTGGGGATGAAGTGGCGAGGGAATTACTATGTGGATTTGGCCCTTCCTTTTGGCTTGCGTTCTGCTCCCTACATCTTTAACTCGGTGGCCGATATGGTCGAATGGATTTTAGTAAACCCTCATCAGGTGTCTGACTTGTTGCATTACTTAGATGATTTTATTACGGCAGGTCCCCCTAATTCTGAGCAGTGTGCAAGCAATCTCAACACTGCGCGGGAGGTGTGTCGTCAACTGGGTCTTCCCCTTCACCCTGATAAGTGTATCGGCCCTACTTCGGTCTTAGTGGTGTTGGGTATTGAACTAGATTCCGGGTGCCAGTCAGCCCACCTTCCTGAGGACAAGTTTCAGGCGCTCAAGGAGCTCATTCAGGCTTGGCATTCTCGGAAATGGTGCACTCGACATCAATTGGAATCCTTGATTGGCCATTTACACCATGCTGCAAAAGTTGTCTGGCCGGGCCGCACTTTCTTGCGACGCATGATTAACTTGTTGTGCTGCTTTCGTCGAGGAGACCATCCCATCCGCTTGAACAGAGAATTTCAATTGGACCTCCAGTGGTGGCAGGAGTTCCTCAATTCCTGGCATGGTGTTAGTTTCTGGCTTTTCCCAGGGATGACCCCCTCAATAGATCTGGAGGTGACGTCGGATGCTGCTGGGTCATTTGGGTTTGGTGCCTATTTTAATATCAGGCTTCCCAGTCCATTGCTTACAAGGAGCTCTTTCCCGTGGTAGTGGCTGCTCATGTTTGGGGGTCCCAGTGGTCGCGCAGGCATGTACTATTTCGGTCAGACAATGAGGCTGTAGTGCATATCTTAAACACCGGTACTTCGAAAGTTCCTTGCCTGATGCGTCTGTTGCGGCATTTATTAATGTCAGCGGCCAGTTTTTCTTTTTTCTTTTTCTGCTGAACATGTCCCAGGGGTGCAAAATAACATTGCTGATGCGCTTTCCCGCTTTCGTTGGCAGGAGTTCCGGTGTCTGGTGCCTCAAGCGGATGTCTTGCCAACTCCAATTCCGCAACAAGTAGTCGACCTACTGACCTCTCCTCCTTAGAAGACCGGTGCCATGGTTTCTTAGTGCAAGGCTTAGCTGCTTCCACACGCAAGTCGTATGCTTCTGCTCAAAAGAAATTTTATAACTTTTGTCTACAGTCAGACAAGCTTAATGAGGATGGCTCTCCCTGCCCAGCGGACGAGTGGACTCTGTGTTTGTTTGCGACCTTCTTGGCAGATTCTCTTCAGGCTTCATCTATCAAGGTCTATCTTTCTGCTGTTAGATCCCTGCATATTGAGCAAGGCTACCCTGACCCACTGATCAACTGCCTGCGTCTCCAGAGGGTTGTTCGCGGTATTAAGCGGTGTCAAGGTTCACCTTCTTCGTCACGTTTGCCAATTACAGCTTCTTTGATGATGGTTATTTTCAAGTCTTTGGATTTGCAACTTCCAGATCACTCTATGTTTTAGGCTGCCTGCAACCTAGGGTTTTTTTGGCTTCCTTTGTTCAGCAGAGTTCACAGTGCCTAACCTGGCTAGCTTTTCACCGTCGCGACACTTAACTGTCAGGGATATAGCAGTGGATTCCTCCTCATCACCTTCCTGCTTAAGGGTCACCATCAAGGTTTCTAAAACTGATCCTTTCCGAAAGGGCTGTGATGTTCACATTGGTCGAGGTAATTACCCTTTGTGTGCCATTCATTCGTTGATGTCGTATTTAACAGTTCGGGGTAGTGGTCCGGGCCCTTTGTTTCTTTGCCAAAATGGTCAGCCTTTGACTCGAGAGCTTCTCACGTTGTGGCTCAGGCAAATCATGGTGTCCGCAGGCATCTCGGGTAACTTTTCCAGCCACAGCTTCCGGATCGGGGCAGCGACAGAGGCTGCCCGGAAGGGGGTACCAGATCATTATTTTAATCCAGGCTTTGGGACATTGGTCCAGCAATGCTTACCAGCTGTATATTAGAACCCCGGCAGAAGCTTTGGCAAGCCTTTCTTCGCAACTGTTATAGTCGTGTGTGGTTTCTTCTGAAACACACACACACAAAAAAAAAAGAAAGAAAAAAAAAAACAAACAAGTGACACTCTCGAGCACCAGCTCCACGGTCTGGCCAGTGCCTTTCACTCGGGCAATGACTTGTGGTTCAGCTGCAGGGTCATGCGCACTTGGTCCCTCCTTCGGGTTAGCATGTAGGATGGCAAGGGTACTGTGCTGTTCAAGTCAGGCTTCCAATTGGACATGCCATCATTGGCAGGTATGTATGTGCTAAGTATGTTATTCTTGGGTTGTCGGTGCTTGGGGTTGGTTGGTGGCCTTGAGGTTCCCCGTCACCCTGTTCGCGGTCCCCCCGGCCTCCAAGCACCTGGAGGTCGGAGAGTTCATTGGGTGGTTGACGCTCGCAGGGTTGCCATGGTTACCTCAATTGCCATGCCGCCACCATCCTTTAAGGCACCAGCTCCCAAGCTCATCATTGATCGATGAGTTTAATTGGGGCTAAATGCAATTTAGGCTAGGTTAAACTCGAGACATTAAGTTGGGTCAGCGGTGGTGCTACTTGCGAGTATGCTTCATGCGGGGTGGCTTTGGGATATTTAAGGGGCGGCTAGGTGTTTCGCCTCTTGCACGTGTTTGCAGCTCAGTTTGCTGATCTTTGCGGATCACACAAGTATTGGCGATCTTTGCGGATCCTTGTCAAGCATTAGCGATCTTTGCGGATCCTTGCTCCCACTCCTCCCACCCAGACGCAGGTGAGTATCAGGTAGGTATTCCACTGATTCCATCAGTGTGACGGTGCCTGGTGGTTGACGCTCGCAGGGTTGCCATGGTTACCTCAATTGCCATGCCGCCACCATCCTTTAAGGCACCAGCTCCCAAGCTCATCATTGATCGATGAGTTTAAAAGCAGTGGAGTCTTGTACGGCCGGTTTTGGCCGGTGTAGGAGCGAATGGGTTAAACTCATCACTAATGATGAGCATTTGCATGGGAAAGGTACCTGGAAAGAGCCGAGTGCAGAGGGTAACCATGACCAGGGTTCAAAATTCCCACAAGCTAACTCGCTAAATGCGAGCCAAATTTGTGATTATCAAGTGTAGAAAAAAATCACTCGCATTTTCTAGCCAACTGCCTCGTATACTGTGTAGAAAAATTAATTTTAAAATAACAAAATGTCTCAACCTGATCTCTGTTGGTAATAGATCGTTTTCACGTGACGTCACATAGTTTCCGGTCGCCATATTGGTGGACCACTTTCCATTGCGTAATAGCATGCAAATGTGACTCACATCTACAATTGTAGCCTTTAAAAATGAATAATTCAGAAAGTGAAGCGAAATCTGGCAAAAGCCCCGACGATAACTGTTCTTTGCCAATTTCTGAATATGTTAAGAAGTTGGAACCGCGAGTTAGGAAGCGCTATTTGGAGAAAATTTCGGTGATTGGGATCGATCCCGTGCTGATCGAGGGACAGCATTTTCAGCCAGACTGCTTGCCTCCTGTTGAATCGACTGATCTTTTGTGCTATCTGGTTTTGGAGACGAGCTTTTACACACAGCAACAGTTTAAAGCTTTCCGAAGCCTTGAAGCTTATAATCAGATGGTATCTGGATTTATTACTGGCGTGAAAGGCCACATTATCGCAAACAAGTTTGTTGTTTTAGCGAAGGTGAGACATTCACAGCGAATGAATGACTCTTTGATCCCGATTTGGATTATCACGGAGAGAGAAGGAACAGTGCTTTCAGCTCATTGTCTTGGCTGCAAAGCTGGTCTAGCAGAATCTTGCTCTCATATAGCTAGTGTTCTTTTCTATCTGGAAGCATGGACGAAGCTAAATGGTAAGCTCTCGTGTACCCAAGTTAAATGCTCGTGGATTCTACCTACTTACGTGGATCACGTAGATTATGCAAGGGTCCGAGATATTAACTTTAGTTCTGCTAAGAAAATGAAAGCTGACTTGGATGCAAAGTTATCTAACCTTCCTGAAGCTTCAAGTCCCGATCCGCCTCCGAAACGTGGTGCGGCAAGAAAAATTACAGCGCCTACGAAAGCCGAAATGGATGCCTTCTATGCCGAACTAAGCAAAGATGAGAGTAAACCCATTGCGCTCAGTTTAGTTCCTGATTTCGCACGCAGCTACGTCCTTAAAAGCCGCACAATCCCTACAATTAATGACCTTTTCAACAAAAAGTACCTGGACCTTACCTATCCAGAACTGTTGAAGGTTTGCAAGGAGGTCAAAATTGAGGTTTCCAGGGACCAGATTGATCAAGTGGAGAGAGACACCAGAAGCCAGGCAAAGGGTAATAACTTTTTCAAGCACAGAGCTGGCAGAATTGGAGCCTCCCAGAGTAAGGCAGCATGCCAGACAAATCCTGCCTTGCCCTCTCAATCTCTTATCCAATCAATTTGTTACCCTGAGCTAAACAAGCTTAACACAGAAGCAATCCGGCATGGTTGTAAACATGAACAAGATGCAATTAATGCTTATGAAAAGGCAATGCAAGAGAAACATGTCAACTTTAAAGTAAAAAAATGTGGACTCATCATAAATGAAAAATATCCATGGATACATGCATCCCCTGACTTCTTGTGTTCATGTGACTGTTGCGGTGAGGGATGCGGTGAAGTCAAATGCCCCTTGTGTGTTGAAAACTGTGACTTTGAGGGATATATTTTAAAACCGTCGTCATGTTTGGAAAAGGACAACAATGGAGGTTTTAAACTTAAGGAAACTCACCAGTACTATTACCAGTGCCAACAACAAATATTTACCAGCGAGAAACTGTACTGTGACTTTGTAGTATGTGCTTTTGATCATGACGGGAGAGCAGAGCTGGTACAACAAAGGATTTTTCCAAACACAGATCACTGGACTGAAGTTGTACCAAAACTGACCAATTTTTGGAGGACCTGTGTTTTACCTGAAGTGCTTGGGAGGTGGTATACGAGACGTCATGATGTAAAACCACCACCAGAAGCTAGTAATTCAATATGCTTTTGCAGAACTGTGACAACTGAGAACACTGTACTTTGCTCCAACCCTAACTGTCCTATTGGCCAGTTTCATTACACCTGTTTGGATATTGACAGTACTCCCAAACTGTGGTACTGCCCAAACTGTAGAACGCAACCAGAATTTAAGAAGGCTGGCAAACGACAGAAAAATGAGGCACCATCAGATGCTTTGGCATTGGATTCGGTTTGTTTGTGTCAACAACCACCAAAGAAAACTGACAAGCTTCTAGAATGTCATAACTCTAGTTGCCAGAATGGCAAGTTTTTTCATTTGCCATGCCTTAATCTCAAACGCCTGCCAAATAACAGTAAAACGACATGGGTTTGTCCAGTTTGCAAAGCAAGCAATACAAACAAACCGAAGGCTAAAGATGACATCACATATGTAAAAACTGTTAAAAATACAACTGCAAACAACAAATACAAGTCACTGGGCAGCCTAGGGCAAGCAGACTTTGATCTCATAGCATCACCCATCACCCATTGGTTGGTTGGATTGTACGATCATTCATGATGCCCAGATGCTTTTAAAGAAAATTAATCCCAACATCAGTGGCTTTCAAAGACCAACACTTGGTTCTGTAAGACAGTTTGATGTCATGACATCAGAATTTATTCAACTGCTGCACATTAACAACAACCATTGGGTGTGCATGACCTCAATTGGTTGTCCTCCTGGTGATGTTAAGTTACTGAACAGTCTAATGACACCGGTCTTATCTCAAGAGTTAAAGGAACTTGCCGAGAATTTGCTTGGTCCAAACTTAAAGAACATTACTAGCATACCAGTCCAGCAGCAAACAAATGGGAGCGACTGTGGTGTGTTTGCCATTGCATTTGCCACTTGTCTTGCTCATGGACAAAACCCATGTAATGTGAATTTTGATGTGGCCAGAATGCGACCACATTTGATCAGGTGCCTAAAAACTGGTTCCATGCACCTTTTCCCTACCACTTGAATTTCTTAATCACATGTTTTAGAAAGGTTGAAACAAAAAGCAAAACCCTTTTAGTTGATCACCATGTGACATCTTATATATCAATGTTGAAATTACATAAGTAGAATGTGAGTTATGTGTGTAAGTTGTGAGAATACAGGGGGTGATCACCATTTTGATCAAATTAATCAATGTAGGCTTAAGCCTTGATCCTTATTTATCAAGATACAAATTCTCCTTTCTGGTGCACATACATTTTTAATAGCAGTAATGGAGAGAAGTTGTTGAAATGACAAGAGAATCCATATGAGTCTTGAGATGATCATTATGATACATTATGATACATTTTACTTCTTGCAAAGTTATATTAATTTTCCTTTAGCACTCGAATAACAAAAAACTACAGTGTGACGTGCCTTACTGTGACTCCCAATAAACTATTATCTAAGTTTGCACAAATATCGCCAGCTAATTTCTATAATTGAAGGGCCGAGAGCATGTCCAGCCTATATGACTTTTTAGGTCTTTTTCTATTTTTTCTCGCTCAGAATAGCTCAGAATAGCCTCATTTTATCGTACAACGAATAATATCACAAGCCCTTGTCGAATTTGCACTAACCCTAAGGAATTTGACCAATTTACCTGAAAAAAGCAGAGTTCTGGCCCTCCAGTGCTTTGACGGTACATTCAGAGCGTAATTTCGAAGCCATTTGAAAGCAGTTTGGCCGTGAGAATACGCGACTGCAATACTTCTGACCAGTGCCAACAACTAAACGAAAATACCGTTATTTACGCACGCCTGGCTCGCTTATCTATCGTGAGCTCACTGCGGCAACACATCGCCTCTGTAGCGTGTGTGTAAGCCAACGTGTATGAGGCCCGTCCGGTGATTGAAAGACATCATTAAGTCCGGAAATCCTTGAGTCTCTAGCACTTCTCAAAGAAACGAGTCGTGTTTCTTGTCCTTCCTTGTGTCTGAAGCGCCATTTAGCGCTCGAGGTGAAAAACGGACCTTGGTCGGGAAGACGAGCCGGCGGGAAAGTCTGGAATCACTTCGGATCAGAAAAGGGGCAGCGTTGAGAGTTGTGGGCCATTTCCCATCCCGTGCCGTGGTCGAAATGCCCGATATCCGAAGTGCTTTGAGACTTATAGTATTTTGCAATAACTTTCGGGTGGGAACTCCATTTCGGTTTTGTTGTAGGATTTCCCGACATGCTTTGCGACAGTGGTAGATGGGTCCGCTGTGCGTGGTCGGGCACTTGAAATACAGCTTTGAGCAGCTCGAAGTGAGTTGTTGCTGGCCGGCGGGAAGACGTTTCGCATTTGGAGTCTTTAATGCAACATTAAATTCGATCTAAAAGGATTTTGAAATCGAGATACGCGTTTTGATGCGTATCAACCTTTTAATAATAAAACTTAGGCTGAAGTGAGCATGTGTTCGTCCGTGGTCTAGTGGTTTGGTCGGGGATTTGCGCTCGGACGGCTCCGGGTTCGAATCACGCTCGGCCTCATTTTTTTTTTTTTTTTTTTTTTTTTTTCTTTCTTTCTTCGAACTGGACATTATGAAAGTGATTTACTTTTTTTGCGTTCGTCAAAATTTCTAACGTTTAATTTTACAAAAATATCGAACCGTGTCAGTGCGAAAACAGAAGCTTACCGCAATATTGCGTTACAATAGGAGCCTTTGATTGATTGATTTTTTTTTTTTGAATACGGTATTTCTCGAAAACGACGGAAAAAACAACGGAAAAAAATTCGGAACAATGTTTTGCAACTAATTTCTAGTTCACATGCCAAAATTGGACAAATCTGAGCAAGAAAAAATAAAAAAGGCCTAAAAAGTCATATAGGCTGGACATGCTCTCGGCCCTTCATATCTAAGCACACTAATCTGCTAATCTAATTATCTAAAGTTATTGTTATTCATAAAAGAAATCCCAAGGGGCATCTAGTACGGCAAAGACAAAATGCTGCAGGGTTTGTTTGAAAGGAACAACTTGTCATGAGCGGTTTAAAAGCAGTGAAACGAACAACCTGAGTGCTTTAAAAGCAGTAAAGCGAAAAACTTGCGATTTTTGCGAGTTTCGCGAGTTTCTATTAAGTGAAACAAGCAACTAAAGCGGTTCAGCCGCAGTGAAATGAACAACTGGAGAGGTTTAAAAGCAGCGAAACAAACAACTTATGCTTTTTGCGAGAAACTTGGCTGTTTAGAGGCAGTAAAACAAACATCTTGTGAATTTTTCAAGTGAAACGAACAACTTGAGTTGATTAAAAGCAGTGAAGCGAATAACTTGCGGTTTCGGGATTGCTGTTATGAATAATAATGACTTTAAATAATTAGATTAGCAGATTAGTGTGTTTAGATATGAAGGGCCGAGAGCATGTCCAGCCTATATGACTTTTTAGGTCTTTTTCTATTTTTTCTCGCTCAGAATAGCTCAGAATAGCCTCATTTTATCGTACAACGAATAATATCACAAGCCCTTGTCGAATTTGCACTAACCCTAAGGAATTTGACCAATTTACCTGAAAAAAGCAGAGTTCTGGCCCTCCAGTGCTTTGACGGTACATTCAGAGCGTAATTTCGAAGCCATTTGAAAGCAGTTTGGCCGTGAGAATACGCGACTGCAATACTTCTGACCAGTGCCAACAACTAAACGAAAATACCGTTATTTACGCACGCCTGGCTCGCTTATCTATCGTGAGCTCACTGCGGCAACACATCGCCTCTGTAGCGTGTGTGTAAGCCAACGTGTATGAGGCCCGTCCGGTGATTGAAAGACATCATTAAGTCCGGAAATCCTTGAGTCTCTAGCACTTCTCAAAGAAACGAGTCGTGTTTCTTGTCCTTCCTTGTGTCTGAAGCGCCATTTAGCGCTCGAGGTGAAAAACGGACCTTGGTCGGGAAGACGAGCCGGCGGGAAAGTCTGGAATCACTTCGGATCAGAAAAGGGGCAGCGTTGAGAGTTGTGGGCCATTTCCCATCCCGTGCCGTGGTCGAAATGCCCGATATCCGAAGTGCTTTGAGACTTATAGTATTTTGCAATAACTTTCGGGTGGGAACTCCATTTCGGTTTTGTTGTAGGATTTCCCGACATGCTTTGCGACAGTGGTAGATGGGTCCGCTGTGCGTGGTCGGGCACTTGAAATACAGCTTTGAGCAGCTCGAAGTGAGTTGTTGCTGGCCGGCGGGAAGACGTTTCGCATTTGGAGTCTTTAATGCAACATTAAATTCGATCTAAAAGGATTTTGAAATCGAGATACGCGTTTTGATGCGTATCAACCTTTTAATAATAAAACTTAGGCTGAAGTGAGCATGTGTTCATCCGTGGTCTAGTGGTTTGGTCGGGGATTTGCGCTCGGACGGCTCCGGGTTCGAATCACGCTCGGCCTCATTTTTTTTTTTTTTTTTTTTTTTTTTTTCTTTCTTTCTTCGAACTGGACATTATGAAAGTGATTTACTTTTTTTGCGTTCGTCAAAATTTCTAACGTTTAATTTTACAAAAATATCGAACCGTGTCAGTGCGAAAACAGAAGCTTACCGCAATATTGCGTTACAATAGGAGCCTTTGATTGATTGATTTTTTTTTTTTGAATACGGTATTTCTCGAAAACGACGGAAAAAACAACGGAAAAAAATTCGGAACAATGTTTTGCAACTAATTTCTAGTTCACATGCCAAAATTGGACAAATCTGAGCAAGAAAAAATAAAAAAGGCCTAAAAAGTCATATAGGCTGGACATGCTCTCGGCCCTTCAATTATAATAATAACTGCAAATATGTGTGAAACAAGTGAATAAAATTTTCCTATTTTGTAACTAACTTTACACTCCTGTGATAAACACAAAGCAACAAGCAAGATTACATTCCTTTGTGCTCAACTTTGCAAGGAGGAGTGCCCGCCAAATGAATTTGCGCTCTCCGTTGGCTAACTTATAAAAAAGTTTGTTGGGTACTCACGGTAAGGTGTGTCACACAGTAATGTCCTATTTTTAAATCATCTAGTACAAAAAAATGTTTCTGAAAACCCTTTAAATGTAGCTGTATGAAAATTAATGAACAATATTCTGTTAGAAACTTTAAGCCGTGATGGTGATTAAAATGTTATTTCTCCTTAATTGAAAAGTTCAGTCGAGAGGTACGATACCTGGACATAAATTGATGAGTGCAGCACATACATTAATAATTCTGTCAATCATTGGTGTTGATTCGTCTTGTGAGCCATCAGGCTTGCACATTAAAAAGTCAATTGGTAGAATTCCTGATAGTATGGTAAATTTCCTGCGAAGTAGTCCAATCACTCTCTCAACATGGATGCGTACATTAGCAATGCCCCTTGTTTTCTCAACATCAACAGGATCAAGCTGATCTTTTCCTCTCGTGAAGGCGGGGATAGCTAGTTCGGCTTGCTGGAACATTACACTTTCCTGGATCGTGAAACCACGGTCTGCCAAAACCAGATCACCAGGCAACAGTTTATTTAAAATTCCACAATTTTCAGTCAGAAATTTGTCAGACGTTCTTCCTCCCCAAGCTTTTGAAACAAAAGAAATAGTTCCCTGTGGAGTGATCCCGATTAAAACTTTGATTGTGTTGTGGTGCTTGTAAGAAGAAAATGTTTGGGCTCTGGCAAGAAGATTGGATGGTCTACAAATAAACACTTCAAAACAATCGATAATGACCGTAGCTTTTTTGTCAAATGAAAACTGAAAACACTGTGGCATTGTTCGCCACAAGTCCTCACGCTCAGGCCAGTGAATTAATGGCGACAATCTGACATCCAAAGCAACTATCCATGCTGTAAATATTCTTGACACTGTGGGTACTGAGACGTTGAAACGGTACGATAAATCTTTGAAGGGCATGTCAAGTTTCAGTTTCATCACGGTCAAAATAAACTCCTGAAATGTTGTCAAATTCTGAGATTTGCGGGCTACGTGTGGAGAAACTTGTAGGAAAACGGTGTTTAAAATGTGAAATGAGGGCAGTCCAGTATAAAACTTTACTTTCTCGATGTCATTCTCAAATTCGCATCGATCGAACGGGGGCTTGTGAGCAGCGTTTGGTTGGCCAAGAAGGTAGTCAAACTCTTCAGATTGCGTGCCAGTCTCCACCAGTTCTACTTCATCGGTTTGTGTCCCCTTCTCGGTGGATGCTTCTTCCACGCTGTCTTGCTCGTTCGGTGTAAAGTCTATCTCTAAAATTTGCTCCCCTGGTTCTTTAAGTTTTTGCCTTTTCGCTTCTTTCTCTGCCTCGATTTCTTTTTGTCTTTCAGCAAAAGCAGGCTTTCTTTTCAGTTCGCGTTCCCTTGCCCTCTCGCTTCTTTTCGCCGCTCCTTCTTGATCTGTACTCGCAACCGTCCTGTTGTGCCCCAAATGCAAAGTTGGAACCCAATCAACGTTGTATTTATCCCAACTTTTGGCGGCCCTTCCAGAAACAAAATGCTTTTCACACACTCGATCGTGTTCCAAAATTTTATCCGTGAGGTCGTCCCTGCTAATCGCCGAAATCCACCGCGATCGCCTCTCTTCTGATAATTTTCTGGCTTCTTCTCCTTGATTAGTAACGATCACTGGTACTCTTGCAAAATACAATCTTCCATTTCGTCCAGTTTTATTCCCACAGCCAACGATTAAGCAAAAAACCATCTTCGAATGACTCACATACAAAGGACGCGGGGGCTTTGTTTACATTTTTGGTCCACCAATATGGCGGCGTAGCAACAGTAGTCAAGGTTTTGGTCACGTGAGTGAAAACGATCTATAGGCTTTTAAAAAGGCAGCAAACTGCAGAAAACTGAAAGAGTAGAAAACGCGTTCGTCTTCAGCCGAGTTTCAGCTGGCCGCCATGTTGTTTACATCAAACATTGCGTGCGACTAGGAAATGGCTTTCAGAATCCCCAGGCGTTCCTTGCTTTCGTGCCATTTGCAGGAAATCACAAAATCGGTGAAAAATGTCAGACATTACGAAGTTTTTTGGTGCTGCTACAAGCAGTAATAATGGAGAAAGTAGCGAGCCGATGCCTAAAAAGGCAAAATTAAAAGCCTCGTTAAAAACGGTTCGGAAGTGGGAGAAGGAGCTTGAAATCGAGTTGGGGAAAGGGCACAATGACGACGGAGTTGTTAACAAGATTTGGTGTGTGGTTTGTAAAGAATTTGGAACGGATAGATCATCTACAGTAAGTATAGTCAATCTAAATACACAGTATCTGTTTTGGTATCGAAAATTAATATCAAATGTCTGAGTGGAGACTATAGTAACATCATAGATATGAATCAAAACTAGAATTGATGCATGGATATTATGATGTTATGCCTGGTTCTGCTATGTAAACTTTTGTTGTAACTATAACAATAAAATAATCAGTTTCTTTCATTGTGCATTTTTCTGCTTTAACCTAAAATCTTGTGGCTTGCCCATTTAGCTTGTAGATCTCATCTCTACAAGATATCTTCATCTTGTGACAAAAAAACACGAATTTCTAACCCTGCATGACAACCCTGTGAGAGGCAACCACCAGGCACAGTTATACTGAAAATTATCAGAAAAAAATTGTCTTATCCTATACTTACCTTGGTCGCATGATGGGTAAGGAACAAAAAGTTAAAATGGCGAAAAGCAAAAAAAAAAAATTTAATGGGCTCAAATCAACATGGGAACTGAAGACAACAAGGCCCTGAAAAAACCACCAGGCCGCCAACTGCTGACCAGCATTGTCTCACATTTAACTTAGCTAAATTAACACTAATATACATGTACCTGCAATATCGACTGTGGCAGACTTGCAGTCTTCTGACTTCTTTGGCTCAGGTGTATATGCACAGCAAGTATAATTGGCAGCGAAATCAACTGTGATGTCAGCAATGGTCAAAACCTTTGCTCCTTCCAGCCATTGAATCTTGTTGTTGTAGGTTATGATGGCATTGTCTCTCTTCCACAGATATCTCAGCTCCAAAGAAGAATCTGCAGTCGCCTCACATCGCAAGTCTACACGTGTTCCCTCGTCAACTTTCTTATCCCTTGGTGCTTTTATGATTATTGTTGGTTCTGGAACAAAGGTAATTGACTACAGTCAAACATGTCATGATCCACAAAATGAAATAAATAAGTAAAGCCCAATAGCCTCGTAACATCTGATCTGAACTTGTGCGCCATCAAGGGTGCATTTACTTGGCTTTCAATGAACCATTTAAGAGCCAATGTCTGAAATTTTTCGAAAATTGGGCGTCAGCCACAAAATTTCGGATTTCTTCATATTTTGCCCAAATAATCTCTATAGTGAAGTATTTTCAAAAATACAGTAACATTAAAAATTGTAACGGCGTTTTCTTTTTTTCGAAAACGGGCAAAGTTTGAAAAACGGCAAATTGGTGGCCTTTCAGTTGTGAAACCAGCGAAAAATTACACATTTTCATCTCGCTCGTACAGAAAAACGCGATGCCATATATCAATAAAACCTGGCCACAACATAAACACACTCTTGTTCTTTAAACTACGGTAATTTACTTTGAATTAGCTGTTGAAATAAGAATATTTCGTCCGTTAAAAGAAACATTATTTCTTCCATTTTAAAAATTAGCAAATTTGAACCAATTTCAATGCCGTGGAAACCCAATTGGTATGTTGAGTTTGAAAACAAAATCAAGACAGTCTTGAAGCACAACTTCTGTTGTTTACTGTGGTAAAATATTTCTGGCGGCATCTTAAAAGTCCCCCGTCGAGAGACCAAAACGTGAATAAGTAAATAAGAAATGGCATTATGGTGGGACTGAAAAGGGAGCTTTACGAAAGCAAAAGTATGTAAATATAAATGTATTTGTATCTATATCCTGCTTCAATACCGAAGTTCGTATCATGGGAAATAATACCGCAATCATGGGCATAGTGAAAGAGCAAAATCCTGCAACATTGCATGCCACCTCAATACTGGTTGATTGTTTAATAGAGGGTTGACAGGCCTAAAAATACTGGTTTGACTGGCCTAGAGATACAGGTTTGACTGGCTTAAAAATACTGGTTTGACTGGCCTAGAGATACAGGTTTGACTGGCCTAAAAATACTGGTTTGACTGGCCTAGAGATACAGGTTTGACTGGCCTAAAAATACTGGTTTGACTGGCCTAGAAATACTTGTTTGACTGGCCTAGAAATACTGGTTTGACTGGCCTAGAGAGGAAATCAATGAAAAAAAGATTTTACTGTAACTCAAAAAATGGGGGCACAGGACATTAATTGGATACAAAGCATTTTTATACTTAAAAGTACTTCTTGTAAAATAAGAAAATAATTATAGAATTTGTTTACCAGTAGGCGATGCACAAATTTATATTTAAAGTATATAAAAATATGTTGTGGTTTAAATTCTTACCAAGAACTGTTGCTGTAGCTTTCGCCTTGTCATTTCCCAAGAAGTTCTGTGCATAACATTCATATTCACCCTGATCTCGCTCCTTTGTAACTGTGTTAATTACCAACGTACCATCTGCTTCTACGCTGTAAGGTGTAGTTTTAAGTTCCACACCTCCCTTGTACCACCTAAATATATTTGGGCGTGGCGAAGCTTTTGGATTGCACTTTAACCGTGCTACACTGTCTTTAAACAGGTAGAATGGACCAAATCCATTCTCCTTAAAGGATGGTGCTATGGCTGTGAATATGAAAATTTAAATAAATCAATTTAGTTTTCAACTAACCCTCTAAAACTCATTAATTCATGATGAGGGCACAAACAAAATCATATCCATGAAGGTTTGGATACCCAGTCTTAAAGGATACTGCCCCGTCGAAACAAAAGGTGGTTTGGATACCCCACATGAGGCTCTAAGGGTTGTCACAGGGGGCCCAAATGGAGTCCAACTAGAAAATTCTGGGGTGTCCAGCAGTTAACCTTTTAAGCCCTAAGAGTGATCAGCATCAAATTTCTCCTTATAATATCAATGCCTTATTAATCATAAAGGTCATGAGAATTAAGGACATGATCACACAAGATGAATTCTCTTGATATCCAAACAATTTCTCCCCACTACTTCTATAGGAAATGTATAGGGATTGATATTAGGGCTTAAAGGGTTTAGCTATGTGCAAAAACTCAGTTTTTGTAGCCGCCCAAAGACAAAAGTTAATCGCCTGTGGCACCCGGGCACTGCTAGGGCACCGATTTGTACATGGTGTTAATTTGCATAGAATTTCGCCATTTTATTTCTTTGTTTTTTTTTTCCACATTTAATGATATAATTTGCAAATTTTATATATCAAGGTATCCAAAAATGTCTAAGTCAGTTGAAAAAACTTGGCTGTGACTCATTTTTCAACTCAATGCATTGGAAACTTTTTCACGTGTGCTCAAGGATTGTGTCTCAAGGAAATTCCAAAATGGCGGATGTCAGACCAATTTTGTAAAATAAACGTCCTATCAAAATGCAGTTTTGAAAGGACAAAGTCATTCTTAAGTAGTAGAAAAAACTATTTCCAGCACAGTAACAACTTAGATTCTCATGACTGACACAGCCATGGCTTGGCTGTGTCTACATGTAAACTTCCCTGCCAGCTAGGACCAAAGATCCATTTAGCTGGGTGAAACTGGCCATGGAAACTTGGGCTACTGAAATACATGTATATGTACAAGGTCACTTAAGAGTTAAAGGGTTAAGTATGTCTACAACAACAACAACAACAACAACAACAATTTTATTTAAAACCTCCAATTACAACAGATACAATTTTGGTTAATTAATTAAAGTTAATTACTCTATTAATTGAGTACTTACCCAAAACTTTGATCCAAGTATGAGACACAACCATTCCATGTAAGTTCACAGCAACACATTGGTAAACACCAGCTTCTTCTGGGTATCTTACTTTATTAAAAATCAACTTGTTGTTGTCTATCTTAACCTCAGTGCTGTAAAAAGCAACAAGTTGATAATTACATTGTAATTAAAACACCTATCAATGATAAGCTCAAGGAGGGAAGGAGGGGGGGGGGGGGTAGAGGGATTTTTGGCACATGTGGGCAACAAAAATTGAGTGCCTGAGTGCAGTCAATACTTATGGTGAACAGGAAATCCTGTACACAAAAAATGCATACTAAAATGTGACCTTCCACGGGAAAACGTACATTAACGCTTTTCCGTTTAACGGTTTAAAGCGTTCGTTAGTCGTTTGTTTACCGTTAAAACAGTTTAGAAAATCGTTAGAAGCGTTAGAACATCTGTTAGAATTTACAGCCAAGCCGTTAAAAGCGTTAGAAAAGTCGTTTAAAACGTTTTCGCACGCCGTTAAAAGCGTTAGTAAAAAGCGTTCAAATTTCCCTTCAAAGGCGTTTACAAAAGCGTTAGAAAAGTCGTTTAATCCAACCGTTTAACCATTTAACAAGCAAGCAAACAAGTAGACAGCACTTGAGATGTTTTTAGCGTTCTGATATGGTTTATTTCTGATCAATAATAATTACAAACATACCTTGTTTATCGGATCTTGTTCGTGTGAGTGGCGTGTGTACTCGATCCGCGTTTAGTTTGACGAAGATCATTATATTCACGAGACACACGATCGCTAAATTTTGATTTACGTTTTATGATTCCTTTTCGTGCCTTTAATCCACATTATTTTGGTAAACAAGTACATTTTTCGTCTCAGCATTGGAGAATTATTTAACAAATCTGGAAATTATATAAATATTGCGCGAATGCTCGCATGTTTTCGATTGATCGCAGCGAAACACTAGTCCCCAGGGCGAGCGAAACCTGGGGAGAGTACCGTTGCTATGACAATACCATGCACGGAAAGCCTGGGCACAAATTCGATCGATGAAGGCATCGAATTCACGGTGAATGAATGTTGTTTTTCGAGTTTCGGCAAGACTGTCAGAAGAAAATTGAATTCACGAAATGTTCCTTCGAGTTATTGATTGTAATGCTGATCGAATAGTCGAATTATTGGGCAGTAAGTTTGTAACTGAAATGAATTTGGCGAGCTTTGTCAATTCGGCACCGTAAACACCGCGCTTGTTTCAGTACATAGCCGTTTCCTGCGCTTTGTGAATGTCGAAGTCTTGTAAGTAATAAAATGCTATTTACAACAACATAAAATGTCTTGGTCTCTTTTTTAACGACCTTACCAACCGATACATTTTGACTGTCCTATTTAATTCAGCATAAACTGCTCCAATCGTACGAGCGCTTCCTTATCATTTCCAATTATTATCGAAAAGTACAGCATACCCGTAACCTTTATATTCACACACTTTAATTTCGACCCACTTGTATTATGTCGACTCGTCTGCTTGCTTTTAGAAAGTTTGAGCGTTAGGTAATTCGCTTTAACGTTTTTGTAAACCGTTAGATACTCCAGTCAACCGTTAGCCGTTTACAACAAAGCGTTAATCTGCCCGTTAAAAGTGTTCGGAAAAAGCATTCAGAAAATTCAAGCTACCCGTTAAAACGCTTTTGGAAAGCGTTAGAAATTTTCACTTGCCCGTTCAAAGCGTTAGCCAAGTCATTCAAACGCTCTGAAAAGTCGTTAGCTATCCGTTCGTTAAGCGTTATTTTTTAGCCGTTTAACGGAAAAGCGTTAATGTACGTTTTCCCGTGGAAGGTCACAAATTATACATAATTTACATTGTCCAGACCAATTAGTGGATTATACTATCTTTATTTCAGATGTAACAGCACACAGTATAAGGATGTGTGATAACACCCTCTTACGTCTTCCCAAAATCAATACAAAAACTGATCAGATCACTTTTCAATACGCAGCAGCAGCGGACTGGAACAGTTTTCCTAGACATATCAAAGAAATTACCACATTACCACCACTGCAGAGATGCCAACCTCTGGAGATTAAAAATAGGGAGTTCTTTCTGGGGGTGAAATTCCACCATCAGAATAATATACAAGTATTCAATTTCAATGAGAAATGGAATGATGGGCTCCCATGGTTGTTGGTGGAGGATGGAAAGATGTTCTGTTCTTACTGCAAGGAGTTTGATAAAACAAGCAGAAACAAATTCATCGCAGGCTGTCAATCGATGTGTATAGAAAATGTCCGCTCACACAAAGCAAGCAATGCTCGTAAAACTAGCCATTCAGCATTCTTAAACATTATAAAAAAAATGTCCAGCAGAGCAGCCCATCATCAAAGCACAAATTAACATGGAAAACAACAAAATCAATCTCATGAAGAAACTGTTCACAACTTCATGCATTTTTGTGGCCAAAAACAAAAGGTCGTATAAAGTAGAAAAAAAATATATTAGTTTTGATTTATTCAACTGCTTGTGTTGAACGTGGTCTCAATCTCACGAATAGAGTTAAATCTGACTGGCGGTGCAAACACAGAGAAGATCGAGTCGCTTAATGACCTCATGCATGTTTCCCTTCGCAGAGACATTGTCAAGGACTATAACCCTGAGCCTGCAATTAGACTATGGTGGGATGATGCTAAAAAACAAACAGGAGACTGTACTAGTGGATGCCTATGGGCAAAACCAAAGGCCTAAACAGGCTTAGACAAAATAAATTGACAATAAATGTCGTTGCTTCCTTATTCTACCAGTTTATTAAATTGTTTGTAAAACCACAGTTGAGTTTTGTTATCATTAAAAAATGAAAATAGACATTAGATAGACAGGTTTGATGTTGGCATTGACAGGTGGAAAAATATTCTGCCTACATACATGTACATACATGGTATGTTTAGTAATGTACACTGTAGGTCACTAGACACAAGTAAACAGTCTGGGAACATTTCGACCCCTGCAAGTACATTAAATAAAATAATGTAAACATGACCACAAAAAAACTTACCTTGATGTAATTATCTGTCCATTTTTGTACCATAAAAAGCTGGGTATAGGGTCTGCTGTAACATCACATGTTAAAGTTCCATTTCCATTTATATCAATGGTTAATTCATCTGGCGGAGCTTGATTCCATTTTGGTGCAACTGCAAAACATCAAGGAATCGATCAATAATGGCAACAACGGAACTAGGGTTAAAATACCATAGAGATCTTAGAGCTCTAAAACAATCACAGTTTGCACTCTGATTTTCTGAGCATTGGACTTTCTGGACTCTCAGGCAATAGCCTTGCAAGAATAAATTAGCATAAATTTAAATAAAGAACCAAAGTTTGCCAAGGGTAGAACGTGCATGTACATGTACACTTAACATTAACAATAATTGTTATAAAAAACTATGTGAAAGGTAGAATGTACATGTACACTGAACATTAACAATAATTGTTATTAGAAACTACATGTATGTGAATTTCCAAGTTTGATTTAGGTTGCTCTTGGAGAGAAAGGATTATTTACATGTTATTTTACCTTCCACCTTCAGGTTTGTTTCATGGAGTAGAGCATTCCCGTTACTTTGAGTATTAAGAGCCTCACATCGGTATTTAGTTTCGTGTAAGTTCCGCTGCACTGAAATAATATTGAGAAGTCTTCCTTGGAATGCGCTGGCAATCTCATAGGAATCCACTCCATGTACAAGATCCTTCCATGTTCCTTTCTCATATTTTTTCCATGTAATAGATGGTACAGGTCTATGGGTAATTAAAGTGTAAAGTAAGGGACTGGTCAAAAAGTTTTTGGGGGATGGGGGGGGGGGGGGGGGGGGGGTAATGGGAATGGGATTGGCCCGAACATTTGGAAATGCGATGGACCCACCCCTTCCTTCTAAATTGGCACAAGACTGATATCACCCACCCCTACCACATGTACCCCCTCTCATTAAAATGGAATTCTTAGTTGTATAATCAAATAAAACCACACTTTGTGAATGTCTTGTGATGCTGATTAACCCTTTCACCACCACGCGCCGGATTTCCGGCGAAGAAGAAAATAGTCTGTGACACTACTCGCCGGTTTTCTGGCGAAACAAACGAGTTCTCTTCTTATGTGAAAGACTGGGCACTACGTTCCTTATATGGAAAACTAATTTATGCAAGTGAAGGCACATGCTTTGAAAACAAAATGGCGGTCTGTTTTCACGAACTGGAGGACAAAAAAAGCATTGTAAATCGAACAAGAAAACTTCTTGCGCGATTTTTTTCGCCATTTTCAACAACAATCAAAGTGAAGTCAATAGTCAAGATCAAATTTTGACATGAATTCTAAGAGTTAAAAGAAAATTATAATCTACACAACTGTTCGATCGATAACTGCGGAAGCCAACTGGAACATGTTTCAAGCCAACAACAAACATCTTCAAACACCGTTTTCGCCGTTTACGCAAGCGATACGCTACGCTACGAGCAAGGTAACTTATTATTTCCCGTAAAGAGATCGATTGCGAATGTGATTGAAGTTTTCGTTTACGCAAGCGATACGCTATGACAAGCGAAATTTAAAGATCGATTGCGATTTTGTTTTTTCGAGTGTTTGAAATGATCGACGAGGGAGTTACTGATATGTCAATCATTGCAAGTTCTAGCTGTCATGTATGCAAATTTTTACTTTTGATTTGCACATGACGATTTTTATAGCAAACATCTAAACAGCAATTCAGCGAAGGTCAAAACAATGATCAACAAAAAGCGAACGGATTCGCACCATTTTAAACTACTTTGCAGTTGTTCTAATTTTTAAACTAGAGTTCAGCAAACACTGTCTATCGAAGCGAAGTTTGGTCGCCTTGCGTGAACGGCCTTAAGTTCGCCGGAGTTGACGAGACAACAAAAGTCCCCTTCGATTGATACAGCGTGTGACGGGCGAGCGTCGTAATTGTCACGGCAATAATAATAAAAAAAATATTATCTCCGGTTCTATCAGGCGCACATACGTGATTGAAACAGCAAAATACTCCTACTTTAAGGGCGAAATCTGTGATAAAAGATTTTATGGCGCGCCGATTACTGTTGAGCTATTTCTTTGCCTGCGAAAGTTCAGAAAGATAAGCGGCCTCTATGATAGTCGGCAAGGATCAACCAGCGGAGAGATCACAAAAGTTCGAAATATGTCGCAGATCCAGTCATTGCCGATAACCTAATGAATATAACCTCCATATCCGTTCTAGTTAAACTGTTATGTTTTGTTTATGCGAGTGCCATCGCACGTCGATATAATTTGTCTTTCGATAAACAGTGCTGCTCGGTTTATCGATTGAATGAATGAAAACCATTAGAATACGGTATGTAATGTCTTTTGAAACGTCAATTAACTTCTTTTCACAAAATATCAATGGCAGTGAACAATAACCAAACTCATACATACTAATGCGTTAACTTTAACGCACTATTTCGCGTTTGTTTAACGCAGCTTAACGCAGCTGAACGCGCGAGCGCGTTAAAACCAATGCGTTCATAACGCATTCTTAACGTGAATTTTGGTTCGATTATCTCTGAGCGGTACTGTATGTGCCCAATATAAATGTTTGTACAAGCTCTTGTGACATTCACTGCTTGAACAAGAGTTACAGGAGCAAAAGTTTCATTTGATTCAGCAATATGAATTGATAAATTGAGACAATTGGCCACAGCTTGAATGATAATCGCATCAGCCCATGTTCCCTGACATGACATATTAGTCAAATAGTCTTGCCAAGAGTGCTCAATATTACTCTCTATAAACTGTTCTGGGTTATATACTAAATACTCAATGCCAAGACTACGTATATGGAAATGGTTGTTGGCATCGCCATACAATTGATGGGCACGGAAAAAACAATCACCACCTCCTCCAACATCAAGAGGAATTCTATTTAATTCAGATAACCTACTTTCTAGTAGTGAAACTGAATTTATGGCACCTGAAACATCAAAAGCAACCATTATAAACAATTGATAATTTTGTTTTACGAAATAATAGATTTCAATATATATTTTCTTGCTTTAAGTCTGCTATATTTTTTGCTAATTGAGCTACGTTGAGCACTCTAAGGCAACTCTCTTGCGTCAGGATTTCAATGCGATCAAGCTGCGTTAGGCACTCTAAGGTATCTGTCTTGTCCGCTTCAGGAATGCGATGAGTATAACACACCGACTTATTGATATTCCTCTTCTTTTTATAAGTGGAGAACGTTTTCTCTGTCTTGCTTGCCACTAAAATAATACATTGTCTTTTTGTTTGTCTTGTCAATTAGCTCCCAAATAGTGCCAATATTTCTCTTGAAAAAAATCAACACGCTGAAATCACTTATAAAATGCTTCTTAAAATGCTTGCTTGATAAACTTTTGTTAACTAAATCAGCAAAATTATTACGCCTTTTGCATACTATTGCATAATCAAACCGTAATGGCAATGATTCAGTGTTCCAAAATAGAACAAAAGGCAAATCCATACTCTTGCATAATCAAACCGAAACCATTAACATTAATTTTGCGCAAAAGCAAATCCATTGTATAATACAATCAAATTAGGCCCCTTCACATTATGCGGAATCTAATGTAAATGAGCAACAACAACATATTTTGCCAGGAGCCACAATCACGAAAAGAAAATGGAGTGTTGGCCCCGCGCAAAGCCATATTAACGACATGTTGAGCTATTTTTAGCAGAAATTGTGCCACCATTGACGCAATGAGAGTGCTTGCACCTACTACCTTACAATATTTGGCGAGAATACTTTGTATTTAGAGGCAAACGTTCTAGTTTCTTTGCAACAAAAAAAGAGGCAAAAAGTTTCATGTTTTTTATATTTAACATATGTAGATTTTATCTGTGGTTAAAACCACAGAAACAATAAATCCTAGATAAGAAACAATCTGTCAGGCGATAAGGTCATAGCTCTAAAACAGTTCAAAAACAACTCTGCTATAAACCTCAAAAAGCAGACAAAGATACAGGGTGAAATTTCTTCGCTTCGTCGAGGGCGGAAAATGTCAGCTATAAACCTCAAAAAACGAACAAAGATACAGGGTGAAATTTCTTAGCTTCGTCGAGCGCGCAAGAAATGTCAAAGCGCAACTTGCGCAGATTACTGTAACTAAGCCTAGAAACAATCTGTCAGACGATGAGGTCATAGCTCTAAAAGAATTCAAAAACAACTCTACTATAAACCTCAAAAAAGTGGACAAAGATACAACAACAGTCATGATGATGAATAAGACAGAAACAATAAAAGAGGCCCAACTGTAACTCGACAGGAAACAAAAACCATAAGACGCAATTAAAGAGTGTAGAACGTCTCGGACACATCCACTTAAAAACAAATTTGAAAGATTGATAGCTAACATGAGATATCGAATAGTTCCAATGTCCTGCAATGTCTGTCTTGAATTGAAACGCTCAGATTGCTTATAAAATGGTTGTTAAAATGCTTACTTTGTCATTCAATTCAGAACAACAAAATTTTACTTGTATACGAATAGAACTGTAGAGAAAATTGCAGCAAACAAAAAATAGTTTGACTAAATCTGCAAAATCACGAGGTTCCTTGCATAATCGATCAAAGCGCAACTTTTATCACCGTCAATACATTCTACCATGTACCTAAATCTATTAATGGCAATGATTCACTATTCCAAAATAAACAAAAGGCAAAGTCCATACTGCCTTTTCGTTTGTGTGATCGGTAATTTAAGATCAAAAGTTCATCAAATGATAACATACCATGAGAACTCGACTCAAAGCCATTCATTTCATAAATTGAACATACTAATTACTGCTTTCCTCATAACATGCCATGAGAACTCAAAGCCATTCATTTCATAAATTGAACTTACTAATTACTGCTTCCCTAAAGAATCGCGACAAAATTATCAACAAAAACAAAGAAACTTTAGATAACTTAGACGGACACATCCACTTAAAAACAAATTTGAAAGATTATTGATACCGTGGGTAACGCGAGATATCGAAACTAAAAAAGAACTTTGATACCTTTGTGGTGACGTAGCGTGAGATAATTATGACAAGTTCATGACATCCCAATACCCTAGGGAAATTAACAATAGATTCGGGGGTTCTCCCAAAAATTTTTAGTGGTGGTATGTGATGACCTTCTTGAAATTCTAACCGGTTTAACCAACCACATCTTCAATGTCCTAATATAGCTTCTAAAAAGAAGAAACAACTAACCCCCCCCCGGACAAAAGTTAACAAGTTAACAAAGTTAATAATGAACCTTTGTTAATCCCTTTTTTTGTACTGATTCCTAAATCTCGTTTATACGCATGCACATAAACAAGATAAAAAGGAGCATGGGAGAATTTGAAAGACATGTGTACCCACCTTCCAACTGCAAGGCAGTACAAAGTTTTATTCCTTCCTTCAACAGCTTTTTCTTCAACTCCAGGTGTTTTTCGCCAAGCAGGTGCACGCAAGGTGCCAGGATCTGCCTGGCCTATGTCAAAACAATCATGCACATGTTAATTTTCATTACTGGTACTTATTATTTCTAATTTTATAGAAAAAATTAATTACCTGACAAGTCAATTCCACATTAAATTTCACGCAAAAAATATTGCCCGAATTATCAGTTTTTAAAGTGAAATTTGACATGGAATTAACGAGTCTGGCAATTACTTTTTCTTGAATCGCATATGTCAATTAAGAAAAACAATGTTTCCAGAGAGAAAGCCATTTCAAAGCCAACTGTTGAGAGCAGACGAATAGAAATCAAGGCTGATTTACAATTAAGTGATTCACTGTATGGTTAGAAAAGAACCTTGTGGTAGCTACAAATTTTGGTCTTGTATATCTGTAAATGCCATTTTATGACAGAAATAAATGCTGTTTGTACACTAATTCACTTGTTTGTTAATATTGCATTTCATACAAAGTGTACAAAAGTACATATTAGTATTGTGAAAAAATCATGCAAGCAAAATACGCAAATTTCATTCCCTGTTCCCGGGAACTTTCATTGAAAGTTCAAGCTAAATTTTGTAGCATTTAGAGCAATATTAGTTGAAACAATTAGGGCGATATTATGTTGAATTTTCGGGACCTCATCGAAAATTCATGGTCATCGGCGAAATGTCGCCAGCAGGAAACGAAATTTCGCTAGGCAATAAATGGCAGTTCATCAGCGTTCTTGCAAAGTTCTCCAAGCGATTGAGACTATCAACGAGTCATGTAACTTACACAAAAATTACCCAGCATGCATAAATAAAACAATGTAAAACTCAGCTACCAACACAGCGACATTAAAGAACTTATCATTTTACAAACTTGCCTGTCTACGAAACTCAGTTCATTCTTCAGAAAAAAAATAGTCAAAACATCTTCGCTTCAAATAGTCTTTTATAAACAATACCACAACCCTTGTAAAAAATTTAGCGGCCCGATGGGCACAATAGCGGGGCAATGAGCGCGATCGCAGCGCAAGTAAATCGCAATCGCGCCGCGACAAGTCAGATCGTGCCACGACAAGCGCGATCGCGCTGCAAGTAATTCACAAGCATGAGTAATTCGCAATCCACTGCGATAAGGGCGATCGCGCCGCGATGAGCACGATCGCGGCACAAGTAAATCGCAATTGCGTCGCGACAAGTCAGATCGCGCCGACAGAAGTGTGATCACGGAGACCTCTAATAATCGCGTCGTGATTTCCACTGCGACAGTCAACGCGATTGTTAAAAGATTGCGGAGTTCTCGGATAGTACATTTGAGAATTTGCCCTTATTGCCGAGATCCTGGACGTTTCAAATCTTACCGAGCATCCCAAGATACCGGCAATGTTTTAACGTCGCCAGGTGTTTCGGCATGTCGATCAGACTTACCAAAACCTCCGGGATATCAAAAATATAGTAAGCTTATATAGGTTTGCCAATAAAGGTTATAAACTTTTAACACAATCGACTGTTCAATATCCCACTTTTCTAATCGCAGCTGATCTGTCCACCACGAATGATTATGGTCGTTCTGTGACTTCTTGTTGTAGTGACTCACTGTACGTAGTTCGGCATTGTTTATCTTATGTTCTTTGACAACTTGCCGCCATTTTCTCTGCATGCACTCGTGGGTTTTCTTTCGGCGGGAGAATCCTCACCAAGTGTGTGAATTAGGCGATGTGATTGGTTCATTCAAACATGCCATCGCCGATCGGTGAGCAAGTACTCCTCACGTCAGCCCGCCGAGCAAGAGAAAACTTTGAAATTTACAACATGCAATACTATAATGAACACTAAAAACTGAAAATGTAAGATTAAAATTTTAAACACAACGCGAAAAAATTGATGGGAAGTACTGTTTCATCTCAGTTTACAACAAGACTAAGTTTGGAGGAAGACTTAAGTTGGAGGAATGCAAAAATGAATGATGAATTGTGCCAGCATTTTTCAAATCTGGAAATGGATTGAAATCATTGTGAATCAAAAGTTGTAAATTGCCAGACAGATAACAGAATCTCAATGGACAAACAAGCTACCTGAAAAAGGAACTTTGAACAGTAATTAATTTTTCTTCTGCCAATTAATGTTTAACTGTTCAACTTCATCCATTCAAATAGTGACACAGTAGCAAAGCAGTACAAATTATACTCAGGGTGACACCAAATACGGAAAGTTAAAAAAATCATCCCACACAAACACATCAGGCCTATGGAAAAGCTCGCAAAGAGAAAGCACATGTTTGAGCCAGCATTGCAATGGTCAGCTGTGCTGTTGAACAGCACAAAGCGAGGGAAACAGGGGTGTAGCTAAGAAAATACTTAATTAGCAGGCTCATTAACAAGTTCAGCCGGTTTTTCTGGCTTGTGCACTTTCAAAATCTCTCAAAGTCTCTGTTTTCTAGTGAAATTTCAGCCGGTGATATTAGTTCTTTTTCAGGTGGGGAAATTAGCCGGTAGCCTCTTACACACTGTAGCTACAACCCAGGGCAAACGTTCCACTAACACACGTCGAGAATCAAACCGGTATCCGGTATCTGGATTTCTTTGAAACAAGAAAGGAGTTGGATACGTACATACATACACTTTACTTAAACTTGAATTGAAGTGTAGCTTGTGAAGCTAATTTCTTTGAGTAAAATAACACATAACAATTTGCAAAAACTTAAATAAAAAAATATATATATTTACACTATATACACTAACACATTATTTGATACAAGTTTCGGTTTTGAAATTAGAAAGCTCTACTTTAGACAGCATCTGTTTATTTTTAAAACAACCAGGCAACCATTTCAATTTCGTTGTACAACAGAAATTACATGTACTTTTAATTATTAGCTCAATAAAGTATATCCTTGTTTTCATCAACTTTTGTTTGACTTACATGTAGACATAATTATGCTTTTTCTAAGCATTAAATATTGGTTTTTGCCGGTAGCTTGCTCTCTTCTTTATCATTTGTGAATGGCATGTTAATATTTTCCATTTTAAGAAAGTAATTTATATACAGTCTGTACTGCATACAAAGAAAGTACACAAACATTGCCCATGAATTCAGTTCCATGTATACCCTCTCTTTGATAGCCAATAAGAATGTGAGATTTCTTTGATATATGCAACAACAAGACAATCCATTCAATTCATTTAATTTTCTTCGGTTTGAAAATTTTCAAACCATTTAAATTTTTACCATGTATCTTCCTGTCTCAGATTCATTGCAATATGATAATGACACAAGGGAAAACAAAAATTAAAATTCAATTACAGGGCTCGAAAAAAAGTCCCATCTAGTCGTCCAGAAGAAGTACTTTGTAGATTTTTGTGTCGGGAAAGTAACTTTCCCCATTTACATGTACTTGCCCAATGGGCAAGGATACAGACAACCTGCCCATGAACTAAGCTTAAGTAACAATTATAAAAACTTGTCCAGACAAGTAAAACTGAAGACTTGATTGCCCAAAGGGCAAGTTTAAATTTTACTTTTTTTTTAGCCCTGATCATGAATTGGTTTAAAAATTTCCAAACCAAAGAAAAATGTGAACCACAAAATACATGTATGTTTCACCATAGTGGGCAGCGCAGACCATTTATTTAAAAAAATAAGCAAAAAATTAATATTTTACCTGGATTTTTCCGTATAATCTTTAAAAGTCCAGACCTTTGATAGCTGTTTGCAGCAGAAATCGAACATCGTATTCCTTGGTTTTGAAACTCCGCTATTTCAGTAAAGTCTTCCTGGGTAACATACATAATGAACAGGTCACCAGTCGGTGAAATGGCCCGGCGTTCATTTCTTTTGAACTGAATGTCTGAATCGCTAAGTTTTCCTGTCCAGGAGTAACTAACGCCATAGCTGGGATTGTGGGAAGGACAATCAAAGCTTAATTCGTCGCCTAGGTCAACTTGTACCTCTGAGTCAGCAGCAGGATTTATAAATGTTCCAACAACTGTGAGGAAACAAGATTGTAAAGTAAACGATGTCACTATTTTATGAAAAACATGCAGCTGTGGAAAATATTGGTTGCTGTGCATGGTGTGGTCAATGTTCTGTTTTTCTATCAAACTAGCTGGGGCTCAAACACATTCATATAAACATTCAAAAATCTAAACTTTACATCCTACAAAGCTGTTTCTAACAAGGTACATGTAGGTAGATACCAGTGTTACAATCCTTCACAAACAAATCCAGGTTTAAACAATGTTTTGCTTCCGATTTGTAAAGGTTTTAAATGTGTCATGCAATTCATCATGATATGCTTACATGTATTTCAACTACAAGCTGTGAAAATAAACAAAATTGAACCAGTTGACAGTTATTTTTTAGCCTGCGAACAGGCTTCTTTTTGGGGAATTGGGTTAGGTTAAAATCGGCAAGCGAAGCGAGCCGAGCGCGGAGTGGGGAAGAGGGAAGGGGCGGCGAAGCCTGTGGACTCGCCTTTGATGCCGCCGTTCCATGATACCAGAGTCTGGTATCATGAGCTGATTGGTCAGATCACTTGGTGTTGACAGGCATGTGGTGATCGACGACACATGTTGACATCTCAGATGCCTGGCGCCCTACATTTGCATAATTATTCCATTTCCTGGCTCAAATGATAAACAAACACGGGGACTCGTTGCATGCAATTTTCAGATCTCGATTTGGAGAAAGCTTTGAACGATTCGTTGCGAAATTTTTCGCATATACCGAGACTTAAAGAAGAGCAAAAGCTGTGTCTAAAGTCTGTGGCAAAAAAGCAAGATGTTTTTGGAATTTTGCCGACTGGATTTACAAAACAGTCACCATGTGCAGATTATCTGTTGGATGCCAAATCAAACGCCACTACAAAACAACAGAGGTTTATCCTAGCTCCACTGAGACACACTACTAAGGAGCTAAATTAATAATTCATGATTTCATTGCAGTGGAATTATAGACTACGGCTTTTTGAGACTCGGATCTAAGATGCCTATTATACTGTGTGGCCGGAAACACTACACTGTATAATCCGCCGAGATCAAAAGGTCAATATCATCGAAGAGAACAAATTCATAACTGCGATCTAAAGGCGCGATTCTCTCTGAATTCTTTCTGGGAAAGCTTTATACTTTAGGCTTTTTAAATACTTTTTAGCGAAGAGTGGGAGTCGTGTTTAGCCTGTCTATTTTTATACTTCTACCGATGCATTCAACCGAACAAAAACATGACAACTTGTTGACATATTAATTAACTTGTTCACAATTATAATAACAGGATAATTACTTGGGGGCGGAACGGCGGCATCAAAGGCGAGTCCACAGGCTTCGCCGCCTCTTCCCTCTTCCCCAGTCTGCGCTAACCCAATTTCCCAAAAAGAAGCCTGTTCACAGGCTATTATTTTTGCATTTATGCTCCAATTTTCCATAAATGGCAAACTTAAATCAGAATGAAATATGTGCTGCGCTCTGTTCGCAAAAGGCAATAAAAACAGCATGTTGGAGAAAAATTGGCTATGTGAAAATTAACACATAGCCAGTTTATTAAACTCTGAATATCAAATATAAATTTTTATTAAAGATGTATTGCCTGCGAAGGTGAGGGCAATCAACCGCTAGCACAATAAAAACTATAAACTTAGAAAGAGGCAGGAATGGGGAGGAGGAGGGTCGATGAAAAAATTTGTGTGTCAACGAAATCAAGAACGCGACATTATTATACGACGACATGTAAATACGGCATTAGCTGTAGACGCCATCTTCGATTCAAAATTCAAAACCATACCCTCGATTCCATGCTCGTTCCCAACCTCTCTCTACTTTACACAAAAACTATAATTAAGATGGTAAATTTGTCGCATAAAATTTTATTTGCAAGCAAAAAATGTATTTTAGATGCTTATAAGTCAACATGGCTGCTCCATACAAGTCATTTATATACCTGCCAAGATTCACGCCTTGGGCGTGAGTCTCACGTTTACGAGTTCAAAACTCCAATCTCACGCCTGACATACAGATTTGAGCTATCAGCCTCAACTGACTGCATGATCCAATTAAAAATATAGTTACGTTCATGAAAATATGGCACTTTTTTGTAAGGTTTTATCATTCTGAACATTACAATTACAGCTGGATGTTATTTTAAACGGAGTTCTGAGGTCCATGGAAACTTCCGAATTCTTCGGAACATCTTCGGAATAGATCGGGTTCTCTTCAGATTTGGTTGGGTCGCGTTCGGAAATCCTTGCACTCCCACGAAAAAATTCTCACGCCTATCACTCGGAAAAACTTGGCAAGTATACATTTACTAAAAATGTCTAATACTCCTTTGCCTATAACTCTTGATATGCTCTAGTGCTTCAAAATTTGGCCCAGATGTGTACATGTACAATGCAGCTCAGAAATACACGACCAACGCACACGCAAAACACACACACGTTAACGCGTTACAAAAAGCGCGTTTGGAAGCGCGTTAATAAAGCGCGCTTTCGCTTTTGTTATTCATTGCCATAATTGTGCTTTACGTAGCATTTTTTTCCTAAGTTTTCCTGAACAAAAGACAAGTCCTGCTATCAACGAGCCACTAAAACAAATGCATACCAGTGGCCGCCATAAATAAGATTGAATCAAAACAACCATGGAACTTTCGATTTGCAAGTGAAATTGAATCCAATTGAAACTCGCGTACATGTACTTCTCATAAATAGCTATTCTTGCCATTAAAAACAAAAACCTTGGATGAGACATAAATGTTAAAAACGAACGTTGCATTGGTGACGACAGTGAATGAAATGAAGCAAAATAGCTAACGTTTTTTTATTACGGTGTCAAGCACTTGCATAATTACAGGTCCCATGGAAGACGGCGGCGAAGAAACTCCTTATGCGTCGAATATTTATAAACATTGCTCAATGTCCTCAATCATTCCGTGAAAAGCTTTTCATCTGTTTTATCCACAAGAAATTTCAACACTCCAAAAACTATAGTGATCACGTACGATTTCAAGTTTATTTTAACTCCAGGAGTAAAATCCCAGCGCCAAATGCACGTGCACATTATCACGGACTGGCGAAAAAGCTTTCATCGCAGGAAAACAGGAACTCGCTCCATTCGCTGAAAAGGTCGCTTTCTTTCAAGAAAAGCGAAAGAAAATCTTTACAATGAAATACACATTTCTTTCGCGAAACGTGTGTTCGCTTCTTTGATGCACTGTTCTGAGCTGACCGCTCAGAAAATGTAAATATTGACACGTGACCACGAGCGGCGGCATCATTATTTTCACCATGTCAAACGATGATATCTCTGGTTCTACAAGGCGCAAGAAAGTGGTTAAAGCGACAAAATCTTCTTTTGATGAAGGTCCAACTCGTGATGGCATTTATTTCGAAGCGCCAACTATTTTAAGATCTTTTTTGTCGAACGAAACTTTAAAGATTTCAGCGGGTGTAGACAAAACGTGGACCCCCCTTTCTGGACCCCCTTCTGGACCCCCCTTCTGGACCCCTATCTGGACCCCTTTCTGGACCCCTTAATTTTTCGGTAAAAAATAAAATAAAATAAAAATTAAAGTAAATAATTAAACAGGGCACGCGACTCACCTGAAATTCTTCGATCGGTGAGTTCGATTTTCTGACTAAATTCCACAGGTTATTCCCAGTTGAAGCTGAAACTCCTTCTTTGCTATCATCTACTTAGTTAATTTCGTGATATATTTACGCGAAAAGTTGCAAAAACGTCAAGAATCCGCACGTACAAGTTCACCGATCTTACCCGCCATATTGGTTTTGCCGCTGACCATGCCCATGCTTCGACGCCTCGCATATTTTTGGGATTGCCAGGGGGCGGGGAGGGAGGGGGTCTGTGTGTCCGGCAAACGTCTAGATAAACTGACAACATTGCCTACAGTAAACATTTACAGCATGTTTCCATCCCTGAATTATTACTCTATCATTCTTTGAAATTGCTATGTAAAATTAATTCACACCCTCTCCCCCCCTAAGCTGGAAGATACATTCTTTTTACCCAAATCAAATGCCCTTTTCCTTCTGGGAAACTGATTGTGAGTTACATAGCCTATAAATAAACAAAAGCAGGAAGCTGGGGCTCGTGAACGTACAAATCCTAACAATGAGTAACTACTATGCAAGATTCAGATGTTTTAGGACAACAGTACAAGGAAACTTACACGCTCTGCAAAAAGACTAACACTTTCTGGTTCCGAAATAGGGCTGTAAACACATCAAATGTTATTTTCTTAACAAAAGACAAAACGATTTCAAAGGATGGAAGAGATTGTAGCCTGATTTTAATTGCAAATGAATCACTCACCATCGATCGCCATCCCCACCGCTCTCCATGAAGCGTGGGCATACTGGTCAGCGGCAAAACCAATATGGCGGCTCGGAACAAAATGGCGGGTAAGATCGGTGAACTTGTACGTGCGGATTCTTGACGTTTTCGCAACTTTATCACGAAATTAACTAAGTAGGTGATTGCAAAGAAGGAGTTTCAGCTTCAACTGGGAATAACCTGTGGAATTTAGCCAGAAAATCGAACTCACCGATCGAAGATTTTCAGGTGAGTTGCGTGCCCTATTTAATTATTAATATTACTTTAATTTTTATTTTATTTTATTTTATTTTTTTTTTACCGAAAAATTAAGAGGTCCAGAAAGGGGTCCAGATAGGGGTCAAAAAAGGGGTCCAGAAGGGGGGTCCACGTTTTGTCTACACCCGATTTCAGCAACGTAATAAGCGTAGCGAAAGTAACTCTGATCTCGTCACTCGTGGTCATGTCAATGATTTCTTGTTTTTTAAACATAAACATATCTCTGGTTCTATAAGGTCTAAGACAGTGCTTAAAACGGTATAATGGTCTTTCGATTAAAATCCAACTCATGATGGCATTTATTTTGACGCGCCAACTACTAACAGTATTTTAACATTTTTTGGCGAACAAAACTTGAAAGATTTCTAGCGACGTGTCTATTGTTTCTATTGGTAAACTTCAAGCGAACTTGCACAGTTCGCGAGAGAAAGCATTGAAATTCACACATCTCTTGTTCAGAAAAGTTCTTGAAACGGTGAAATGCTCTTTCATAGAAGGTCCAGCGATTCTGTTGCCTATTTTGCAGTGAGTGAAATTATACTAGCGATGCTTCCGACAGTGTCACGTCCACCGTCAAAAAAGTAGATAGATTAAAGTTTTACGCATTCACTGGATCGTATTATGCAGACTCTTTATTTTGTATTTGATTTAATTCGATTTGGTTCGATTTGGTTCGGGCATCAAACTCACAAAACAATTTTGCGTTTGATTTCGTTCGATGGCCAAACTACATCAAACTCTTTCGTTCGATTGAGTTCGATGGGAAGTTTGTTCGATTTCGTTCGATGTGGTGCGCCAGGAATAATTCAGACACAGTGACATTCATTTCGGCGCGACGGTACATTTCTGCGGTGTTTCTTTTTCGGTCCCTGACATATTAAACTGAAAGAGAGAGCGAAAGCGCTCGAAAAATATCAACAGGCTGCTCAGAAAAACGACATAATGACTGGAAAACGACAACTAAAAAGCTACGCGAAAAGATTCGGTAGGAAGTCAGATAGAAGTAAAACTGAGACTAGTTCCCAGGACGGCGAAGAGAATGCCTTCTTGTTTTTATCGCTCGAGCTGTTCGAGGAAGCAAGAGATTTCTCGATTGTTTGGAAGGAAAATAGGCTGAAAATAGCCAAGAACGTTTATCGAAATCTAAGCAAATATTTCAGTATTGTGCGGGATTGTGCGGATTTTTTGGAATTGTGCGGGTTTGATCGAATTGTGCGGTCCTGCACCCGCGCACCCTGTCAGAACCCCTGAGATGAAAAGCTTTTCATGGAATGATTGAGGACATTGAGCAATGTTTATAATATTCAACGCGTAACGAGTTTCGTCGCCGGCACTTTCACGTCTTCCACGGGACCTTTATGCAAAATTTATATGTTGTGGGTCAAAATTTGCCTTGGTTCAAAATTTTTTGAACTGGTTTGAAATTTTCAAACTGGTTAAAAAAAATTTAAATTATATAATTAGCTCATTCTCATTTATTTGTACCTCTGCCTGTAAACTACTGTGTGTAAAATAAACTTGTGACATTAAGGTGTCACACATTTCAGTAAGCACTCAGTTTTGTGATTAGGGCTAAGCACTGATTTTAAATGGTTAGCTTTTATATAAGGTACAGTGTAAGTGCCAATGTTAATTACCAGTGCTAAAAGTGTACCCTTTGGGTTTAACCCCAGAGCGTCTCTTTAAATAATTATTAAAGGGCTATTTTGACAGATTGGGGTTTGTATAAATGTGTATTTTCACTAAATTGAGTCACTACTTTGGCATAGTTTTACTCGCCAAGACTGACAATCTTCCCTAGCAACATTTTGGGATGAAGCGATGTTACTTTATCACACTTTTCTATTTGAATGGCTACCATATCTCCAACTTTGAATAATTATGTTTTTAGCCTGCTCTTCTTTGGTTACCTTATTATCTAGGAAATTAACAATGCACATTGACAACGCGAAGAAAATTTATGTTACACTAAATTAACGCGAATTTTTCAAAAGTTAGGTTTACATGCATTAAATTAATGCGAAGTTTTCAATAAGCATCTTGCTTTTTTTACTGCGATTTTCATAATTCTGCAAAATCGCACTTTACATTTCTGAATGCCAAACACAAGTGCACGGATGTTTCTAAGTTTTTTTTTAAAGCTGAAAATTGGTTTTGAAGCCTAACTAGACCCTATCAATTCAAAAGATCTTTCAAAGCCTCCGTGAAATGTGACTCTGACGAGCCAATAGAGGAGTCATGAACTAACAAGGTTTTGTAATGAAATAAAAGTGCTTTAAAATAACAATGTTGTAAAATAGTGTGCATTAAATTTACATCGACATTAATTAAGATACATTAAATAAACGCAAATTTTGTTAATAAAGTGTATTGTTAATTTCCTATAATAAGGTATTTGCTGGACCATCTGTGACCCTGCACAGGAAAACGTACGTTAACGCTTATCCGTTAAACGGGTAAAAGCGTTAGTCATCCGTTAGTCATCCATTAGACATCTGTTAAAAAGTTTTCTCAAGAACGTTAGAGGCGTTAGCCTAACCGTTAAACGTTAACACCAGACCAAATCCTTTGGCGGGGGTGACTTTATAGTTGATTGTTTTGCTTTCGTTCGCTGATACAGGGTTGGACATTAGCACTCGCCCGCTCGCCCAGGCGAGGGTCTAAAGTGTCGGGTGAGCGGAAATCATTGATCACTTGCCTGTTTGGCGAGTGCGATTTTCGTCACCAAGAAATTATTTTAATTGCAAAATAATTACATTCCATTTTGCCGAGAAAATCCCTAAACATAAACTTACCATTTCTATTTTGCAAAGTTTTACATTTTGAACTGTCTAATAAATGTGACCTTCCACGGGAAAACGTACGTTAACGCTTTTCCGTTTAACGGTTAAAAGCGTTTGTTAGTCATTTGTTTACCGTTAAAACGGTTTAGAAAATCGTTAGAAGCGTTAGAACATCCGTTAGAATTTACAGCCAAGCTGTTAAAAGCATTAGAAAAGTCGTTTGAAACGTTTTCGCATGCTGTTAAAAGCGTTAGTAAAAAGCGTTCAAATTTCCCTTCAAAGGCGTTTACAAAAGCGTTAGAAAAGTCGTTAAATCCAAACGTTTAATTAACGAGCAAGCAAACAAGTAGACAGCACTTGAGATGTTTTTAGCGTTCTGATATGGTTTATTTCTGATCAATAATAATTACAAACATAAGTTACCTTGTTTTTCGGATCTTGTTCGTGTGAGTGGCGTGTGTACTCGAGAAGATTGACAAGAATGAAGATCATTCACGAGACACACGATCGCTAAATTTTGAGTCACGTTTTATGATTCCTTTTCGTGCCTTTGGTGGAGCCACGGTGGTCTAGTGGTTAGTGCGTCGGACTTTCAACCTGAAGGTCGATGGTTCGAAGCCTGGTCTCTACCGTCGTGTTGTTTCCTTAGACAAGAAACTTTACTCCACACTGTCTCTCTCCACCCAGGTGTATAAATGGGTACCGGCGACAAAAAAATGCTGGGGGTAACCCTGCGATGGACTAGCATCCCATCCAGGGGGGAGTAGCAATATTCCTAGTCGCTTCATGCTACAGAAACCGGGTTTAAGCTCCGGCCGTTGTGAGCCTTCTGGCTCGTGTGCGCGACTTTACTTTCGTGCCTTTAATCCACATTTTGGTAAACAAGCACATTTTTCGTCTCAGCATTGGAGAATTATTTATCAAATCTGGAAATTATATAAATATTGTGCGAATGCTCGCATGTTTTCGATTGATTGCAGCGAAACACTTGTCCCCAGAGCGAGCGAAACCTGGGGAGAGTACGATTGCTATGACAATACCATGCACGGAAGGCCTGGGCACAAATTCGATCGATGAAGGCATCGAATTCACGTTGTTTTTCGAGTTCCGGCAAGACTGTCAGAAGAAAATTGAATTCACGAAATGTTCCTTTGAGTTATTGACTGTAATGCTGATCGAATAGACGAATTATTGGGCAGTAAGTTTGTAACTGAAGTGAATTTGGCGAGCTTTGTCAATTTGGCACTGTAAACACTGCGCTTGTTTCAGTACATAGCTGTTTTCTGCGCTTTGTGAATGTGGAAGTCTTGGTAAGTAATAAAACGCTATTTACAACTACATAAAATGTCTTGGTCTCTTTTTTAACGACCTTACCAACCGATACATTTTGACTGTCCTATTTAATTCAGCATAAACTGCTCCAATCGTACGAGCGCTTCCTTATCATTTCCAATTATTATCGACAAGTACAGCATACATGTACCTGTAAGATTTATATTTACACACTTTCGACCCACTTGTATTATGTCGACTTGTCTGCTTGCTTTTAGAAAGTTTGAGCGTTAGGTAATTCGCTTTAACGTTTTTGTAAACCGTTAGATACTCCAGTCAACTGTTAGCCGTTTACAACAAAGCGTTAATCTGCCCGTTAAAAGCGTTCGGAAAAAGCGTTCAAAAAATTCAAGCTATCCGTTAAAGCTTTTGGAAAGCGTTAGAAATTTTCACTTGCCCGTTCAAAGCGTTAGCCAGGTCGTTCAAACACTCTGAAAAGTCGTTAGCTATCCGTTCGTTAAGCGTTATTGTTTAGCCGTTTAACGAAAAGGCGTTAATGTACGTTTTCCCATGGAAGGTCACAAATTGGCGCTGAAAAGCAACATTGGGCTTCGCAAACAGACAAATTTTGGCCTCCTCCTAGTGATTAAATTACATAACACATGTACTTGTACAAAGTGATACTGCTGGTCACTATTGAGCCATCAGTGATCAGGTAAACATGGCGCCCAAGGACCGCTCCCGAGAAGCACAGACACGTTTACTCGCAAACTGCAGGGATCTCACGAAGATTCATCAATAAAAAACTCTCCATTGTGTTTTCTTGGGGTTTATTGAAGTAATAATCCTCAGTCTGCCACGTGCTGGATGACGTTGCGAGCAAATTGTTTTCCCGTACTTTCCCGGCGCTCTGATCAACACGTGTTCTCCCAGTAAGTTTAAAAATGGAGTAAACTGATCGCAGCCAATATGTGGAAATAATTATCTATCAGGAGGGGGGGGGGAGTTAAATTTTGGGCAAGTGAAAACTGGTCCGGGTCAGTGCATTTTGAGGGTCATTCGCCCGAATGGCGAGTGCTCTCAAAATTAAGTGTCCAATCCTGTGATACCAAAGCGCATAGTCTCTGATAGTCTGTATTCAGGTTTCAAATTTCCCTTTTGACATAACCAAACCGTAATAGCAATGATTCAGTATTCCAAAATAGAACAAACCGAAAGTTCATGCTATTTTGCTCTGCCATATCGCTTATCAGTAAAACACAAACTTTTCCGTCCCATTTAACTTCCTTAAAACGTCTCCATTCGTAAAAACACACCGTGAAATTCTCAAACCGCGTTTCCCAAGAAAACGCATTTGACCTACATGTATTTTTACCCTTCTAAAGCAGCTTTAAGGTCGGGACACACGAGGGGACTAGTCCCTGTGACCAGTCCCTGCGACTAGTCCCGGGGACCAAATCCCTCCGTGTGAACTGCTAATTTTCGGCAAAAATCTAGTCGCAGGGACTGAATTTTGGTCCCCGCAACTGGTCCCACAAATTCAAACTGGTTTGAATTCGTGGGACCAGTCCCCTCAAATTTATCCCTTCGTGTGAACAGTTCGTGGGACTGGTCCCTGCGACGAAATGAAAATGAACCAATCGCTGATCAGCATTTTAAGCTCCCATAATTCTGTACGTTCTCCGTTTCAAGATGGCGGCTGAGGGACGTGAGAATGCGTGACATCCGGTTTATGTTATGCAAATTTCATCGGATGTTTTTATCTGATACAATTAGCCTGGAGAATATTCTAACACTGGCATTGGAGGTCTTGATGACATAGTGCAGTCATTGTTTTTTTTTTTTCAGGTTCTATGCAGCAATATACATACCTAAAGAAAAACCTTTATCGAAATATGGTCGAAATAGGAGATTACATGTACTAACACTGTCAACACTCCATGGTGAACACAGTTTGTCCAGAAACGCTCAGAGCTGACTGATACACTTTCAGCGGTTAATTTAGTAAATTTGATTTCTCTGTTGAAAATTGCTCTTTTTCCATCTCAATAAAGCGATATTCTTTTTTTAAAAATCATCATAAATGCTGCTATCTTGTTGTGAAACAGGTCCCAGCATGTACAGTACCGGACAGAAGAAACCTAACAGGGAACGCGTTCTTGGAACTTTAGGGAACGCTAAGGGAACGCAAAATGGAACACAAAATGGAACGCCACACAACTTCCAAATTTTTAGGGGAACGCGTTCTCGAAATAAAATATAAAACTCTCTTAAAAAACGACGGAGAACTCGCTTACTTGGTCGCCGCGAAAGGTAATAAATTCGCAAAATTCATTGATTCATGACTATTTGCGTAGGACTCATTAAGTTAACGCGATGAAATTTCAATTCAAAATGTCCTGTTGTTTTCAATTCCCCAAAGTTATTACTAGCCGAGAATATAAGACCAAGAAAATGTTTTGCTGTTTAGAATTGGCTGTTCTCAACGTGTTCTTGAAATAAATTACAGCTCAGCTTGTCTGCACTGAGAGATATATTTTTGCTTTAATTCATGTTAATTACATTCAAAAACCAAATACATCAGGGAGACTTAAAAAACACAAAATCTGATTAGAGTTTTATCAGGTACAATTTTTTCATTCAAGTGAAAGAAGGTTTCATTCACTAAAATGCATTTTTCGTTCATGAATGTCAAGTTTTTATTTACATTCAACAGGATTCAAGCGCTTGAAAAACACCAGATCAAATTACATTTCACACAAATTTGCATAAAAACATTTCATGCATTTCATCCCTCGGCCTAAATTACAAATGAAAAAATAATTTAACACATCTTTAAGATATTATAAAGACTGAAATCACTTTCATTCTGGTTAGATGTTATTTTTACATTCAATTGAAAGTTGTTTTCATCGATTAAAATACAATTCTCATTTAAGAATTTTCAGCATGTAAACCGCAACAAACTTTTACGGGAAAATTTTTACGGGAAAACTGTTGCGGAAAAGTTTTAAAGAATTCCTTTGCAGGACAATATTAAAAAGGAGGAACATCTGAACAAAGAAAAAGCAAGCTAGGACTTTTTATTGAGGATTCTTCAGCCATTTATATTTTATCACATTTTTGAGCCTGACAAAAAAACAACAACAATGTTCAGATGATCAATGATCCGCTCCAAAATGCGAGCAAGTTCGATCGCAGAATCAGCTCATTCGGTCTCTGTCAATTAAATGTCGGATGACAAGTTTTTTGCTTCGTCCTGTTCGTAGTTTGTTAAAGCATGACAAGAAAAAACTTACTGTTGGTCTGTCCACATTTATATTCATTTATAATTGTCTTCTACGTACATTTTTCCGCACTGGTGCAAATTAACGTTATGGCGTTATATTTTTGTCTCGCATATTTCAGACAGCACCAAAGCCGTTCCAGACTCTAGACTGCACACTGTTAGTGTAGATAAGAACGCGTTCTGAAAGAAAACATGGGAACGCGTTCCATTTTACTGAACTGGAACGCTAAGGGAACGCGTTCTGCTAAGCGTTCCCTGTTAGGTTACTTCTGTCCGGTACTGTAAACCCTTCAAGGGACTGGTCCCCGCGACTCGCCCCATCGTGTAAACTCCGACAGGGGACCGGTCCCTGCGACCGGTCCCCTCGTGTGTGCCAACCTTTAATGGCTTTACAACAAATGATTGAAAATTTGAAACACTGATATTTCTTGATAGGTAACGTGAGATATTGAAACTTAATAAGAACTTAAATACCTTTACGGTGACGTAATGTGAGATATGACAAGTTCTGACATCCCAATACCCTAGGGAAATTAACAATACTAGGTCCGGGGGTGCTCCTTAAAAATGTTAGTGGCGGTATGCGACGCCATTCTTGAAATCCTAACCGGTTTAACCAACCATATCCTCAATACCCTAATATAGCTTCTATAAAGGACAAAAGTTAACAATGGACCTTTGTTAACAACTTTTGTCCCTTTTTGTATTGATTCCTAAATCTCGTTTATGCGCATGCGCATAAAAAAAACGAATATAAAGCTTAGACAAATTAGTGGTTGAGAAATTCTTGGTAGTCGCAAATTTCCACGATTAAAGCCTAAACACATATTTTTTATGCGTTTAGGCCTCCCGTCCACACGTAAATGATGAAAACGGTCACCTAAACGGATATTTTCGAAAACGCTCTCCAAAGTGGATATTTTCGAAAACGCCGTTTACTCGTTTACGTGTGGACAGTGTAAACGGATATTTTCGTAAACGCTGATGTCACAGATTTGGACCCAGTCCACAAATAAAGAAAATAGAGCAGATATCCAATATGGCGGACGGTCTGAAAGATGCGTTGGCAAGCTCAAGTACTTATCTACGCATGCTCAATGCAGATTTGAAACATTTACGTATCGTTTTAGCGTTTACGTGTGGACAGGTGAAAACGAATCGTTGGCTGGCTTCGTGTGGACGGGAGCGTTCAGTTTTAAATAAAAAAATATGTGTTTACGAACGTAAACGTGTACGTGTGGACGGGGCCTAAGTTAATTAAGAGATCGATTGAACCCTTCGGCTTTCATATATTTTGCACGTTTTACTTTACATTCAGTTGTAGAAACGATGTGGCGATTGCCAAAATGTAATATTTTAATGATTATAAGTGATTTTCCCAGATATACTGTAAACGAACGGTTGCGGTTGTATCTTTCGTAACCGTACCACGTATGCGAGGCTGCTTCTGCAATGAAGAGTTTATTGCCAAACCGAGTTGGATTCAGTTGGTTTTTAGTTTAAAAAGGTTTACTGTGCAATCTGGGTTCACTATTGCAAGAGTTACGACTGTTCCAATTTGACAGGCCAAAAACGGGTCGTGTCCGAGCAAAAACATGTTTAGCTGGACAACATGACCGGCGCCTGCTGGCCGTTATTTGCAGCCCTGGACCCAGTTCAAAACATTTTGAACCAAAGGCAAATTGTGACTCACAACATATACATGTGCTTGACACCGTAATAAGATAAACGTTTGCTATTTTTCTTGATCATTTCATTCACTGTCGTCGACAACGGTCGTTTTTAACATTTATGTTTCATCCAAGGTTTTCGTTTTTAATAGAAAGAATAGCTTCGTGCATAGCAATTTATAAGGACAAGTACCTGAGTTTCGATTGGATTCAATTTCGCTTGCAAATCGAAAGTTCCATGGTTGTTTTGATTCAATCTCATTAATGGCGGCCGCTAGTATGCATTTGTTTTAGTAGCGCTTTGATAGCAGGACTTGTCTTTTGTTCAGGAAAACAATGCTACATAAAGCAAAATTATGGCAATGAAAAACAAAAGCGAAAGCGCACTTTACAAACGTGCTTCCAAACACGTTTTTTGTAACGCGTTAACGCGAAAAACGTGCATGTGTTTTGCGTGTGCGTTGGTCGTTTATTTCTGAGCTGCACTGTATTAATATTAATTATTGATCTTTTGGCTGCTATTGCTATGGAATCCAACCTGAATTCTGGTGTTTACATTAAATAAGTTATATAACAAGGCAAGCCTGATGATGTTCCATTTCAAAAGTACCTCTTACCTGTCACCGCAACCTGTATCTTCCTGCTGAATGTTTCCACATTTGTGACAGTGTCTTTTACAAGGCACTGGTAAGTTCCACTTTCTGAAGAATAAAGTCTACTTCCAGTCAAGGTTCCATCTGAACTGATCTTGAACTGTTTACCATGCTGAATTACCGCTGTTGTAATCTCTGAGTTATTGTGTTTCCAAGTCCATTGCAAGTTATTTCCAGAGGCGGCACATGGAAGTCTCATGGCGTTATCAACAGCAAATTTGACATCTTCAGGTGCAAGTAAATTCGTTTGTAAAAAGTTAGTAATTCTTGGTGGTTCAGAGGATTGCTGACCTAAAAAAACAAAGTTAGGTAACAGAATCAGTGCTGGAAAATAACAGTTCATCATCAGACATTGTCCAACTAAAATTTAATTAGACAGGCTGCCTGACTGTAAGCCAAGGCTGCCTGACTTATAAATTGGGCTGTGTTTCTCCATAAGAAAAGTGTTTCAACTTGGTTTTCAAACATTATGACAATTAATTAGTAATTTATGCAATTCAATGCAAATAACCGCATATTTCAGTTTATTTCCCATTAATTTGCATAAATTAACATACATTACAGGGCTGAAACTACGTTTGTGCCAAGTGGTGTTTAAAACTTATTTCTGAAAACAGATTTTAAAGATATTAAAAACTGTGGGAGAAAAACTTGTTTTTGTGATTTCTTTATTTGAAATTTCTCTCTGATTGACAGCTGTCGATCTTCCTCAAAATTTGGTCAGACTGACCGAAATTCTGTCAAATGAATTTGATGACTTCTCTAATTCAATTCCTTTTTGGTTAAGTTCCTAGCATGACCCAGTTGAATTCTATAAATTGATAAAGACAATACATTTTGAATTACCCGACAATTGGACCAATCAGAATGCTCGAAAAGGTGAAAAGGGTCCATTTTCAAATGCATGCCCATATCTTTTGAACGATTAGAGATATTTCATGGCATGACATTTAACCAGGAATTTTTGCAAGGCATTTGGAGAGCATAAATTTTGCCGGGGAAGATACCTTAATATGCATTCCGCACATAGAGGAAATACCAGTATTACAAAAGTAACTCAAGGATAAAAAATATCGTTAGCGTGACGTCACCGATGATACAGCATCCATTCCCTGTTGCTTGTTCTTCTGATCAGAGAGAGAGTTTTAAAAGACAAATGGTCTATTTGTTCAAATAACAAAAAGAGGCTCCAAGCAGCCTTTATTCATGTGCATGTGTAAGAAAGTTTTATGATATATTTTAAACATGATAAGAAGATGTCCGACATGGAGAAGAGTTACTCCTTTCATTCAGTCATCGTTCCTGCAAACCACGTTGTTTACTACTGAATGTTTTGGAAATGAACGCTGTACCACAATGAAGCCAGTGATTCTTCTAAGTCTTATATATACCAAACATGAACATAGTAATGTATGTAGGGTTGTAGGAGATGCTGTTGTGACACATACAAATGTAAGTAACGCTCTTTTACCGGAAGTGAGAGTGGCCAGAAGTCACTAAACGGGAAGTGTAAATGGCAAAGACATGAACCGGAAGTGCACAATTTAAAATATGCGTGCATAAATTTGCATGCAAAATCGTGACAAAAAATAAAAATAATAGTAACAAGAAAAACGGAGCCGAAACCTTAACCTCATGCTGCTTCGCACATGAGTAATGAACCACGGTCGATATTTGTCAAGATCGCTTTAACAATTCAATGTCCATTTTTTGTACATGTACATGTAGCTTAATTAAGTGTTGTTTGGCTTGTTCGCTTTCCATTGAATGAAAACCCGTCTTCAGGCCGCGATAGATCTTCAGTCAGATAGTCAGTGACCCCCCAATTGTTTTGCATTATTGACAAGCTAAGAGTGTAACTCTTTTTCTAGCTGCAGCAAGAGTCAGAAGATGTTTAAGTGATCGTCCTTTAAGGCTCTCTCAATACAAGAAAATTCAGAAAAGGCTGTGTGGTTTGAAATTGTGCTATAACACATTGCAAACCTCAAAACTCTTTATAGCAAGTCATGTACATGTATGCTATCAGATTATGTTTCAGGGAAAAAAAAAAAGAAAATGGCAATGTCTGACCCGAATTACATGAAGTAAGAAAAATTATTTTCAGCACTGCAGAATAAGTTTATGTTTTAATTCGCCCGAGACATTTGACTGTTTGATAACAAGTGTGTTTCGAGGGAGGAGGGATTTACATATAAAAATAATGTAAATGAGGGGAGACATCAATTTTATTCAAGTAAATACCAGTACAGTTAATATAATTACCATTTGTCAGAGCTGCGGATGCAAGGCAGAAGATCAAAAGGCAAAGAATCCGGCACATTGTGAAGAATCAATGAAACTGCCTGTAAGGAAATTAAAAATGTAAAGTTTATAAAAATGCATATACAGCACTGTAGCAATTAATTCAGGGTTAATCCTCTCTATCTTTCGCCAAACAGGTAAAAATAATTTAAGCTTGATAAGGAGAATGCCTGGGACCTGGGAGGGGTACTGGTGTGGGGGGGTACCCCCTGAACATTTGGGTGGGGGTGTGCAGCACGCTCCTTAAAACCCTCACCCTATTTCAGATCAAAATATGCAATTTTCCCTACCCTATTTCAGACCTGACCCAAAATTCAATACCCTATTTCAGACCAGGAAGTGCTTCCATTTGTGTAAACATTTGAGAAGGGCTTCTAATTCCCGATGTTAATCTAACCGCATTTTTCAAGGGATGAAAAAAGTACTGTAGCTTCTTCTAAAACCATACCCAATTCCAGACCAGAGTGTGCAAACCATACCCTATTTCAGACCAAAATGGTCAAAATCTATACCCTATTTCAGATAAAAACGGCTTGAAAACCATACCCTTTAAAGCCGCACATACCTATATACATGTACAGGGATTCTGACAGGGTGCGCGGTTGCGGGACCGCACAATTTGGTCAAACCCGCACAATTTCTAAAAATCCGCACAATCCCGCACAATACCAGGGTTGTCATTAAGGGCCATCACCCGTAGCATCTGTTACGGGTGAGTGCACTTGATTAGATCTGATGTTACGGGTGATCTTGCCTGTCATAGGTTAATTTGAACGACAAAGCAACAAGATTGTTACGGGTGTTAAGATCAGAGCAACGCCTGTCTCAAATCTTAATGACAGCCCTGAATACTGAAATATTTGCTTAAAATTTTAATTAAATCAGGTATTTCTATTGATAACCAAGATTTCGAGAAACATTTTAGGCTATTTTTAGCCTATTTTCCTTCCAAACAATCGAGAAATCCCTCGCTTTCCTCGAACAGCTCGAGCGGATATAAAAAACAACAAGGCGTTTTCTTTGCCGTCCTGGGAACTAGTGTCAGTTTTACTTCTATCCAACTTCCTACCGAATTTTTCGCGTAGCTTTTTAGTTATCGTTTTCCAGACGTTATGTCATTTTTCTTAGGAGCCTGTTGATATTTTTTCGAGCGCTTTCGCTTCCTCTTTCAGTTTAATATGTCGGGGACCGAAGAAGAAACACCGAAGAAATGTACCGTCGCGCCGAAATCAATGTCACTGTGTCTGAATTATTTTCGCAAAGAACTGATCAAGTTTGCGAATCGACAAACAAACTATTAAAGCGCTGGAACTTAATTTGGACCGATAGGAGAAAATTATTAAGTTCTGATCAGAATACTGGATTTGATTTTTTCAATCAAGTGAAAGACGTTTTCATTCAGGAAAATGCAAAAACAAACATGCATGCTATCAAATTACATTTAGCACACAATTTGCATACATCTCAGGGTTATGTTTTTGCGGCAAACTTTCGAAGAAATTGTGTGAACCCGGTTCACTGAAAATTATTCACACTACATAAATGTACGGGTTTTTCATAAAGGAACTCGCTCAGATCGGAAACATTTTATTTTGAGGTGGTATTTCGGTTTTACCCGATCAAGTTTATCATGTCACGCAATGTGATTTTGTTGAGACAAATAAACTTTGGTGATAAAAAAACAGCCCGCAAATTGGCGATTACTGGGTACATTTCAATCCCCAAAGTAAAAGGTCTATTTATATTTTTCATTTATGCAGATTTTCCTCCCTGTCATATTTTTTTGGCCTGGCTAGAACACTGGTGATTGAATATTTGGTCCCGCACAATTTCCCGCACAATCGGAATTATTTCCCGCACAATTTTAATATTTTCCCCGCACCCTGTCAGAATCCCTGTATATAGCTATAAGGGAGTAAAATATTCAGCCGTTCGAACGGCAAGGGTCATCCGTTCACTTAAAATATTCAGCCGTTCGAACGGCCAGGGTCGCCCGTTCACTTAAAATATTCAGCCGTCCACAAAATAAATCTTCACCCGTTCGAAACGTTGTTTAATATCTGTTCGAGAAAAAACACATGGCAACGGTAATATCCATTCAACAGCTATCGAAAGAGCCAGTGACTTTACAGTTGATTTGTTTTTGTCTTCATTCGTTGACAGTTTAAGTTTCATTGAGGTAAAAAGTGCACGCAATTTGCATGTGAAAAGTGAAATGAAAGGCGGTGGCGCGGCACAAAAAAGATATAGGTGACACTGTTGGGCTGTTGAACTTGTAATATCTTAAAGGTTATCCTGGGTTATCAGTTCAGAAAAAAAAATCATGCCACTAGCCGTTCAAACAAATCTTCACCCGTTAAATCTGTTAAGAGAAAGAAATGAACCGTGATGCTTTATCTGTGTTTACTTGTGAATTTTTCAAACAATAAGATTAACTAATTACTTAGCGGCGCAGCATGCACTTCATAGAAAAAGAGAAGCGAGACTACATACTTCAGCCGGTGACTTTAGTTGATTTTTTTGTCTTCATTCGCTGACAGCTTATAAGTTTTATTCATGCGAGGAACACCATTGTCGAAATAATCACGCGATTGGCTGTCAAAAAGTGTGTTGCGTTACCTGAAAATCATTTGGTTTGCAAATTACAGCAAATGTTGCGCTTCGGTGAATATGAGTTGCATGCTTTCAACTTTCACTCAACGTCCGATGCCTGGCAACAAACATGTTTTTATCGTCGATTAAATAATGTTCGTCTTAAATGTAACAATTAGCGATCAATTTACTTGAAGAGTTTAGATTTTTAGACCGTAAAACACTTACGTTTTGATTTTCGCTGTCGGCAACTGAGTGTGAATGAACCAAACATTATGTAAATACTGTTTGGTTTTGTTTGGAAAACTCTGGTCTTCGACTGTTTCAAGACCACTGTTTTAAGTCGTGGTGTTTGGAACACCAACTCTTTCTCTTTTTTATAAACATTTCTCTTTGGTTATATTTTGTTCATGATGTAGACATGTCATCATTCGATCATACCATCGCATTTGCCTGTCGGTTTTAATTATTATAATCTTCCTTTGGAACCTTCCTTTTGTGATATTATGTCCATGCCGTTCACTACCAACTCTTCGAAATTGTTTTCTTTGGCCGTTCACGGCCAGCCGTTCGATTTTTTCTTGTAATCGTTCAGCAGTTCACTTCACTGCGAGCTGTTCGAGGTATTTTTTTCTTTAGCTGTTCATCCTTTCACGGCCAACCGTTCTATTTATTTCTTTAGCTGTTCATCCGTTCACTGGCAGCCGTTCGCATTATTTCTTTAGCCGCTCATCTGTTCACAGCAAGGCGTTCAAATTTTTTCTTTAGCCGTTCATCCGTTCACAGCCAGCCATTCAAATTTTTTCTTTAGCTGTTCATCCGTTTATCCCTAGCCGTTCGTAATATTTATTCAGCCGTTCATGGTAACCGTTTTAAACGGCTTTGCCATCCGTTCACTAGCCGTGCATTCATACCGTTCAAACGGCATCCGTTAGTATCGTTTTCCTGTGAGGTCACATTTTGTAGCCAGCAGCCAACTATTATCGCCAGCTAATGCAGTGAAGAAGACTAGCGACTCACAGTCCAAAAACTGGGACCAACAGCCCGCTTGTGGAGCAACCAGCTACTTGTTTCCTGATGCAGCCGGCAACCTCAAAGCTTATAATAATGTACTAATCAGATGTCCCTGGATAAATAAATGACTACCAGTAATCAAAGATTATGGAGACGCATTCAAAGCTTTCCGTCCGAAGTGAGCCCGTGAAAATAAACAATAGGGACGGCCATTTGGCAGTCCAGACACTAAAATTTTTCAAATTTTTCTGCATGCAAGGTACAGGGTAACCAACACGAAATTAGGATTTGACCAAAACCGGTTCGGAAGATTCACCAATACTACCAGTTTCTTGTCATTATATTATGTTTTAGAAGGAAATAATACATGTATATAATCACGGTAGAATTAAAAGGAGAGCAATATTACATATTTAGCTCGTTTTCGCCATGTGTGTTGGTCTAAAGACTGGGGGAATTTTAATGGTTTGTAGCATTCGCAATCAAACTTGCTGTAAGATATAGAACATGCCTATACAACATATTCTTGGTGTTGAGTGTCCATGATTACTATTTTTCATGGCACAATAAATATTTAAATTGACGGCATTTCTGCTGCAACGTTTCTGTTCCGACGAATTTTTTGTAACTTGGCCACATTCTTGACTATATCAAAGGAAGTTGATTCCCAAATTTTGAGCCAAATAAAACAGACCATTTCTTTTTGGCTCCTGTATTTATTTTGAAGAAAATCGGTTCATATTTATTAACCCATGCTTCATTCAACTAGCAGATACAAAAAGAATTATTGCAATAAAGTAAAAAACAAAGAAGTTATAACCAAACGTTTGCTCTGGCAAAATTGCATTCAGGTCACAGATGAGCGCATTTTGCATTTCGAGCGAGTCACCTTAAACCAGGTTCTTATGAATGACCTAATACACTGTAAGTAATAGTAAGACACTAAATAATTATGACTAGACAAAAGCATATGATTAGCTGTATGTCTAGCATACATGTATGCTCGCATTGAGAAAATTTTAACACTTAGCATAAGTCAAATTGTCCGTATTAACAGGGTTAACTTTGTGAGATTGTTTTAGGCTGGACGGGAAAAACTGTCCGTTATTCATACCCCCTTATACATGTAAGCTAGTAGGCAAATTTTAGAGAAAATGTATGGGCTTTCAGGCGGGAACCAAGAAAACTGTCCATAATAATTATGGCGTGTCCGTAACGGTGTCTGTAAAGCCTGGTTCAACTGCACTACACTGTAGATCAATATAGTTATGATGATAACAGGAACATACAAGCTGGCATTGTAATACATGTAGCACTGAAGTTTACAAAATAAATCTATTGACAAAAAAAAATTATACTCTTTACATATACACTACTTACTTTCTATTGAACTCCCTAACAGACTAAATTCTTAGACGCATCGTCTAAGACATTCTCCCAAGGGCAGCAAGCAGAATTCATATGCAAATCCAGTGAAATCGAATGTCTAACTATATACTACAGTAGCATTCGTACGTTGTATGTGTGAACAGTCAACTGAAGGACGACTGTGTCGAAGAATCGCTACATAACATCTACACTGTAAGCTTAAAATGTGACAAAGCTCATTCAGCCATAGCATCTTGTACAGCTAAAGCTGCTTTTATAAATAACAACAGGGTCGAATGGAGAAGATTGAGTAGTGAAGTCTGCGCTGGGCACAATTAATGCGAAGATGGTCAGCAACGAATGCTTCAAATTTAAACCAAGCACACGGTAACTGAAATATTGACAATATGAACTTCTTCCTCGGAAAAAATTGAAGCATTATTCGAAAGAAATGCCTTTCTTGAAACTTCGAGAGGGAAGCGGCGATCAAACTTGTTTAGGAGAAGGAAGCTCATGGTAATAAGTTACTGTACATGTAAATAGCACATGCAGGGGTCATCGTCAAAAGCTAAATTTAAGTGTAGAATTTCAAGCGATCCAATTGCGATCGTAACAAAATGTGTATTTAAGCCTTTTAGTTTAAAATGTATCGTGAAACGATGCACAACAAGAAAAATCGCAGCACAAATGGATTGCTTGAAACTGACAAACGCGCGAAGTGATAGATCGGCGAAGTAACTGCTAGTGTGATAAATGGAACCACATAGTAAGAGCTAAAATTTCAGGAAATACAATCTGGTTCAAAAGGACTGATTTAGCTACCGATGAGATAGGACACCTACTGTGGTAGAGCGAAAAAATACATTCAACAACTGAAAATCTACGAGAAAACTATGCCGATCTGCTAGACCGAAACACTCTTGAAATCGAATGATCGAACCAGTTGCTAAAATCAATTTCAGTATCAGGAAATATACACTGTTGAGATTTAATAACTCTTACCTTTAAACAGGCACCTGGCAGTAACGGAGCACACAAATAAAGCGTAAACTCTTATAAAAAGGCGGTCAAAACTACACAAGATTGTTTAGCAGATGTGAAAAACAACCGTTGATAAATGTGCAAAGTGCATAGCATTTTGGGCAGGGCTGATAATGATCACGTGGTGTGTGACGTAGTTTGTTTGCATCGTGCAAATGTTTTCCATATTTTCCTGTATTGTTCAATTGTTATTTCGAGATATGACAACCGCGTTCACCGCACTTTTCCTATTCGCGACATGACAAAATCATCTCCTGCTTTTAATAGAGGACATGGTATTGATGACTTCATATATGTTAATTAATAGACATTTTTTTCTCGTAAATTAATAAAAATTAGTTGTCTTTGGAGACAAAATTCCTCGCTTTTAAAAGTGGAATGGTAGATTCGGGACTTTGCAAGAAGGCGAAATGACTAAGCATTTTTTTTTTCAGCGAGCCCGATACTTTTTTTCACTTTAATTTTTAAAATACAAGACCGTGACCGAGACTTATGAAAAAATCGAGACTCCGATGTCTGGAAAACCGCTAAAACAAAAGATACTGCGTGATTAGTGAAGTACGAAGTACAATTTTACAAACGCCATAATTTTTGAAAGACCGTTCGCCACCCGCTTTGCAACTTTAAAATTTCACGACAATTCAGGAATTTTTTCAGGATAATTCAGTAATTCCTTTGCCGCATGTTTATCTTCAGTTTACGCTTTTATATGGGCATGTAGTTTTCTTAAAACAAATTTTAGAACCGTTCACGGAAATTGCTTCCGATATTGGACTCGATATTCACAATATTACGGCTGTCTGTCAGTTCCGCGGCCTGTTAGCGCCCGCCCTTATTTTAAGGAAATGACGAGAAAAAACACGAAAATTTGTTTTGTACCCAGTCACATTGAGTAAACATTTAATCCAGGGCATTCGATTCGAAATGGGCAGAAAAGTCTAAACTATGATTTAGGGACCAAGACAATAGAAAAATAAACAATGTAACAAAGCACTTGTGACGTCACCGGAAGGATGGGTGTCGCCCTGGTATTAACCCCTTTCCACACCTTTAATTTTAATTTTTTTCAAAGTGAAAAATTGGGTTTAGGTCACGCAGGAAAAGGAGAAGACTAAAGGAGTGGGGGAAAGTTATCCTTGATTTGAGATTCGAAAATTGTCTGTCAAGGGTTTTTGTTTCCTTTGGGTACTGTGCGAATGATCATGATGTCACCTTAACAGATCCAGGGGAGTCCTCGGAATTTTTTGGTGGGGGTGCACCGCCCGGTTCTCCGAATCCTGACCCTATTTCAGACCAAGCTACGCTATTTTTCATACCCGTTTTCTAGACTACGAGCAGTCTCTTTTTCCCAGCTTAGTCCTTCGAGCGAGAAACGAAAAAAAAAACATTAGCGAACGGATAATGCCCGCGCGAAATACAATACACACTGCGGTTATAAACATGACAAAACAACGCATGTTGTAAAAAACTTTGATTAATGACTTCACGTTTCGTATGCTTCAACATACATCTTCAGAAGTGACGGTTGGATATAATACAATAAAATTTAAATGCTACGGAGAAAGACTGGAACCTAATTTAAAAGAAATGACAATAGTGAAAAAAAGATAATATAGAGGTTTTGCACGGCAGCCATATTGCATGGCAGGAGCAATAGATTCTTCTCCCTATGGGAAAGAATGCTCTTTCTAATGCAAAACATTTTCATTGTTCCTGCCATGCAACATGGCTGCCGTGCAAAACCTCTATACAGACCTATCTTAAAGTCTGCTAGAAAATATAAACATAAACAAGGCTAGTAAAGAAAATGTTTCTCACTACCCACATTTTCATTTAAAGCTGGTTTTAAATCCTTAATCAATAATGTCTCCTTAATTCTACAATGGATATACGATCGCCCAGTTGTTACAAAATCATCCCATTTAATGTTGTGGCCCGTTGACGTCATATGATCTGCAATGGCTGATGCGTGACAACCCTTCGTGAGTGCTTTAAAATGTTCAGTTTTTCTGTCATGTAATCGACGCTTTGTTTTACCTATATAAAAATCGTCACAGTCCCAGCAGCTTACCTTGTAAACGACCTTTGACATGAGAGAGCGGCTAAGTCTGTAGGTTTCGCCCGCGCGAAACTGGGGGCGAGGCAGACGCGCCTCGCCCCCAGTTTCGCGCGGCCATTATTCGTTGACAAAGCTGGGAAAGAGAGACTGCTCGTAGTCTACCCGTTTTCAGACCAGACCTCAAAAATCCTAGCCTGTATACAACCAACTAAAATCCATAACATTCAGACCTGATTACGTTTCTATGCTATCATCGTTCCGTTCACTTAATAACTAGACCCTATTTCAGACTAAAATGGTCAAAATCTGTAAACAAGTATTAAACTGTATTTGCAACGGACCACCGTAACGAAATAGAAGCACCGGATCCTGTAGTATAAAAATTCGAAATATTGGATATTTTACAAATATAGTTGTTACCGTTTATCAGCCTTGCTTTTTTTATCAAATCGTTTCAAAATCTGTACCCGTTTTCAGACTGAAACGGCTCAAAACCCATACCCTTTTAGTCTCCCACGCAGCCGTTTTATTTTTCTCGTCACGCAATGCTCCTCCCCACTAGCGCTTTCCCCTCTAACTGAACGCCTAGAACAGGCTACGGGGGGGGGGGGGTACTCTCCAAAATACCTATACGGGTATGCGCCACCCAAAGGGGTCGTGAGTTAGGAACTACTGATATATAACGGGTATCCATTTCGAGAGAACTTTCCTAGAACAGGCTGTAATGATTTGGAACTCACGAAAACTTCAAATTATCAGTTGATATATAATAATCATTAAAAAGGGCTATTAAAATTTATTAACTTTATAAAATAGTGTATTAAAAATTGGCCGATTTCAAGAACGGGATATAATTTGTGAATTACATACTGTAAAAAACTTGTGAAATATTAGTTTTTATTTTCACAGGGTGCAAAGTCTTAAAACTGTGAAAATTAAAAGGCATTTTTTACCACAGGCAGCCCAAACGTAGTGTGTGAGCCACATCAAATTACAGATTCGAAGCCGGTACATAGTTAAGCAGCAGTAAAAATATCTAGAATAGTCGAAATAGAAAGTACGGTGGCCCACATCTGCCACGGCAAAACGTACTTTTCCACGGCAAACATACTTTTCCACGGCAAAACATACTTTTCCACGGCAAAACATTGAAAGAAATTGAAAAAAAAAATTGAAACATCTCTCGGTCCGCGAGAGCTCCGCTATAAGTCAACTCCAGCCTCACTTACACTCAAAGGCCAGAGTATTAAGCACACAACTGTAAAATGGTCTATTATAGAACACGTGCACTTACCACAATTGTCAGTTAGGGTCATTCAGCCATCATGCTATTTGCAAGCTAGTATAATGTGGGCAAAGTACTGAACTGAAAGGAGATCAAAAGGTTATAATTATAGGAGCCAGAGACACTGCGAATGAGAAAAATACAATAAAGATTCAAATAAAAGTAAATAACCAACCTTGAAGCCCGGGATTACTCAACAAAGTTTTGTGTGGGGATGCGCCACTCGTAGCTAGGTCCAAACCCTGAACCTTTTATATACCGTTTTTGACAGAAAAGGTAACCCTTTCAGGTCCATAGAAAATGGTACTCCTTTCATATACCTACTAAAGAAACACAACACTGCATCTCTTTGCCATACCTAGCCTTTTAGATGAATTTATGAAACGGAAAAACATCAAGTGTTACCACTAGCACTACCACTTGCGTCTGTACGAGATATTTTGAAAGGCCCTTTTTATGATACCGTATAGCATGAAATTTTTGTGGGTTTTAATTTTTACGGATTTTGCGGATAGCCCTCGATCCGCAAAAATAAGTTCCCGCAGAAAAAAACTCTCGTAAAATTATACTCCGCAAAAATTTACTCCCTTCAGTCAAATTTTTTTAGATTTTCTTTAAATTTCCTAAAAGAAGAAAAAGAGGTTGACTTCGTATTTTTCTCAAGGGAATTCCATACTTTTGGTCCCCGAAAGCGAATATTTATTAAATAATCCATAGTTAGTTCTTGCTCGAGGTAAATAATATGATTGATTTGCTACACTTCTTGTATTATAACTATGATTGTTATTAGTGAACTAAAAAAGGTGTCAAAATAGAAAGGCAATATAACTTGTCCGATATTTAAACATAAAAATTGCCACTTGTAATGTAACGATCAATATCATTGCTGTTGTTGAAAAAAAGAACTCTGCTTTTCGATATAAACTTGCGTTACTAGGACGATATAGAACGTAATTTAGAACTATTAACATTGATTTTTAATAGAAAACATTTTTTTTCAATAGTAATAACATTTTTTTCTTGCGCATGGCAGAGGCGTGCGCAAGAGTAGGCTTTTCGTTTGATTTTGGCGGTTGCGTCAGTCCTTTAGGACATGCTGTATCACCTTCGAGGCTTTTATAGAATTCAGTCTCTATATAGAGCGTACCGTAACTCGACAAGCAATAGAAATTGAAAATATTAAGTTTTCTTCCTTGTTAATGCTCTGCTGCTTGAACAGGAAATCGCAAAAATTAGTTCTCAGCAGAAATTTCAGTCATCTCATTCTCGGAGACCCAGGGGCAGTTAGTCGGGGAGGGACGAAGTAAAAACTTGGCAAAAATCAGCGCGACGAAGGCCAAGTTTTTATTTGGTCCCTCCCCGACTAACTGCCCCTGGGTCTCCGAGGATGCAGTCATCTCGAACCGCAAAAAATCGTTCCCGCAAAACACAAAAAATCGCCAATCCGCCGGCAAAATAAAACTCCCGCTAAAATTTCATGCTACACGTTACCTAAATGACAGTTTTCCCTATTCTTTTCTATACTTCAGTTCGTGAAATCCCAACCCTTTTATATACCTCCAGGCTAAAAAAGGTACAAAAATAAAAGTAAACTGCAGAAGATCGCAAACGATAATGCTGCTAATGATACGTAGGATCTACGAGAGACCTAACCAGCCAAAAAATGAATAAACAAAAACAATGAACTGCAAGGCTGATCTGACTACGTAAAAAAGTAAAATTTGCGAGACACCATCACGACAGAAACCGATAAAGTAGGATCGTAACCGTGGACAGCCTGTTTCGTTGCTATTGCAACTCATCGGCACGGTGTAACGATCTAAATGTCGCCAGCAAGAAAAGCCAGCGCAAATAGATTGCACAATGATATTGTGAACGAGTCATTGTGCAATCTATTTGCGCTGGCTTTTCTTGCTGGCGACATTTAGATCGTTACACCGTGCTGATGAGTTGCAATAACAACGAAACAGGCTGTCCACGGTTACGATCCTACTTCATCGGTTTCTGTCGTGAGGGTGTCTCGCAAATTTTACTTTTTTACGTAGTCAGATCAGCCTTGCAGTTCATTGTTTTTAAGAAAGGTACCCCTTTCGGGCGGAGCATCCCCGTGTAGACCATTATAGGGAGTACTCGCTCCCCCCCCCCCCCCCCCCCCGGGCCTAGAAGTGCTTTGACCTATGTCAATTCGGCGATTAAAAAAGCTAGTTATAAACACTTCTTGCACGACTGAACGATGGGAGTTGTGAGGCTGTCCTTTTGTAAAGAAAATTTTTATTTTGTCCTCTTTTTTTCAATGATGAGCTAAGACTGATAGAATAACTGAAATAATTATTTACTTAGAGTAAATTCACAATCTTATCTGAGCCCCAAATGATCGAATTTTTACAATGTTGCGGGTAGTGCAAAAGCGCGGGTAATTAATATATCACAAGGCGCCCAGGCTCACGAACAGACCACTTTGTTGCGTTCGTGCAATCTTAAACTTGTGTTGGGTATCCTGTGTAGTAGCCGGATTGAATTTAGCCTCTCTCAGTTTCTCTGTTTCGACGCCACTTTAGCATCCCCGCCCCCGAAGATTCTTTAGTTCTCTTCATGGGCAAACAGGGTATCTACTTTGGCATCTCCCCGAACGTTTTCATCTCAGGGGGGGGGGGGGGGGGGGGGGGGGGGGGGGGGGGGGGGGGGGGGGGGGGGGGGGGGGGGGGCTATATTTGTATAGCACTTTATCATTGATTTAGTAACTTACTTAGATCTCTCCGCGCCAGGAGGCGCATAAGGCCGCAACCCTCGTCTTCCAACACGCTCTGTCTTCCGCTATGACTTTGACTTCTCTCCAGCTTTTCCACCCTTCGCACTTTCGCTCTTTTTCCACAGTTCGTCTCCACGTGGTCTTTGGTCGACCTACTGCCCGTTTCCCTTCCGGTTGCCACCCTAATGCTACCCTGCAGTTATCGGTTGCATCTTTTCTCAAGACGTGACCGATCCAATTCCAGCGTCTCCTGCGGATCTCATCACTGATCTTGTTTATTCCTGTTATCTCCTCTATCCTCTCGTTGCTCACTCTCTTTGGCCACCGAATTCCGAGGATTCGTCTGAGGCACACAAACTGGAATGCGTCCATCTTCTTTTCCTCCACCTTTGTCATTTTCCACGCCTCGCATCCGTAGAGTAGTACTGGGCGTACTAGCGTCTTGAACAGCTTGATTTTCGTTTGGCGTCCTATATTCCGTAACCTCCATATCTTCGTTAGGGTATAGAACGCCCCTCTTGCTTTATTTAGTCGGTTCCTAATATCTTCAGTTCCACCACCATCTTTCCTGACCTTTGCTCCGAGGTATACGAATTCTTCCACTTCTTCGACTTCATCTTCTCCAATCTTAACCCGGTCCTGCCGTCTTGCATTCGATCTCAACATCTTGCATTTTGCCGCGTTGAGCTTCAGTCCTACACGCCCGGCGTTCTCCACCAATCGATCCGTCTTGCTCTGTATGTGTTCGTACTTCGACGAGATCAGAGCAATATCGTCTGCGAAGTCAAGGTCTTCTAATATGCTGGTGAAGTTCCATCGTATTCCATTCTTATGCCCGTGTGTCGTCCTTCTCATCACCCAATCTATTGCTATGAGGAAGAGGAATCCTGACATAACACATCCTTGTTTGACTCCCGTCGTGATCTTGATCCACCTCGTCTGTTCCCCGTCATCCATTACCGTGCACTCAAATTCCTCATACATGATTTTGACCATCTTCACCAGCTTTTCAGGTATGCCGTATGACTTCATGATCTTCCACAAGCTTTCTCTATGGATCGAATCAAAAGCCTTCTCGAAGTCAATGAAGTGTGTATACAGCGTCGCTCTCCACTCGTTCACCTGCTCCATGATGTTGCGTAGGATGAAGATCTGCTCCACTGTGCTCCTATTCCTACGGAATCCTGCCTGTTCCCTTCTGAGAGCCTCATCCACTCCCCGTTGGATCCGTTCGATTATGACTCGGCCCATGATTTTGCTCATTACTGGCAGCAGTGTCACTCCTCTCCAGTTTTTACACTCTTTCAAGTCCCCTTTCTTTGGTAGTTTGACGATGATTCCTTTCTTCCAACTGTCCGGTATTCTTTCCTCCCTCCATATCTTCCTGTATAGTCTTGTCAGTTCTTGTACTGCTGTGTCACCGCTTGCTTTCAGCAACTCTGCGGGTATTTCGTCCATTCCAGGTGCCTTTCCACTTTTTGTCTTCCTTAGGGCTTGTCTGACTTCGTCTTCCCTGATCTCTGCTGTGTCCATCTCCCCCAACTCTTCTGCCGCCGTCTCCTCATCTGTTACAGGGTTCGTAGGCGCCTTCCTCACAAGCACTTCTTCAAAGTGCTCCGCCCATCTCTCAAGTCTCGCCTCCTTGTCCTTGATTACTTCTCCCTGCTTATCCTTTACGGCAGCGGCTTGTCTCATCTTCTTATTAGTTAGTCTTCTTGCCGCCTGGTACAGCTCTCTTGTGCGTCCTTTCTCAGCAGATCTCTCAGCTTCCTTAGCGATCTCTTCTGTCCAGTGTCTCTTGTCCTCTCTTGCCCTGCGCTTCACTTCTCTGTCTTTCAGCCTGTATTCTATGCGCAACCTTCCTTTGACACGTTCTGACCTGGTACTGTCAATTTTATTTCCTATCTGCCTCCTTTCCTTTATCGCCCTCCATGTGCCATCCCTCAGCCATTGCTTGCTCCTCTTCTTCACCCTTCCTATCACCTTGTCTGCAGTCTCCGTGTACACTTTCTCTATCTGGCTGTAGTCGTCGTTCACGTCCCCCTCTACCTCTAGTGCTTCGAACCTGTTGCTCAACTCGATGTTGAACCGCTCTTTGAACATCGCACTATCCAGCTTTTGTGTGTCAAACCTGGCTTTGATCTTCTTCCTATTTGGGTCTTTGTGGAGCTTCAACTGTAGTTTCGTTACTACGAGGTAGTGGTCGCTAGCTGCGTCTGCTCCTCGCTGTACTCTAGTGTCAATGACTGACGTCCTCCATATTCTCCTTATCATGATGTGGTCTATCTGGTTCCTTGTTTGCCCGTCAGGGGAGACCCACGTGGCCTTGTGTATATCCTTATGAGGGAAGCGCGTTCCGGTGATGACAAAGCCGTTAATGGAGCAGTACTCGCACAGCCTCTCTCCATTGATTTAGTAAGCGAACAAAAAATGACAATAAACATAGATTATCCGATTACAACAAACTGTCCGATTACAACTTTGCAATTTAATTAGAGGAAAATACGTACAGAAGTTTCGAAATAATCATATTTGAGGAAATTGGAATAGTTATGGTTAAAATTGAAACAAAGCTCGCAAAAGCAGACTCGTCCTTTTTATTTGTAGTGGCTTTCTTTTCCTTGCCATACTCCCCGATGAAGGATCCACCTTCGTTAACCCTATTTTTCCCTTGGGGGTGGGGGGCGGGCACTATCATTGCCCGCACTCACTTTCAAAGTATAAAGCAAGGCTGATACTACGTAGAACATTTAACGCGACAACGACATGATAGAGCCCAAACTGAAATCCAAAATGCAACCGTGGACAGCTGTTTCGACCTGGTTGGGTCTCGTCAGCACGGTGTAGTAGCAAAAAGATAGAAAAACTAGCGCGAACGCCAATTCTCTATCAAATCGCACGTGGTGATGACCACAGATGAGCTCAAATTTAATTTAAAGTTTGCCAATTGACACACGTCACAGCGGCGCGCGACCATGAGTAATAGGCACAGAATTTGAAATATCATGTCGTTGTCGCGATAAAGAAAGTGAGGATAGACAGAACCATCCCTCAGCGAATACATGGCCAATACCATGTAAAAAATGTAAGCAGCATATACATTAGCCTGCGCGCAGACGTGCGTATCCGATTTCCTTCGGATACGTCTGCGCGCAGGCTACATATACATCTCCAGATCCTACGTACATCAGCAGTATTTTCGTTCGTGGTCCTTTGCTTCTTATTTACTAACTTTCAACACTCATTTTTCAGCAAGGAAAACGCAAACCTGGCAGACCGAAAACAATGTTCCACAAATCGTTATTAAAGGTGATAAACAGTGAGCATCCCCCGCTCCCACATGAAATCTGAAGAGCTGCCAAAGACAAGAAGCAACGGCGGAAGATCGTGGCCGACTGCCTTGCAGCCGGCTGAGTAAGTGAGTGAGTGAGTGTGTGAGTAACACTCATAACTTTTTAAATATGTAATCAAACGCCATCAAACTTCGTGACATTACCTAAAATTGATCTAGCAACAATTTGGTATGATACTTTATTTATTGTTCACGAGACCTGATGTTTCCATGGCAACAAGATTTTGACAGCCATGTTCTTTGAAATTTGCATATAAAAAAAATATCGTTATAATTTTTACATTTTGTGCCATTTAGCGTTTCTCTATTGGTTTGACGTCATCGTTCCATTGTGCGAACCGCAAAGGGAACAATTTTGGACGTACCATGTACCCTCTTGGTTTCATTGTCATAGTCTTAATGCTCTTGAAGTTACGACGTGGGCACAGTGTTACCCTCAGGGCTCAAGAACTCAAAAAAAAAAAAAGCCAAAACAGGGTTAACTTGATGAAAACCTTCATAGAGCAACAACAGATTAGCGCAAATAACTGTGCGTATCCCACTCAGCGAGCTAAACTTAAACGAAAGTGGAAACAGCAGACTCGTCCTTTTCATTTGGAGCAGCTTTCTTTTCATCGCCATACTCCCCGATGAAGGATCCATCTTCGTTAAACTGGGGACCTTCACCATAATCATCCAAACTGTCGCGATCACTATCCGGGGACTTTTGCAATGAACATCCACTTTGGTAGGGCGGAGTATATTCGGTCCGGCTAAAGTGAACAAACAAAAGTTGCGTTACATGAAATTCACCGAAATTGTAAAGTAGCCAGAAAACTATGGAAAGGAAGACGCTGCGAGAAGAACTCGTGGTCAATGTCAATTTTGGTAGGGCGGCGGATTTTCGATCAGCAAACAAAGGCTTTGTTATTTTAACACTACATAAATTTTGATCATTTTCTCTGCGACGAACACCGTGTTTGGTTGAGCAGCTCACCTTACGTTTTAACGGGTAGGCAGTGGCAGATCCACTTTATCGTAAAGAAGAGGCAGGAGCGAACAAGGAGGGAGTGAATAAAGGGGAGTGAATAAAGGGGGAGTGAATAACGGGGGAGAGAATAGGGGCGATGAATAACCGGGGAGTGAATAAGGGGGGGAGAGAATAGGGGCGATGAATAACCGGGGAGTGAATAAAGGGGAGAGAATAAGGGGGGAGTGAATAAGGGCGGAGTGAATAAGGGGGGCGAATAAGGGGGAAATGAATAAGAGGGGAGTGAATAAGGGAAGAGGGAATAACGGGGGAGAGAATAAGGGGGTAGAGAATAAGGGGGGATTGAATAAGAGGGGAGGGAATAAAGGGGAGAGAATAAGAGGGGGGGGGGGAATAAGAGGGGAGTGAATAAGGGGGAGTGAATAAGGGAAGAGGGAATAACAGGGGAGAGAATAAGGAGGGAGTGAATAAGACGGGAGTGAATAAGCGGGGAGTAAATAAGGGGGAGTGAATAAGGGGCGAATGAATAAGGGGAGAGAGAATAAGGGGAAGTGAATAACATTTCCATAACATTTTGAAAAAGTTTACTTTCAAAGTTAAAAAATAAAATTGATCAAAGGCTCCTATGAGCCAACTGGTGAATAGAACACTCTAAATGAAACTTTGTACACACATTCGCACCCCTCTCCTAGGCGTTTTGCTCTACCAACCGTTAACCCCTGCGTCCAACTCCCCACCCTGCCCTCCCTCCCTCCCCTCCCTCCCTCCCCTCCCTCCCCTCCCCCCTCCCTCCCCTCCCCCTCCCCCTCCCCCCTCCCTCCCCTCCCTCCAATGCCGTGCCCACGGGTAAGGCAGTTAACCATTACATATCACGGGTTTAACGTTAACAGCCGATCGAGCAATCGAACGATCGAGTGAAATTTCAAAGCTTCGCGTATTCACGGGTTAAAAATGACCTTTTTGTGCCTACACATATAACAAGAAACCCATAAGTGGATTGAAACGTGTAACACGCATACACAGCTTCCGAATGTTCATTTTTTTGCTTAGTACAATATTTTGAAACCCCTCGGTCCCTCGAGATTGGAAGCAAGTTGTTCTATTGAATTGATTGGTTTTCCAAATATGATTGGTTTTCCAAATATGGCTGTAACAACTTCTTAGCAAATTGAATAATCGGAAGCTAGAAAGAAACAGTTCCACTATAACTCAATGCAAACTATAGTTTTTTAGTTGAAAGTACTTGAGTTTACTTTGTCGTTTTTTCTCACTATGTAGTCACTTGTTAAGATCTCGATTGAACTGATCACCATAAACCTTTCTTTTTGTTCATTTATAACCATGCCATTTGAACAGAAAACGTGGTAACAAAAATGTTAAAGTGTATATGACAGTGATTTTTTTTATTTGCTTGATCGAATCTACATGATGTTCTGATAAGAAAATGGAAAAAAAATTTTGATATCGATTTTCCTTCTCCGCGTTTTGGCCGTCTAAAAACGTGAAATTTCACTTCCGGTGTGTTACAAAACCGCGCAAGAAGAAAGACTGGAAATAGTCCGCTGTGACGTCAATACAAGAATGCCAGTGTCGCGATTTCCCAGTTCCTCCGTTTTTTGGTGCGTGTTGCTACAACCATAGACAACACACCTTAATAGAACCATGTTTCTTCCTCAGGGCGCATCACAAAATGTGAGGAACTGAGAAACCTCGACACCGGCATTCTTGTATTGACGTCACAGCGGACTATTTCCAGTCTTTCTTCTTGCGCGATTTTGTAACACACCGGAAGTGAAATTTTACGTTTTTAGACGGCTACAACGCAGAGAAGAAAAATCGATATCGCAAATTTGTTTTCCATTTTCTTATCAGAACATCATGTAGATTCGATCAAGCAAATAAAAAATCACTGTCATATACACTTTAAAATACGAGTAAATTCCATGACATATAGGCAAATTTTTGTTTTTGCTGTCTTTCAACTTTTGAAGTCAATTCGTATTTATAGCACGATGCCTTCTCTGCATTAATTCCTATGCAATTGAAACAAAACGTTAACAATGGCGTCACAAAATATTCGGCTCATCATGGTTATCGCTAACGTTGTTGATATTGCTATCGCTATCGCTTTCGCTGTCGTTTTCGCTATCGCTATTGTTATCATTATCGCCATCGATATTGTCGTCGTAAGAGCGGTTTTCATTTGAGTGTCGTAAAACCAAAACCAAAGTAATTACTCTGGCCAATCACAACAGTCGTAAACAATCCAAGGAACCAATCAGAGCTCGAATCAAATACATGTAGTCGGCGCCAAGCGCGGGAAAACGCGTGCAGGTAAGTCACGATTAGTTTTGGTTTTACTTAATTCTGATTGGTCGAGAAAGTGGCACGAGATTTTTTAGCCCGTCACAAAGGGTAGCAATGCAAAACCAAAGCAATTATGAGATTACTTTCACTACTCAATTCAAAACTGCTCCATCGATATCGTTGTCGTTATCGTTGTCGTTGCCGTTGCCGTTGCCGTTGCCGTTGTCGTTGTCGTTGTCGTTATCGTTGTCGTTATCGTTATCGTTATCGCTATCGTTATCGTTACGCTTACCCAGCGTTGTTTATAGAAGCGCCTTCCTCTTCATCGTACAGTTCTTCATAAGGAGTCTGCCGCTCTCTCTCACGCTTTCGAACTGCAAAAAGAAGAACAGTCATCAACGTTTCAGTAATGTAAGTAAAGATTATTTAAAATCTTGCAATGGTAAAGTAAAACAACTGTGAAAATCTTCTGGAGAGGGTTTTTTTTTAGGTCAATTGGCAAACTTTTGAATCATTGAGCGGCATCTGTGGTCATCACCACGAGCGATTTGGTAGAGAATTGGCGTTCGTGCTAGTTTTTTCATCTTTTTGCTGCTACACCGTGCTGACGAGACCCAACCAGGTCGAAACAACTGTCCACGGTTGCATTTTGGTATTCAGTTTGGGCTCTATCATGTTGTTGTCGCGTTAAATGTTCTACGTAGTATCAGCCTTGCTTTATACTTTGATTTTATCTCTATTTTTGGCTGACTAGATCTTCTCCAGATCCTACGTACACCAGCAGCATTTTCGTTCGCGGTCCTTTGCTTCTTATTTACTTGTTTTAGGCATGCAAACCTGAGAAACGCAAAACAAAGTCTCACGCTTAGGAACTACACGGATAAAAACTGCAGTCATCACCAATTCAAAAATGTTAGTTTTAAAAAATCTCGCAAAAATAAGTATTGGAAATGATTGACATGTGTCTGTCTTCGGGAGAGGTAGTGTTTTGTGGACTTGCAAAGCTTCAGAGACACAATACATCGTCGTTTTCGAGTAGCAGAATGTTTTCATAACACCTCAATTATGATACCATAACTTGGACAACATTTGGGGTATTTGTCAACCTCGTTCCCAGGGCTTTGCCCGCCCCGCTGTCGAAGGGAAAAGCCCTGGGAACGAGGTTGGGTATTTGTATAAATATTCGCCACTAAAACTGTCTTTCTCTCTATCTTCATCCACGACAGAGCTCAACCGCCGACTAAATTGACAAGGATTCGAGGGCGTTATTGAAATGAACTTTTGTTTATTGATTTTTGTAATTTAAACTCATTTTGTTTTGTACTAACCTGGATATTTAGCGCCTTGGCATCGATTGTAGAGTATGAATATGGCTAGTACAGCAAGCATAGTAACAATAACAACCATCAGTGTGATAAACCAAGCAGTTGTGAACAGTGAAGAAAAATTAGGTTCGCTTAAATCTGAAAAGAAAACAAGGAAATCAATATACTTAGTAGTAAAGGTGATATGCTGCATACCTTGACTCTTTGACAACCAAAAATACTTGCCACTTGCCTGTTCCAGAGGTTCAGATAGTTGAGAAAGGATAGGTGACGTGAGACGGAAAAATAATGCGAGTGCTTCAGGTGAGGGATAGGATAGGTATGGTCGCCTTTTTCACCCAGAGGGGTTTTCCTTAAAATTTTGGTGAGGATGGGTGGCCCATTTCTTAAAGTCCTGGCGAAACGGGAACACAATTTAACGCTAACTAGCGATAACTAGCGATAACTTGCCATAACTTTCGACAACTTGCTTTAACTATTGCGATAACTTGCGATAACTTGACTTGATATACAGTTACTGATTGGTCAATGACGAACGCATAAATAGATTATAGAGTGCAAATTAGGTTATAAAGTGCAATACGAAAGTTGCGCGAAAGTGAAAGTTGAACTGAGTCGCGCGCAGTGTACCGTGTCGGCCTCACCAAAATTTTGTTGAGAATATTGTAAACAAGAAATCGTATGAACTGCTCGTGCATTTCGTGATTTATGGGCACTTCAAATCATCACTCGTGCCCATAAATCACGAAATGCACTCGTGTTCATACGATTTCCTATACATAAACTTGCGATAACTTGCTATAACTTGCGACAACTTGCGATAACTTGCGATAACTTGCGATAACTAGCTATAAGTAGCGATAACTTGCCATAACTTGCAAAAACTTGCGATAACTTGCGACAATTTGCGCTAACTTGCGATAACTAGCGATAACTTGCGCTAATTGCGATAACTTGCGATAACTTGCATGCGATAACTTGCGATAACTTGCGATAACTAGCGATAACTAGTGATAACTTGCGATAACTAGCGATAACTTGCGCTAGCTTGCCATAACTTGCATGCGATAACTTGCGACAACTTGCGATAACTTGCGATAACTTGCGATAACTAGCGATTACTTGCGATAACTTGCGATAACTTGCGATAACTTGCGATAACTTGCGATAACTTGCGATAACTAGTGATAACTAGCGATAACTTGTGATAACTTGCGACAACTTGTGATAATTTGCGATAACTTGTGACAACTTGCAACAACTTGCAATAACTCGCGTTAACTTGCGACAACCTGCGATAACGTGCGACTCCGTTTAGCAAGGACTTGCGTGTACTAGCTTGCGATGGCTTGGGTATATATACTACAATCTCGGACAAAACTGTTGAGACAGTTCCATCTGTTTTGTAATTTTGCGCCATAATTTCACATCCACATACTTAGACAAATTGCCCCCCCCCCCCCCCCCAACCCCCATACAATGTTGTTTTAGACTGAAAATTGACCCATATATGCCTACAAATCCTGCGATTCCCAAAATGGTCGGAAGAAGGGAGGGGGGATGGCAAACAGTTACTTATTGGTATTTGAGGGTGTTTTTAGAACCATAGAGAAATGTGAGCGTAGTTTCAGTATGTCTCAACTAGTTTTGTCCGAGGTTGTAGCTTGCGATGGCTTGCCTTGGCTTGCGTTCATGTTTGACCCGGCAGGGCTTAAAACCCTAATCCATTTTTAGACCTGCAGAATTTCTCTACTTTTAAAGCAAAAATGACAAAAATCGATTCCATTTTCAAATTAAATTTGTCCAATTTTATACTCATGCTCGCATCAGAACGGCTTTAAAATCACACCAATATGGGCCACACAAATGGAACAATATGGGCCACACATACAGTTGTACTCATATAGCTTATGTGGATGGGTACCTTTGGGGTACACGAGCACACATTTAAGCTCAAACCAAAGACAAACTGGTAAAACTTCATTTTGATTATTAAATGTCGTTAAACCAACAGCTTCACAGAAAAAAAACTGTTCAATAGCTTTCATTTGATTGGACACTCTAAAGAGTATCATGCACTGACTCAAAAGTAGAGCCACATTGTACAGTATAACAAGCCACAGCACAGGTAAGCACTGCTGAATAATTTTAGTTAGAATCAAAATTCAAGAAAAATCCCAAATTTAATTTTGTAAAATATTGAAAAACCAACTGTACCATGTAAAAGTATTGATGAAGAGGTTTCATTTGAATGGTCACACCATAGGATTTCCTCCACAGATTCAAAAGTTAGAACAAATCAGGTACCATGCAAAAGTACTGCTGAAGAGGTTTCATTTGAATGGTCACATCATAGGATTTCGTCCACAGACTCAAAAGTTAGAACAAATGGTACCATGCAAAATTAAAAGTACTGCTGAAAGGGTTTCATTTGAATGGTCACACCACAGGATTTCGTCGACAGACTCAAAAGTTAGAACTGTATACCATGTCTTCTTAATTGATCTAGGAACTGAGGCGTTAATACTTACTGACAACACCCGGAAGTGGTCTTTCTTCAGTAACGTCACTAGCTGGACTCTCGTTAAAACCTTCTGAATAATCATTTCTACCAACAGTCTTAAACTCATACAGCTCAGCACTCAAGCCTCCAATCTCAGTGCTCTGTGTCTCAAAATGATTCACCCAGCTGGTGTTCTGAAATAATTCCCCTTTCACTGTAGCATAAAATGAAAACATTTTTTTAATTCACTCTTTCACCTTTTATGGGATTGTTGAGTTTAGAAATAGGGAAAGGGGTGGGTGGGGGGGGGGGGGGGGGGGGGGGATAGAGGGGGAGGGAGGGAGGGAGGGGGCAGTGTTGCATTGTAAGCCTGACGTAAGTGGAATTTCAGCGAAGAAGGAAGCGGGATTTACTTTCGGTTTTAGTTTCGGTTTTCGAATGCTAGTTATCCATTGTTTTTCGTCTTGAAACAACGAAGGGGAAGGGGAGTTGAGAGGTGTCCACCCCTCACGCTAAAAAACTCCATGAATGCAACTCAGAATAGTGTTTCCTGGAGGCCACCGTAAACAACCACTAAGGAATTATAATTAGATGAATGCTGAATGAAGACCTACTAAGTCATTGAAATCACGTACAAGTCTAATGGTCAGCATGTCAAGACGTGAGATCTCAATGTCCCATAGCTTAAGGGGCTACGTCACGAGGATTTGGCTCACAAAACTGTGATACAACTATTGACAAACACCTTTAATCATGCACAAAATGTTCTTAAAGCCCCCAAAAAGACAATATAAAAGTGGATTCTGAAAGGAACAACGAACAACAGCCATATTTTTATCGATTTTTCCAGGACACGAAAGAACAATTTGAAAAGTTTAAACTAAATTTTTTAAGTTGCAATCCATTTCCATCCTGGCCTTCCGCTGATAGTGGAGGCGCGGTGGTCTAATGTCGGTCCGAAGGTCGGTGGTTTGAGCCTGGTGTCTGCCGTCGTGTTGTTTCTTTAGACAAGAAACGTTCCCGCACGTTGGTCTCTCCACCAGGTGTTGGTCTCTTGACCAGGTGTATAAATGGGTACCGGCGACATAAAGCTGGGGGGGAAACTTTGCGATAGACTAGCATTCCCAAGGGGGGGGGGGGGGGGTAATATGTATTTTGGCTATTCAAAGTGATGCCAAAATGTGGTGACATCCCTTTCTAGGAAACCTATTGGGGAAACCTAATCAAATGTTATGGAAACCTATTCAAATGTTCGGGAAACCTATTCAAATGTTAGGAAAACCTATTCATATGTTGGAAAAACCTATTCAAATGTTGGGAAAACCTATTCAAATGTTGGGAAAACCTATTCAAATGTTGGGGAAACCTATTCAAATGTTGGGGTAATCTATTTAAATGTTCGGGAAACCTATTCAAATGTTAGGGAAATCTATTCAAATGTTCGAGAAACCTATTCAAATGTTCGGGAAACCTGTTCAGATGTTCGGGAAACCTATTCAAATGTTCGGGGAACCTATTCAAATGTTAATGTTCAGGAAACCTATTCAATGTTGGGGAAATCTATTCAAATGTTCGGGAAACCTATTCAAATGTTCGGAAAAACCTATTCTAATATTCGGGAAACCTATTGAAATGTTCGGGAAACCTATTCAAATGTTGGGGAAACCTATTCAAATGTTAAGGAAACCTATTCATATGTTAGGGAAATCTATTCAAATATTCGGGAAACCGGCCTATTCAAATGTTCGGGAAACCTATTCTAATGTTCGGGTTGGGGTAATCTCGTCCCTAGGGACTTCCCCGCTTTCAAAATGGCGGGCGGGGCGGACGTAGAAAACACTGAACAGAAGCTGCGAAAATACTCCAAAAAATCTTGGTTTTTTTTGTAGCGTAAAGCGTGACAAAATGTCTGTGTTTCGTTTGAACGACGGTTTCTGATTACCAGTAAACAAACACAGCTGCAAATCGCTGAAAAGAACCTCCGAAAACATCATTAATCATGTATCACGTGACATAATAGTCTACGATTCTTGGAGTATTTAAGCAGCCTGCCATTTTAAAAGCGGAGAAGGACCTGAGAACGAGTTTTGATAGGTTACAATTAGATTATGATTATGATTATGATTTCTATCACGTGATAGAAATCAAGAGCGAATAAATCTACTAGACGTTCAAAACTTAACAACAAATACTCTTCACAGACACTTCAAAAACGCAAAGAAGCGGCCGCCATTAGGTTACTCACTCTACTCACTAACTACAACAGAATAGATATTAAGTAGCGTAGCCAATAAGAGAACAGCATTCGTGATAGAACGCACTAGTAGATTTATACTAAAACAGAATGGATAGTGAGTAGCCTAGCCAATAAGAGAACAGCATTCGTGATAGAACGCTGACTAAAACGTAATACAAGATGGCTCCTGGGGAATAATAAACACTTCATGAATGGATCAGTCATTAAGTGATTTGTAATATTAATAGCAATACAAAAAACACAACACAGTTTGAAAAAACGCGCCGAGCACTCGAGGTAAACATCAATCGCATCATAATCATGCCATCTTTTGTCACGGTCTGATCACGTGCGCTAGCGGGCAACAATGCACTGTTACCAGAAACCCATAAGTGGGTTGAAACGTGTAACGCGCATTCACAGCTTCCGAATATTCACTTTTTGGAAACCCCTTGGTCCCTCGAGATTGGAAGCAAGTCGTTCTAGCGAATTGATTGGTTAATATTTTTATCTTGATTTTCCAAATATGGCTGTAACAACTTCTTAGCAAATTGAATAATCGAAAGCTTGTTTTGAAGCGTACAAGAGACATTTGCACGTTTCAACACACTTATGGGTTTCTGCTGTTACCCTCTGAAGTAAAAAATGTTGCCCGCTTTCGCAACTGTTGCCCACTGATGGACGTTTGGCGGGAAACAGTTGTTTGTCAGATGTCATGTGACCATGAATCAACCAATGAACGCGCGCGTTGTATTGAGAAAAACTCCAGCTATATAACAATAATTATTCATACTTACATTTCTTTCTGTACATGACTAGAAACTCATGAGTGTATCCTCCACCCAAACCAAAGTTGTAAGTAACTTTCACCTTGTCCACTGCAATTCCCTCAACAGTTGGTCTTTCAGGTTTGGCAGGGGCTGAAAAACAAACCGGAAATAAATCACATTTTAATCTTAAGGGTTCCAAAACATTTTAACAACAACGGCCGGAACAACGCCACACGGAAGGGCTGCTTTAGAGCATTTCTTTGAATGGTCACAGATCTACAGACAAATTAGGCAATACCAAGGGTAATGTTTTTATCTATGGTTTAGAACGTTAGAACCACCTCATACAACATAACAGACAGTACTACAGGAAAGCACTTTTCAATAGCTTCCATTTAAATTGTAACACTTTAGAATTTCATCAACAGACTCAAAAGTTGCAATTCCACGTTGCACAGCATAATAAACGCTGCCACATGAGAGTACTGCTCAGTAGACTTGATTTCAATGGTGACATCGCAGCTTCCATCAAAATAGATAAAATGATTTTAAGGTTCTGTGATAACAGTAGTGCCGACTCTCTTCCGCAATGTGCAACTGTCATCTGGATGACGAAAAAATGAGGGTATTGAATTTTATTATCCAACTTACGTGCAAATTTGACAGTTGTTGCTGTTTTTCGTACTTTATCCCCCCATCCTATGCTAGTCTGAGCTTGTATTTCTACAACATAGTTTTTCTCCGGTGTCTGATCCCCAAGCAGCTTCCTATTTTGATTCGCTCCAATCTCCTCCAGGTCTATTACAAGATCGTCTGCGGGTTGGGAGCCTGAGTACTCTTTAGAGCCCACTCTATATTTGGTAATAATGCCATTGGGTTCGAGTGGAGCCTTCCACGTGACCAGAATATATTTTGCGAAAGCATAAACTTCTACATCTGATGGTGGACCAGGTTCTTGGATGTGGAAAAAAATTGTTTTCTAATTACATTTAAAGACATCGAAATACATTACGATTGACCTAGAATAAATTTGCACAACGTGCAACAACAGGAAAATGATACCCTCCACCCCCGGGATTCTTTTGGGTTTTTGCGATTGTTAGGAATTTTTAGGTTTAAAATTTTTCCCAGCATATTTTTGGGGTAGTGGGATTCCGACAGAGATTTTGGTGTTTGAGGTAAAGGATATTTCCGCTTATTATTTTTTTTTCCAAAAATGGCAAAAGAAAAAAAAAACAAGAACGGATAGAGTGTTAATAGTTTTACCTTTTGTGTGTATCTTGTTGAATGCGAAAATGCGCATGGTAAGTTAGGGGTTTAGCTTTAACTGTTTTGTTCAATTGGAATTTTTTAGGTCTAGTTTTGACCCAGAGAATGCTTGGGCGGTCTCCCCCCCCCCTGCCCCCTCCTCAGGTTGCACTCAGTAATCATGGCCTATTAAATAAAAAAGCAAGACTTAAAAATCATGTTTCATACAGTTGAAACTTGAAAATAGCCAGTACTTTGCAGAATCTCAAAAACAAAGATACGAGCATCACTTAGACATTTGCAATGTCAATAAGCAATTGACAACTGTCCTACCCTGTGTAGTTTGCGAAAAGAAGTTCCCAATATCTCAACAAACTTTGTATTGTTGCACAGGGATGTGAAAAAAAAGGCAGAGACCAATACTAGGTGTCCGTCTTATAAAAATGTTCGTCTAAAAAAGGTGTCCGTCTTATAGAGGAGTCCGTCAGGTGTTCGTCTTATAGAGGTGGTGCTCTTATGGAGGTGTCCGTCTTATAGAGTTGTCCGTTAAGAGAAAGAGTTGACTGTATTGTAAAAATTAATGTAGGCTTACTTACTGGCCTCGTCAGTTGGAGCAAATACTTCAGTGCTTGCTGGTCCCTCCCCTCCGCTGTTGAAAGCTTTGATCGCCATGTTATAGTTCGTATAGGGTGTTAAACCTGATACGGTATGCTGCTGTGTATTGCCTCCTGACACATCCACAGAGTTCGCATTGGCTGGAATGGCACGTCGGCGTCTCGCAGTGAGGCGGCTTACACCCCAGTAATAAATCTGTGAAGTTTAAGTTTAAGTTTAATGAATTCGCCACATTATAAACATTTACAAGCAACTAACATAATATATACAATAACAAATGGAAAATAAATTAAAATGTGACAGGAGTAAGGAACAGAACTTTCGTTCCGATAGCAACCGAACCCCTCCTGATACAAACTATAAGATATACTAAGCTCTACATGCAATATTAAAAAGTATAGGAAACACGCGGTAAAAACTTATGACTAGAACCACTTATGACTAGAATCACTTATGACTAGAACCACTTATGACTAGAACCACTTATGACTAGAACCACTTATGACTAGAGCCACTTATGACTAGAACCACTTATGACTAGAACCACTTATGACTAGAACCACTTATGACTAGAACCACTTATGACTAGAACCACTTATGACTAGAACCACTTATTACTAGAGCCACTTATGACTAGAATCACTTATGACTAGAACCACTTATGACCAGAACCACTTATGCCTATAGAACACTGCAGAACCACTCAGAGTGAGCGGTGTTTTAGCGAGGCTCAAAATCGCAGTGTGGGCTATCGGACATTGACCTAATATCTGAATGATTGACTATTTATACTTGCATCACTTTGTGGAAGGTGTCCGGCTTAGAGGGAATTCATTGTACTGGCCTGTCTTATCCAAAAATTTAAATGCTTAAAGGGATAATGTTCCGGCTGATTTCTCGTGTTTTCATAATAATTTCCGGGAACTTGCTTTTTAAAAGCTTGCATTATTATCTTGATATAGCAAAAACAAAACCGCAAAGAAAGAAAGATTTACTAAATGTAAAAAATTAAAAAAGTGTAAATGTTGTTCATCGTGGACGAGCACTTATAGGTATATAGCTAATTCACAGGCACGTCACTCAGATATGGAAACAAATATTGCAAATTGAAAATAGAGCAGTTTTCAATTGAGTGTCGTAAAACCAAAACAAAAGTAATTAGTCTGACCAATCACAGCAGTCATAAACATTCCAATGAACCAATCAGAGCTCGTAGCAATTACATGTCGGCGGCGCCAAGCGCGGGAAAACGCGTGCGAGCAAGTCACGATTGGTTTTCGTTTTACTTCTGATTGGTCGAGAAAGTGGCGCGAGATTTATTAGCCAATCACAAAGCGTAGCAATTACTTTCGACACAATTGAAAACTGCTCTAACATGTTAAAAGTCCCAACTGGCAGGAGGCAGAACCTGACAAATATGACCGAGGAGTTAAACTCGGGTCTACCGTGAAACAACTCCAGCTAGTGGTCAGAACTCGGGACCTCCGGATTTCAAGTCCGGCGCCCTAACCACTCGACCACGCTTCCTCCTTTAATAGACAAAATGGCGGCTAAAATAACAGTGAAAATTCCACAAGATTGGAAATTTTGACTTCTTGACCCTCTTTCATGAAGTTTGATGAATATCCACCTCAATCACTGCAATCTCTAAACTACTGGTTCTGTTTTGATATATAGAATCTTTTAGTTGTATATTTGGTGGCATTTGGCGATATAACATGAAAATAAGCTAACGTAAAAATTTGGTTATTTCGGCGGGCACTATTAAAGTGCCACTACGACGAAAATTTTTGTATTTCTTTTCCGCTTTTTTAACGCAAATGATCTAACAGGTTTAGACAAATGAGAACTGCTATAAATTAGATTGATATATTCTTACACGGCCGAGAAATAGCTAGCTGGCCGAAAACCCGCGAAAATCACGTAAAATCCGTCCGTCATTACTCCGTTCATAAATCCGAGCCCACGTTCTACTGGTTTGCGATCTGGTACACGTCACTTGATTTGTGACATCAATGACTCAACACGGTTCCCTCCGGGTCACAAACAACAAAGCCAAAAGGCTCGTGTTGAGTCACTGACGTCACAAAATCTTTAGGCCAACTCGATCCAACTCTCAGGGTTCGGTCCCGGTCATTTTTGAATTGAGTAATGGCGGCAAGCCGAATTCGAAATGTACGTACGAGTTTTGATTTGAAACTTCGCAAGGTAAGTAACGAGTAATTATATTTTCAAAATATGAAGAGAACAGAAATGTATGTTTTTGATCATAGTGGTACTTAAAATATATATTACCCTGTAACCATTCACGGTTCCACGAGTAACAGTAACAGGTTTCCACGTCAGCTCCACAGTGCGAGCTGTCAGTGTTCCAACTTTCACATCCTCTGGTTTATCAGCAGGTGGATTTTGTCCTGAAAATGATTGAACTAACGGACTTACAGGACCCAAACCTTGGTCATTACCACATTGGATCTGGAATTGCCACGGCTTATAATAACCAGGATTTGGTATCGCGAATACGTTAACAGTAGCATCGCCAATTTTCTCCGTGACAAATGGACCAATGGCTTGCAAACGTCTGTATTTCAAGATATAGTAAAGCCCTGGCGCATTCCAATCTATCTTTGACATGGCCTGGGAAAACAAAATAGTGCTCAGAGAAATGATAAATTGACATTCTACTATTACGTATATAATGATGTCCGCGTTTGTGTTATATATGTTGCATAAGGTGGTTTTGACCTTTTGTCTGTGTATGAATACCTTAAACCCTGGAACATTAAAGCTATGGCAATGAAACTTAGAAGGTATATTATACGTCCGCAAAATGGTAGACGATTACGTCAAATGACGTGGAATTTACGTCATTAGTTCTGCACATTCGCTGTCTTGGATTCGCCATCTTGAAGTTCTCCAAGATGTTCTGTTTATTTGATAGAAAAGCTACCAACAAGAACTTTAAACAAAAAGTTTATTACCACGATCAGAAGCTTGTCAAAAAGGATAGATAATAAGCTTCTGCCAAAATACAACTTTAGACATTCTGCAATGGGTAAGAGCTAGATATAATTAAGTATCATGTTATTTAAAGATCAAATTAGCTACTCACAGTCCAAGCAATGTCAAGCTGCTCAGCCTTCTTTGGAAATCCCCTGAGGCCATCTGGATATTTATCTGGAACTGTTATTGGAATGATAGGAATTCAGAATTGCAAGTGTCAATCTTTAACAAACGAACGACAATTGAGCTAACCTTTAAACTTTCTTACATTTTTGTGTTTGTTTGGTCGTTAAAGGGACATCTTGTGTCCCGGCTGATAGAGGGGTTGTCATGGTTATAGCCTTAAAAACAGGAAGAAAATATCGGCAAAACAATGAAAGCAGAGACAAATTATTGGCTAACAAAGTCAAAATTCTACAAAAATGGATATTTTGATTTTTTGACTGAACTGTAATTCACTTCCATCCTTGCAACTCGGCTGCACTTTATCTCCAAACTTCTGCTTCTGTTTTGCTTTATGGAATCTTTTTATCCAATTAAGTTGTTTATTTGGTGGTATTTGGCGATATAACTTGGAAATAAGATATAAAGCGAAATTCTGATATTCGGGACATTGTCTCTTTAACAGGCCAACAGCATACGCACCGCCTACTTTAGTTTTACAGGGCTCCGTTGTTGGTAAACTCGCACGACTTGGTCCAAAACGGCTAACTGCTCTGACGCGGAAACGAAGAGTGGCCCACCCAGTGAGATTCAAAGACACTGATGTAGCGTTGGGGTTTGTGACATTTGCAATAACTCTAAATACATTAGGCTCATAAGTTGACTCCTGCTCGATCAGAAAATGAGTGATGGATGCATTGTTAGCTGCTCTAGTTCTCCAGGAGAGTGTTGTAGTGCGATTGAAGCAATCTTGTGTTTTTATGTTTGATGGAGGGTAAGGAGCACCTACGAAAAATAACAAACAGGAAACATTAAATTTGGAGGGAAAATGGCCTAATTACAGTGTATGGCTAAGTATAATTGGTAAATATTGCCCAATGGCATTAATTTCTAGTAAGAATTGATAGGTCTGAATTAAACTCAGATGGAAAATTAAACTGATGAGTTTAACCTTTTATCTACCACGTGTGTCAAGAATAAAAATTCAAGAAAATCCCAAAATTTATTTTGTAAAATATTGAAAAACAAATGGTACCATGCAAAAGTACTGCTGAAGAGGTTTCATTTCAATGGTCACACCATAGGATTTCATCAACAGACTCAAAAGTTAGAACAAATGGTACCATGCATAAATACTGCCGAGGAGGTTTCATTCGGATGACCACGCCATAGGATTTCGTCGACCGACTCAAATCTTAGAACTACACTACATGTCTCCATAATTGACTTTGTGACTTCGTTTTCTGTGCCATGAACCATGAACTTGGGCAATGTGATATTATGTCACTTTCGAGCCTGTAGATAATTCTTATTCAAAGTGTTAACCATTGATTTTAATTTTTTCGATATTTAACAAAACGGAGGTACCGTACCTACAAAATCAACAGCAGCAGATGCCGAATCTTCTGATCTCCGTGGTTCAGGTGTATAAGCCACACAAGTATAATTTCCTACGTCTTCAATCGTAATGTCCGAAATCGTCAGAACCTTTGCTCCCTCCAGCCATTGAATCTTTTCATTGTAGGCTATGATGGCGTTGTCTCTCTTCCAGAGGAATCGTAGCTCCAAAGAAGAATCTGCAGTCGCTTCACATCGTAGATCTACACGTGTTCCCTCGTCAACCTCCTTATCCTCTGGTGACCTTGTGATTCTTGTTTTCTCTGAAACAAATTTAAGGGGGCAGTGTCAGGGATGTAAATCATGTTTGGTCAAAACCATTCTACAATATCATTACTTATTTATAATGGTAATTGAACTGAGTGGAGTGCAATTTGGTCTATAATCATATGCGTGATTTCAAAATCGAACGAGCGTGCAGCGCGAGTTCGATTTCAAATCACAAGTACGATTTCAGACCAAAATTGCACGACACGAAGTTCAATTACCACTTTATTACATCCACATGGAAGTCACACAATTTAATCGCTAAAATATAGGATTTTAGTCAGTACCAATATTTTATTGATCCTGTAGCCGATTTGTAAAGAAGCGGAACCGGAAACGCTTTTGAATCTCATTTTGTATGCAAAAGGAAAACATGCGATTTCGAGCAAAAAATAGTGCGATTTAGAGCAAAGATGCGATTTAGAGCAAAAGATAGTGCGATTAAGGAATAAATTGCACTGCTGAGAGCCAAACAGATTGCAAGGATCACCATTGATTTCAAAATGGATGTAATAAACAAATAATAAATATAGATAGGCTGAGCCTAACAGCGTCGCTCTATAAACAGAAAGCCGATGATATGCTTAGCTTATAACTGAGGTGAAAGGTCGGAAGCACAAGAATTAAGACGACGCCGGGCTATTTTTCAATTTTAGCAATTCTCAAAAACAGTATTACGCGACTGTCTGCACAGTACATTTAGACCGTACAAAAGTTCACAAAACAACTTTTTCTCGGTCTAGAATAACTAGTTTGACTTATTTCCAAATAAAATACACCTGTTGCTTATCAAAAATTGTCCGAAAAACTGATTTGGAAATCAAAATTGCAAAAAATACACAAACATATTTGCATAAGGCGACCCGAGTGAAGATAGAACTATAAAATTCAAGTCTTACTTTGTTTACATAAAATCGCTTTTAAACCTGTGTAATGAATGACCAAACACATAAAAATGGACAACACAATCTTCTTTCGAAAAAATTTATTCAAATCTCCATAAGTTTACGTTTAAAAGCAAAACGCGAACCATTTATAGCGCATCGAGTTCGAGCTGTCTTCGATGAAATTTAAGAAATCAATACAACTGAATTTACTGACCATTTCGGTATCACAAAATCGTAAACCTCCTATAGACACTACCCCATTAATGACGGTGCGAAGTGCAAAGTCTGCGACGGCCCTTCACTATATAGGGCATGTAACAGGGCAACGACAATGCCTATTATTTTAAAGTACATAAGCAACTTTTTCTTTGCGTTTCAAGGTGTTTTTTTTGTCTACCAAAATAGGGCGACATACATAACGGATAGAATGCTTGAGAGAACGCATCATTGATGTGGACAGCTAAAACGCAAATTTATGAAAATGTCTGCATGCGGTCTTGTGATTGCCTTATAGCTTGCGAATACAGTCGCCTCTCATCGTTTCCGGCCGTAAGTGTCGTTGACGCGGACTAGTTATTGCAGTGGATAGTGAAAATTAACATAACGGCTTTATTTATCCTGAATGTTGAATCAGCGGACAACAACTAGACCGCTTAACGTTGTAAACGCATGTGCCGTAAATGAAAAAAACTGTATCTATTGTAAATCTGATGGCATTACAACTATGCAGCAAAACTTAAGTAGAGGGATTTTTAATTACGAAAAACTCAGTAAAATCTTCATGTATATCGCTTATATTTTACACTACAACAATGGCCAAGGCATTTGAATTAGGTATTTACAAATGGCAAACTTGAAAGATTTCAGCGAAAGGAGTTTCTCGATGGCTATTGGAAGACTGTTCAAATCTCTGGCTGAGGGCACTGGAATGTGTTCTGGCCTGCTGCAGATTTTGCTTTAGGTAAATGCAACAGGGTATTATCTCTTAAATTCATAAGGCTAGGTAGATACGAAACTAACCGATCTGGGCATTTGATGTTCAGGACCTGAAAATGTTTGTTTGTCATTCTTACCATAAACGGTTGCACTGCCATCTGCCGTTGCTTCACCAAGGATGTTCTTTGCAAAACATCTGTAATCACCCTCGTCTCGCTCTTTATTAACCTCGGCAATTACCAATGTACCGTCTGATTCTACTATGTAGGGCGTCGTTTTGAGTTCAATCCCTTCTTTATACCACCTAAATGTATGCGGGCGAGGGGCTGCTTCCGGATTGCACTTTAACCGGCCTTCAGTATCTTTAAACATGTAGAATGGTCCAAATCCTTTTTTCTTAAACGACGGCGCTGTGGCTGTGAACAGGGAAATTTTCATACATCAAGTTGGTACTTAATTAATTCTGTTAGTTGATAAATCGTTGAAATAACTAACACGACCAAATGTTTGGTTTGTGTTAACCAGTTCACGGATGTTGAAACTATACAACCATACCTTTACTATATCATTCACCTGTTCACTCCTGGAGTCGATATTATACCTGCCAACTTTTTCCGAGTGATAGGCGTGAGAATTTTTTCGTAGGAGTGCCTGGATTTCCGAAGGTGACCCGACCAAATCCGAAGAAAACCCGATCTATTTCGAAGATGTCCGAAGTTGTCCGAAGATCTTCCGAAGAATTTGGAAATTTCCACGGATCTCAGACCTCTGTAATTGTGATTTTCAGAACGATAAAAACCTACAAAAAAGTGTCATATTTTCATGAACGTAACTGGATCATGCGATCAGTTAAGGCTCATAGCTCAAATCTGTAAATCAGGAGTGAGAAATTGCTCCATAGGCGTGAGTAGGCGTGAGATCGGAGTTTCGGACTCGCAGGCGTGAGACTCACGCCTAAGGCGTGAGACTTGGCAGGTCTACGATATGTTGTTTATTTCTGGAGATTGAACATCCACTATTACGCAGTGCCACTTGGCACGCTCCGGTGAGTTCCGAAAACGTCATACTGGACGTTTGCGGACATCTCGGGAAACTGACTTCCGTTTAACTTTAGTGAAACTCGCATATCCCAGTCAACACCCTAACTATCTCTCTCTGTTCCGTTACTTTCTCTTGGAGCCAAAGGATTTATTTATTTGAATGCTTACCCAAAATGTCCACCCAGGTAGAGGATACAATCATTCCATGTTTATTCTCAGCCACACACTGGTAAACACCTGATTCTTTCTTGTATCTTACATTCTTAAAATGCAACTTGTTGTTATCAAGCGTCACCTCGTTTCTGTGAAAAGCAATGACTTAAGTACTAGTAAGTAGCTCTGATCAAGCAAGAAACTAAAGTCCTTTAAGCCCCAATTCATTACTATGAAGTTTTGCAGTTATCGAGCGACACTATAAAGAACAAAAGTGCTTACTTGTAACCATTTAACTCCAAAGAGTTGCAAAATTCAAACTTAAAAAATTAAAAATTCATTTCAGAAAATATTCAAAACAAATGGTACCATGCAAAGGTACTGGCGAAGAGGTTTCATTTGAATGGTCACACCATAGGATTTCGTTCACAGACTCAAAAGTTAGAACAAATGGTACCATGCAAAAGTACTGCTGAAGAGGTTTCATTTGAATGGTCACACCATAGGATTTCACCAACAAACTCAAAAGTTTGAACAAATAGTACCATGCAAAAGTACTGCTGAAGAGGGTTCCTTTTAATTTGCACATCATAGGATTTCATCAACAGACTCAAAAGTTAGAACAAATGGTACCATGCAAAAGTACTGCTGAAGAGGTTTCAAGTTTGAATGGTCACACCATAGGATTTCGTCCACAGACTCAAAAGTTAGAAATAGTGCTGAAGAGGTTTCATTTGAATGGTCACACCATAGGATTTCATCCACAGACTCAAAAGATAAAACCAATGGTACCATGCAAAAGTACCGCTGAAGAGGTTTCATTTAAATGGTCACACCATAGGATTTCATCAACAGATTCAAAAGTTAGAACAAATGGTACCATGCAAAAGTACTGCTGAAGAGGTTTCAAGTTTGAATGGTCACACCATAGGATTTCGTCCACAGACTCAAAAGTTAGAAATAGTGCTGAAGAGGTTTCATTTGAATGGTCACACCATAGGATTTCATCAACAGACTCAAAAGTTAGAACAAATGGTACCATGCAAAAGTACTGCTGAAGAGGTTTCAAGTTTTAATGGTCACACCATAGGATTTCGTCCACAGACTCAAAAGTTAGAAATAGTGCTGAAGAGGTTTCATTTGAATGGTCACACCATAGGATTTCATCCACAGACTCAAAAGATAGAACCAATGGTACCATGCAAAAGTACTGCTGAAGAGGTTTCATTTAAATGGTCACACCATAGGATTTCATGAACAGATTCAAAAGTTAGAACAATTGGTACCATGCAAAAGTACTGCTGAAGAGGTTTCATTTAAATGGTCATACCATAGGATTTCATCAACAGATTCAAAAGTTAGAACAAATGGTACCATGCAAAAGTACTGCCAAAGTGGGTTCCTTTTAATTTGCACATCATAGGATTTCGTCCACAGACTCAGAAGTTAGAACAAATGGTACCATGCAAAAGTACTGCTGAAGAGGTTTCAAGTTTGAATGGTTACACCATAGGATTTCGTCCACAGACTCAAAAGTTAGAACAAATGGTACCATGCAAAAGTACTGCTGAAGAGGTTTCATTTGAATGGTCACATCATAGGATTTCGTTAACAGACTCAAAAGTTAGAACAACACTACAAGTCTCCATAATTGACTCTGGGAGTGAAAGGGTTAAAAAAGTACATCTTTAACTCATTAATAATTCATCACGTCTGAACAAAGAAGATCATAAGCGTGATGGTGGTTTGAAAACCCGACATCAATTAGCATATATTTTAACGATTTTATTTCTTTATTTTTTCTATATGAATAATCAGTTTGGGAAGCTACATCAAACATGAAAGGGTGTTTAATGTAGCTTGATGAAGGCAGTTGTACACTATAGTGTAAGTGTAATTTTAGATCGACTACGAGTAGTTCTTCACTTTTTCTCAGGGATAGTAGAGCTAGCGAAACGCGAGCGCGCGTGAAAATCACCCACCCGAAAAAATATACCATGCGCGATTATTCTTTTGTTAAAACAATAGAATATTAGAGCACAAAAGAACGACAATACAATAGAATACAATACCATAGAATATATTAGAATACATAATTTTACTTAATACAATGAATGTGTACAATGTACAATAGAACTAACACCCTAAATCGGGCATCATATGCGAAAAAAAGGCGAGAGAGAGAGATTTTCTCTCTCCCCGCCGCGTCTCGCCTTTCTCGCGTGGGGTGATTTTCACGCGCGCTCGCGTTTCGCTCGCTCTACTATCCCTGAGGAAAAATGACGGAGTACTCGTAGTCTGGTGTAACTTAACATAAGATTCGATAAGAAAACTTACGTTGATGTGACAATTTTCTTTCCGTCTTTGTACCATTTAAACGATGGAATAGGATCAGCAAAAACATCACATGTTAAAGTTCCATTTCCGTTTATATCAATGATTTTTTTATCTTCTGGAGCTTCCGTCGTCCATCTTGGAGCAACTGCAAAATAAATTATACATAAACAAATGAAGAACGGTCAAGATCCTAACTTCCGATTGATGCGAGACAGTCCTGTGTTTTACTTCAGAAATGTCTCCAACGTCCAAGCCATTGGCATTTTTCAACTAGTTAGATAGATATCCTTTATTTCAACAGCCTCCAGATGGGCCCTGCATACATTATAAGAAGGGCACACATGTATAATAACTAAATAGATGAGATAAATCCATTTGCTGCTGCCAAATCTTTCTCTTTCTACTTACCTTCCACCTCTAAGTTTATATTATGAACTAGAGGATTGCCGCCACTTTGAATATTTGCTGCCTCACAACTGTATGAACCTTGATGCTGTCCACGTTGCACGTTAATAATATTCAGAAGTCTTCCATGGAACGCACTTGCAATCTCGTAAGAGTTCTTTCCATGTACGAGTTTCACTCCACCCTTCTTCCAAGTTATTTTTGGTGCAGGTCTGTGAGTAATTTAGAAAAGAGGTTATGAAATGACTTCCATGACAAGAAAATATAATCTGGAAGATCAACCCTCGAGCGTTCAGGACCGGGAGAGAGAGAGAGAGAGAGGGGGGGGGGGGGGGGGGGGGGGGGGGGGAAGAGGAAGGCGGTACCCTCCTCCCATTTTAGGAGGCGGTAAAACCTAATCGGGGTGCTTACCATTTGTATGAAAATACCGGTTGGGGTGACCGTTGCATAATGATAAGCGATTTTCCAAATTTACCGACCAACCGATGAGATTGCACTTACTATTGAAGCGTACAATCGAACCTCCCGTAAGCGGACACCCTCGGGACTACGGGTAAGTGTCCGTTTATGGGAGGTTGAAAACAAATAGTGCACTAGAGGGCGTATAATGCACCAGTACCTGTCTTTTAAAGCTTTTAAGACCACTTGTAATTGTATTATCCATCACAAGGTTGTTGGATGTTGCTTTTTATATTACACAAAAAAATTGAACACTAATTTAAAAACTACGGTTCAAGATTGAAAGACTTGCCGCTAAATAAATGTACATATCTGTGAAGCTCTCGCATTGTCTTCACACGAACTAATGTAAGCCATTAAAAAGCAGTAACATACTCAATCTGCCATGTTTTGGAGGTTGACAGAACAGAAGTACATACTTTATGTAAATTGCATGTAGTTATTTTCTAAAACGCAGTGTCCTTAGGTAAAAAAAACTATCGATGAGTGTCTGCGTTCGCGGTTCCCTGATCTTAAGGTCTCTTAAATATCCGACATCTTGAAATCGAAATGACTAGTTACCTATACATGTAACTGTTTTATTCAGACTCACATTTCGCTTTTGTTTAGGTCAAGCACAATGATAAACCATTAAAACCGAACCTATTTTGTTAGAAATTTTCTTGATATAGTTTACTGTCCGCTAACGGGAGGTTATTTTAGACTCTGTGATGGACCGCGAGTAGGTGTCCGTGTCCGCTTACGGGTGATTAAAAATATAGTGTCGGAGAAGATAAATCGCGCCGGGACCGCGGTTTGGTGTCCGCTTAAGGGAGGTGTCCGCTCGCGGGAGGAGTCCGTTAGTGGAGGTTCGACTGTATTCGATTTCCCCATCCTGGTACCAAGGCCGTTAATTAGATTTATCCATTTGAATTTTTCTAAATTTAAATGGTATGGAAATTTCCAACGTTCCATTCCGAAACGGAAAAATAGGACTACCTCTGGAGGTATTCCACAATTTCCGAACGGATTTTTCGGAAATTGTCTGATCCATTTGACTTTTAACCAAAACTTCCGGATTTTTTGGCTAAATGATAAGCACCCTCGGGCTTTCAGCACCTACTTAATTTTTCTTCGGACACATTGTAATATAATTTTGTTTCCGTATGATCCGTGATGATGTCAACCAAGTACTGATAGATACGTACTAGAAATTGGAGTTGGGGATATTCAAAAGAAAAATCCTTTCAAGAAAAATGCTCACCTTCCAGACGCAAAGCAGTATAAAGTTTTATTTTTTCCTTCAACAGCCTTTTCTGTGCTACCAGGTCTGATTTTCCAAGCAGGTGGCCTTTGTGTGCCAGGATCTGTTTGTCCTATGTCAAAATCAAGATGTTACTCGTCTTCATACATTTTTCATTGCACTAGTTGGATCGAAGAGGTTGTTGAAACACGAAATGAAGACTATTTGTCAATGGTGATCATCTTCCTTATTCTCTTGGGCTTTTTGTTTGACCGTGTAGTGATGTTGTAAGGAGAAATAAGATGATGATTACTGTATACTGGGGCTTTAAAGAGGCATTGTCACGCTGATTTTGCCGTGTTTTGGTCAAAATACACTACATATATGACAAAGTACCTTTGCTCAAACATAAAATTGCTTTTAGAACACCAACTGGAAGAAGATAATATCAACCATGATACGTTTTATCTGCAATTTTTCCATGATACTTGGGGAACTTGAAAAAATTGGTCAATTTTTTTCAAGTTGTAATCCATTTCCATCCTGGCCATCCGCAGCCAAAGATAACGAATACTAGTTTCTGTGCACTGGAAGAGTATTTGTTAACAAAGCTGGACCGTTATTTTAAGGTTTCCATTGAAACAAATATGTTTTTTGGTTTTTCAAAGTGATACTAAAAATAGGTGACATAGCCCCTTTAACTCCCAGACAAAAAGTTGCAGGGTCGTACTAGTAGGTATCCGTGGAATATCCGTGGAATCATGGGATCAAAAGGTAGGATCGCAAAATACGGGCCCAGATTAAAAAAATCATGGATCAGCTGGATCATCAGTGGATCAGGGTAAAGCCCAAACCATACCGTCCGGAAGGACGTTGGACACCTTATTGAGACTGATATAACGGAGTAACTGGTTAGCTTTCAGTTGAGGTTAGGGGTAGCAGTTTATATAGTTAAATTTAGGACTAAGCAACCCGAGAAGCTAGGTGGTACAGTGGTACGGTAAGCTATATAAGCCTAAGCCTAGCTGAGGTCACAGGTTCAATCTTAAGCGGGGATTGTAGATTTTGTTTTTTACACTTAAAAATTTATTGAAAATAAAATTCTAAGTGTCGACATCACGCTGTATAAGTCTCAATAAGGTGTCCGACGTCCTTCTGGACGGTATGATTTAGGCACAACCGTGGATCAGGCGGTGTAAAATATGTGGGATAAAAACTTACCTTCCTTCTTTGGGAAACATAAATGGAATTTTGGGTATAAGAAAATGAGATTATTGATGGCAAAATAATTACTAACCTACAAGTCAGTATCGTGGTTTGACCACTATTGATGGTTGCCTTGAAAGGACTTGCGACTGCTTTGCCCAAGCTCAAATTTAGTTCCGAATCGTCGCTTGAGTAGTCATCACAATTAAGTCGAAAATTTTTCAATGTTTCAGTTTTTTAGTTACGCCCCCCCCCCCCCCTCACAAAAAACAGTGACACACAGTCAACAGAACAGACAGATATAAAGACAATATGACAGAGGTAACAGAGAGCAAGGGCATTGCCCAACGTGAAGTTTTCCTATTACAACGAAAATGTCAAGGTAACAATCATCGATCTGCAAAACCTTTTTTCATTTCTTTTATTTAAATAGGGAAATAGATTTACCTGGTGTTCTCTTTTTCAACTTCAAAAGACCAGACGATTGATAAGATCCTGCACCATGTATAAAACAGCTGATTCCTTGATTTTGAAATTCTGCCAGCTCTTCAATGTCTTCCTGGGTAACATACATAATGAACAGCTGACCAGTCGGTGAAATGACCCGTCGATCACTCCTTTTGAACTGAATGTCTGTGTCGCTAAGTGTTCCTTGCCAGGAGTAACTAACACCATAGCTGGGTTGGTGGGGAGGGCAGTCATAGCTAAATTCCTGGCCAAGGTTAACGAGTATCTCTACGTCAGTTGGATTTAGAAATGTTCCAACAACTGTGAGGAAACAAAATTGAAAAGTAATAAAAGGCTCCTATGAGCCAACTCGTGAATCGAAACGCTCTAGATAAAAGATCCTTCACCAAAAGTTTATAGCGGTAAGACAGTTTTGCATATATAAGCTTAAGTTTATGATATTTGCTACGGGAATACAGAATATTTAAGTTCTCATCTCCAAATTTTAGGCCAAAACATTTTGTCAATTACACTCATGAATCAGATAGGTGGTATCTGGCGTAAACCACCCTACCCCTACACAAGGTGGATCCTCGTCGAGTATACTTATTCTGACCACTTCCCTAAGTTACTTAACATGTTTACCTGTGTCAAGTACATCTCACCTGTCACTGCAACCTGTAACTTCCTGCTGAATGTTTCTTTGTTTGTGACAGTGTCTTTGACAAAGCACTGATAATTTCCACTCTGTGAAGACCCAAGGTAACTCCCAGTTAAGGTTCCATCTTGGCTGACCTTAAACTGATTGCCATGCAGAAGTTGCTCTTCGGTTATCTCCGTGTTGTCATGTTTCCAAGTCCATGTTAAGTTATTTCCAGTGGCGGCACATGGAAGTTTCATAGCATTTTTAGTGTTAAACTTGACATCCTCAGGACCAAGCAAATCCCTCTTTAAAAAATTGGTTATTGTTGGTGGCTGGGCATTCTGCTGTTGCTGACCTTAAAACAAACACCGAAATTAAGCTGTGTTACATGTTAACTTTGTCTTAAGCCTCGGCTAACAAAATTTGTTGGTTAAACAATGTTAGAACGTTTAGCATCCCATGTTTTGTTTTCAATCAAACATTTTGCCCAACACTTTAATTAATTGGGTGGAACAATGTTCGAACGTTTAGCCGGCTTTTCGACACAACAACCCTCCCAACAGTCAATCACGGTTGCACCTAAACGTCCAACAAATGTCGAACAACAATAGTGGTACGTTTAACCGGGTGCCCAACATTATCAACAGGCTCTGGGAACAAGTATGGCAAATTCACCAGAGGAATATAAGATAAACTCCAAAAAAGCCGCGATGTAAAGATGAACGGTTATACGTAAAAAGAGAAGGGCTCTTACTTCGTGAAGAGGACACAAATGACGTAAAACAAAAGGAAACAATACTTCATGAAAATTCTTTTACCCAAAAACAATGACCGAAAACAATGTTTCCTATTGTTTTAAGTCATCTGTGCGGTACACGAAGTAAGACCCAAGAGAAGAGCTCTGGGATCAGAGCTTAAAGCGCTACTGACCTCCCTAGGGCCTTCTCGGCGTTCAACATGGAAGTCGGGCAAAGAAATCCCTGAATCAGACGTGACTGCCAAAATACTCCAAGAATCGTGGAGTATACGTTTCCGTAAAACATGATGGAATGTGTTCGTTCCGCCATAAACAGGGTCCAGATTGCAGTCAACCAATAGGCCATTTCCGAGTTGCCTTTAGCCTCTCTATCAAAGCGAGGCTAGGTGCGAAACCTTTCATATGCAAATAAAACTTATTTGCATGTGAATGAAAACTCATTTTCATATGAAAGGTTTCGCACCTAGCCTCGGTTTGATAGAGAGGCTAAAGGCAACTCGGAAATGGCCTATTTTGACTTCCAATCGTTGCAAATGAGCTCCAAACAAAAGATGGCATTTTCTCATGTGTGCGAAATACTCCACGATTCTTTGGCCGCCTTGTCTATAGTTTTCTCTGCTTGCCCCTTTATTTTGAAAGCGGCCCTGGGAAGAGTTCAGTCGCCTGGCTACGATCTGGTGTTTTCATAAAATGGAGATTGTCTTTTATCCCGAATGTCTCATAATAATGTTTTCAATGTATGTTAAAGCGGAGAAAGCCTGGTAAAGCGGAGAATGACATTCATCCCGAGTGTCTCATTAAGACCTGATAAAAGCCCTCCCAGGTCATTGCTTCACAAACTTTCACACTATTCTTCAGTTTTGGTTAGCCACGATGATTTTGAGCATGCGTGTGTCCAGCGCTGTCATCATAACTTCGATGCGTGCGCTGCTTGCTTCCGACGTTTTAACGTTAGTGTACGTATAGGTGGTTTTCATGTTACGTCATCGCCGCCATGCTGGTGGACATAAACAATAGTTCTCTCATTAGCTCCTTTTGTTCGTCCACCAGCATTTGTTCGTTTCACTATTGTTATCTATGTCTCTAGAGATTGATTGCAAACCACCTATTAGCAAATTAAACATGCCAAATTCAAACTTATTTGTTGCTGGAAGCATTCATCAAGGTAACGAACGATTTAAAGGAAGAGACTTTAAATTTAGTGACATTTAACGGGGAAGACAATGTTGTTTTATGAGTTTTTCAGCGTTGTTATGTGCTCAGACTTTGCCGATCGAACACTGGATCGCTTCTATCGTTGATAAGATTCTTTCCGAAGGAGGCTTAGACGCAAAATTCCGGAACTGATATTTTTTGAGAATTTTAGACAACGAAAAGAATTTGAAAAATAACGGAAATTTTAGACAATGAGTAAAATTTGGTAGAATTTTAGAGAAATATCAGCTTCCAGCTGACACTGACAATTTTACACAAGCAAAAACGTCGCGAAAGCGTTTATTTTGTGTTACTACTGACCAACTTGAGGGCTCACCCTCACATTAGTGTCTACAGTGCAACTAATCAGCGGTTTTCCACTCAAGTTATGCTTCCATGAATTTCCATCTCCGTTGGCAGCAAATGTGGCTGATCGCCAGTGAGCCACCTACCACAGTCAGGAACAAGAGAGAAGCAAGTTGTGTTGTAAAGATTTTTCGAGAATTTTAGAAATTTTTTAAAGAACTTTAGAATTTTTTTAAAGATTTTCTTAAAGAATTTTAGATTTTTTTGGGAGAAATTTTGGAAATAATTGTAACCCATTTTTCGGGAATTTTGTATCTAAGGCCCGGTTCAAACGTCGAACTTCACATGTGCCGAACCTAATGCAAATGAGCAAGAACAATGGATATTGCTCATTTGCATTAGGTTCGGCACATGTGAAGTTCGATGTTTGAACCGGGCCTAAGCCTAAAGGAGATCGACTTTATCTTGATGCTGTTGAAAGTATAGGGATGATATCTGTTTACAAACATTCTTTTTGTTGTTCAAATGTGCCAGCCACTGGAACAAAAGAACCCTTTGTTTCGGCAGCCAATAAGGCTCTGGTTGGCACATTAATAACAATTGGTGACGTCATTGATATCTTCCCTCTTGATCCAAACATGACACAGAGACGTTGTCCCTGAATTATCTGCCCAACGTCGTTATGTGCTCAGATCGAACACTGGACCGCTTCCACCGTAGATCAGATTCTTGCCGAAGGAGATCGAATTTATCTTAATCCTTTTGAAAGTAGATCCACCCCTGATACAGAGACGTTGTCCCTGAATTACCTGTCCATTGTGGCGCGATGATCTATTTGAAGTACAAGTTACTGTTATTGTTATTCCGACGTGCATACCGCGAAGAACTAATATTTGTATTCATTCAGTATATTTACTGTTTGAAATTATTGTTATTCATTGAGATGCAAATCGCGAAGAACTCATATTCGTATCCATTCAGTAAATTTACTGTTTAAAATTATTGTTATTCAATGAGATGCAAATCGCGAAGAACTTATATTTTTATCCACAGGGCCCGGTTGTTCGAAAGCCGGTCAACGCTAACCCAGGATTAAAACTTAACCGAGGATTGTATTTCTCTAATTCTAAGTTACATGAAAAGACAAGTCAGAGACGAAACTAAAGGGCAATAATACTTTGGGAAAATCTCTGGACATTGATTAATTATTTAACTGGAAACAAAATTGATGCTAACCCTGGGTTAGCTTAACCGCACTTTGAACGACCCGGCCCAGTAGATTTACTGTTTGAAATTATTGAAGGTCGGTACTGTAGTTTGCAATCACGAAGAACTCATATTTGTAATCGTTCAGTAGATTTATAGTTTGAAGTTACTGCTATTGTTATTCTACGGTGCAAATCGCGAAGTTCATTCAGTAGATTTACTGTTTGAAATTATTGTTATTGTTATTAAGATGCAAATCGCCAAGAACTCGTATTTGTATCCATTCAGTAGATTCACTGTTTGAAATTGTTATTGTGATTTAGGTGCAAATTGAACTTATATAAATTTGTATTTATTGTTAGAAACGTGTGTATACCAATTTATCATGCAGTGTTTCTGTAATACATTCATACGTTATGATGAGTAACTTCTCGCGGTCTAAAGTATAAATATGCAATAAATTTTAAATGCAATTACCTTTTGTTGGTGTTGCGAGGTGGAAGATCGAAAGGAATAGAAGAATCCACTGCATCACGAAGAACCGAAGGAACTGCCTACAAAGAAATCATATGTGCAGTAAATATCATATGAACAGTGTATGAAAACATATATATAAATAGATCCCTTATTGTGTTGTTATGGAAAATTAATGAATTCTTTTTCAAGGCCGTTTGACGCACGTTTTCATTTATTTCCGCATCATCTCTTTCGTTAGCATACGATTAAGGAAATTTTACTTGATACCAGTTATGATGAGAAGAAATTCACTTTCGGAGTTTGAAAAAGCCAAATTCTGAAATTAAACGTAGCAACTTTTAGATATTTAGAGCTTCTGAAGCAATATTTTCAAGTTACCGTTTTAAGAATTTTCGCAAAGCGCTACTCGATGCACTATAGGTGGTTTTCATGTTACGTCATCGCCGCCATGCTGGTGGACATAAACAATAGTTCTCTCATTAGCTCCTTTTGTTCGTCCACCAGCATTTGTTCGTTTCACTATTGTTATCTATGTCTCTAGAGATTGATTGCAAACCACCTATTCGTGCGACTTGTCATAAACGCGCACATTATGAAACAATGTTGACAATGGGTGTTTTTTTGTTCCTCATAATTTGGTCAAATTTGATTTCCATCTGTTTTTTTAATATTCTGATTATTGGATCTAAACAAAGTAAACCATGTTTTTTCTGATCGGCAAATGTCATCCGGTAGGGCAAAAATTTCTTAACTACATTTACGAATGAGAAAAAAACTTGATCAACATATTTATAACGATAAAAAGAACATGCGTGTGTGCACGCGTGCAAAACTAGCAGTGTGTAGAATTAACTGAACAGCAACAACTCGTTTTTGTTTACATCTTCACTTACTACTTTAATGTTGAACGCCCAATGAACAAAATTCTTATTAGACCTTCTCAAGTAAGGAAAGTAGATTTCGTATGCAAATCTAGTCAAGTCGTGTGAGTAAAGGCGAATCTTTGTTTACAATTATTGCTTCATGAGCATACGCGCCTCAGGGCCCGGTTGTTCGAAAGCCGATTTCATTTCTCTGCTTAAAAATGTTTTCAAAAAGTCATTTATAGCTAGTAGTTAAAATAAGTTTAAGTCAAAACTGAAGGGCAGAAAAGTTTGGAAAATTTTCAATTGTTGAGTTATTTAACTGAATTTAAAATTGACGTTTATCCTGGGTTAACTTAATCGTGCTTTGAACAACCCGGCCCAGCTCTCCAACCGAGCTCCAAAAAGTATACTCCGAATATTTAAAGGATACAGCACAATTAGCTTCCTCTGGAATTTAAGCCCGATATACTAGATACTGTTTGAGCAATACTGCTTCAAAAAGTTGTATGTATGGCTCATTAGCGCGTTGAAGTTTCTGACAGCTGACATTTCTTTAAACATTACACACAAAAAACTAAAAAAATAACGTAGAATTAGTTTTAAATCAATTCGTATTTAGCACGATGACTTCGCTGCGTAAATCGGTCTGCTAATAAAACAAAATGTAAAAAATGAACAATTAGCCATGAAATTATGCAGAACAAACTGAACACGGCCAATAACTACTACATATAATTTAAAATTTTGACAAAAGTTCAACCCGTCATTATATAATATCTTATAATACTGATTTTGTTGACTAACAAACTTACTGAGCGTTCATGCATAGTTGTGATTAACACTCAAAAATAGCTAATTAAAAGTGCTAACTAAAGGTTAATTACAATCGAGGTATAATTTATGGCTTATAATTTAAGCATAACCCTTTCACTCCCAGAGGCAATGATGGAGACCGAGTAGTCTGTCGACGAAATCCTATGGTGTGACCATTCAAATGAAACCTCTTGGGAAGTACTTTTGCATGGTACCAATTCTTTTTCAAAAGTTAACAAAATGAAATGATTTTTCTTGAATTGTGAATATTGGCACCTTTGGGAGTTAGAGAATAACTCGTGACGATAGTTGTTTTGGATTGTTCATTGTTAGCCCTTTTCGCGGTTTACCTTTTTCATTTGCATTACAATAAAAATCAACGTGGTTGCGAGGCAATTTCGGGCAATTTTGCTCCAAGAGATGGCTGTCAAGACCTTTCCTGGGCACCGGAAATATACCTATATAATGTGTATAACAGTTTAGATTTGTTGGATGTTCATTTTTGTGGTAGTTCTAACAAAAACCTCGCCATATCGTTCAAAGTAAGATATATTAGAATAGCTTTCACTTTAATTTCGCTACACAATAAATATTATTATTTATATATAATTATTATATATTATTGTACCGAGCAGAATTTTGTTTACTGAGCAGACTTTTGAGTAGTCGAATATGCGATTATTACGAGCTTTGCCGGCAGGCAGAATACGCCAGTTTACGAGCAGAATTTATCCAAGACTAGCTAATAGCCCAATTTCGATATATTAAAAAACCTTATAAATCCCTACTATCATTCCCCTAAGCCTCGTAGTGATGTCTTTTGTTTTAAGTTGAATTTTAATATTGGGCTATTGCAAGCGTAGCATTAGGTGGAATGGTATATCATCAAAACTGTTAACCAAAATCCCCCTTCAACTGACCTAAAGCAGATTAATCATGAACATTTCCAAATTATATTTTAGATTCCGTTAGATTCCCCAGTTCCTCGGCCAGGACCCCATCTATTTCACAGCGCCGGCGTGCAGAACCAGTTACATCATTCAAGTACTACCCATCATCAGTAGTTCCACTGCAATTTATGCCACATGCATCTCACTCTACAAGAACCCGCCGACATTGACCGCATCCTCTCTAAGAAACCCCCTTTCCTTCGCATAAATATAGCGAGAACCAATAGAAGAGAAGTCATTAAAAACGCTTCATCTCCCACCATTTTTTAAAGTTGCGCGCTTTTGTAATTTGAATCTTCTGAGTTAGCGGCTTAAATTCCGGGTTAAATTTCACAGTGAAAACAGATGTCACGTGTAATAAATGTCGGTCTGTAAACAAACACCTAGGGGTGCGTTCGATTGGGAAATCCGGATTTCGATTTTGAAATCCGGATTTCAAAATCTAAATCCGGATTTCGGATTTCCATTGTTCATGGAAATCCATCGCTGAGAAGGATTTCGCTAATTGGAAATCCGTTTTTGGATTTTGCGTTTTTTTGGGAAATCCGAAATCCGGATTTCAAAATCGAAATCCGGATTTCCCAATCGAACGCACCCTAGAAAGAATGTTCAGCTCGTAAATCGGCCTAGTGAAAATACAACCAATATCCAATAACTACGTAGGCTTGTGGTGCGAACTATGATGCATAGAACCAATGGAAGACATAGTATGTGACTCAGCAAAACTTGGCTAAAATTAAGTAATAATTTAGGAGGCTTTAGCACGCTTTAATTAGCTAGGGGTAACGGTAGATTTAGGAACCGTGGAAAGTTCAACCAAGCCTAAAATTATAGCTGGGTTTTGCGCTTATCTAATAGCGTTAGCAGCCGTTAATCTAGTAGACGACTAATTAAAAGAACAGGTGAAAGCAGGTGGGTGTATTTTCCCGCGCAACACGAGAAGCGTAGGGGTAGGGTCACCCGACGCGCAAAATGAAAACTAAGAAAAGACTGAGTTACAGCTGTTAACCATTGATTCTTTTCAACATGTTTAAACTATTCGAATTGTTCCGTAACAAACGGTTTGTTCAGTCACAATTTTACGTTTCGTATTCATGTGTATTGTTTTCAAGTTATCTTCCGGTCTTAGTATCCGACAGTTTAAATATTTATGTTCATTTTATTAGTAGTTTCAATTTACAAATGCAGTCGTTTCATGAACTCAGGGGTTAAACAAGCTTTTCTGAAGTTTTTGAAAGAGACTGCGTCTTAACCTATTCACTCCCAGAGTCAATTATGGAGACATGTAATATTAGTAATTCTAAATTCTGTCGACGAAATCATGCAGTGTGACCATTCAAATGAAACCTCTTCGGCAGTGCTTTTGCATTTTACAATTTGATTTTGAATATTTTACCAAAAATACAATTTGGGATTTTTCTTGAATTTTGATAGTTGGCACTCCTGGGAGTTAAGGGTTAAAGAGCTTTCACAGTTCTCACTTCAGGTCCACTTAGCGGAAAGCTAAGCCATCACGTTCAACCCAGTGAGGTGCATTGAAATATAAACTGACGAAGTACTTCATCTTCCAAATGAAGTTGTCCGTTACACGACGGCTGAACTTAAGCAAGTTATTACATCTATTTTACTTTCAAAGCTTCTGTCATACCATTATTCACTTACCTGCTTTTCCAGTTTCCTCAGTTCTACTCGCTATTCACGAGTTTAAAGAAAGAGCTTGATATTTTTAAAACAAATAAAGGTGATCTTTATAACAAAGTGATACACTCCAATAATATTACTCAGGCGGTAGTGGAAACAATTGACTTTCGTGACGTGCAAGATGGCTTATCAAGTACTTGTTTTCAAGTGATGCTCTCAATTTGTCAAATACAACAATCCCATATCCTTCAAAACACTGCAGATGTTATGAAAATCAGAATAACTGTTAATAAAGTACAATCTACCAATATAGTCGAGAAGCACAAAAAGTGTCCGCAACTGGAGCTGCGTCCAAAGCTTTTTTAAGCTAAACTTTTTGCGAGAGAATAACGTTATTGATAACTCAACTCGGTCCCCAGTTGATACTTAGCTGCCCCGCCCCCTTTCGATAAGACAGTACAGCCCGAACTCCCCGGCAAAACAAAGCATAAAACGATGTCTTGCAACAAGAATTGAAATTAAAATTTTTATTTTTGTGCTCAAAACGTCAACTACTTAGCTTTCACAGAGTTTATGCTGTCTAACCAGCAGACGAATCAGAAGCAATTGCACGCTTTTAATCAGTGACATCTTCATTAGCTTACAAAGCGAATTATAACAATCGTTTGCAGCACTAATTGCGTCAGTAAAAATCAGTCAGTGATACCTTGCAATTTGACATCAGTGAGTTAACTTCATTTCTCTTATTTTACTTAGCGTTCACTTTGCATAGCCCGCTCCAGCAACTACTAATTTATATAGCGAACTTAAACTGGCATTTAATCTGTGTAACATGCAGGCCAGAATCACAATAATTGCCTTTACACAAAACAAACATCTAACTAGCTACTGTTTGCAAAAAAAGATGCACACATTTTCAAATCTATTCATTATATTAACTAAAAGTATAAAGAGTCCTCCTAAGTTAAATTAAATATCAACATTGAAAACAGTATACTAATTATAGAAGCATTTAAAACTAACTTAGAATTATACCAGCCACATTTGTAGTAGAGTGGTTTTCCAATAACGTTTTATCTTATTTGATAACGATTTGCTTCCATATGGTAGCTTTGAATTCAACGAGGCATACAGTTGTAAACAAAAAGGCACTTGGCTTGCTTTAACCAATCAGGACAAAGGTGATTTATCGCAGACCAATCAGGATCCACGATTGCGATCATGCAATGTGCGGTTTGATAAATGTGTACTCTGTTCGCGCTTTCGGAGCTGGCTTTTTCCTTCCAGCGCTCGGCACGTCCATGCTATGTTGGTTGGTATGATTGGCCACGTGATGTGCAATTACGTTCACTTTAAGTCTTCAGCGGATAGAAAACCTCTCTATATCGATCAGTGTGCATAAACGAAACTAAATAATCGACCATTATGGCGCATAAGCGATATCTTACGCATCGTGGCCTTCGTTGGCTCCATGACAGAGTGCTGTACTAATCGCTTGCGCTTTCGCGTCAAAAAACATACTTATTAACTGTACAACTATCACTGTACTATGAAGGTTAATTAACGTCAACGTGCTTGGTCATAATAATTTTAGGCGATGTTGTCACTTACATACAAGCGTTAAGAAGATACGACACACTTAGAAGGGATAAATAATTTAAGATAATCATAAATGAACAATTTCAAAACAAATTGTGAAAGCATTTAACGACCAGATTTCTATCGTCCAGCAACAGAAATAAGTTAAAGCGTTCTAGCAAACCAGGGATTATAAAGTTTAAAATAGAACCTCTTTGATTATTATAAATCCAGTATTTAATCATGTTTTTTCAAGTATAGACCACTTTCATAATGGCGGCCGATTTATTTATTCTTTTATATGTATGTTAATTAGCCTCACTGGCCTCGGTAACATGTGCAAAATTCAAAAGAATTTTTACTCTAAAATGAGGCCAGCGAGGCTAATTAACATACATATAAAAGAATAAATAAATCGGCCGCCATTATGAAAGTGGTCTATACCAAATGTGTAATTTTCAGGATGAAAAATCGCCTAAAATATTCATCGATGCAGCCGTTTTAAAGGGACACCGTCTCACCGAAAAAAACAAAACAAATTCGCTTACTATATTTTCTGTTATATTGCCAAATGCCATCAAATATACAACTTAATTGGATAAAAAGGGTCTATAGACAAAAAAAGAGAGTAGTTTGGAGATAAAGTGCAAAATTGCAGGATGGAAGTAGTTACATTTCATTAAATTTCATTTTCGTGACAGGCGGTCAAGAAATAAAAAATTGTCATTCGTGTAAAGTTTTGACTTGTTTTGCCGTTTTTTTGTTTTTCTTTGCTTCCGTCACTTTGGGCTATTTTTTTCTTCATATTTCAAGATAGTAAAGCAAGCTTTAAAGGGATACTGTCCAGTCGAAATAGCAAAATTTCGCTCAGCTTATTTCTACGTTATATCGCCAAATTCCAACAAATATACAACTTAGATGGATAAAAAGATTCTATAGAGCAAAACAAAAGCGGTGGTTTGGAGATTAAGTGTAGGATTGCACGGATTGAAGTGGATTACAGTTCATGAAATTTGATTTCTTGACCGCCTGTCTATAAATCAAACTTGCCATTCTTGTGAAATTTAGACTCTCTCTAGCCGTTATTCTGTCTGTTAAGTTCATATTTCTTTGCTTCTATCACTTTTGGCAATGGTTTCTTCCAATTTCAAGATCATAAAGTAAGCTTAAAGCAAGCTCCTGGCCATAATCATGAAAACACGATATTTCAGTCGGGACAGTGTCTCTTTAAAGTTCCGGTAAGGACGCGTTCACGCGAATGAAAATATTTCTATCCTAGACCTTTAGTCATAGACAGCGAAAATCGGTTTTTAGAAACGCTTACGCTTACGCTTACCGTTTTACCGTTTACGTGTAGAAGGTAAAACGGATACAAATTAACGGTTTGGCATTCAGTCTACCACCACAGAAGGATAACGATGAAATGGATTATGACAGTATTACTTCGAGATTCTACAAAGATTTGGCTGAAATAATTCCTATCCTCTAGATAACAACGGCTTTCATAATTAAATGCTGTACGATTCGGAATTGAAAAAGGCTTACAACACTTGTAGGCTGATTTAAACGGCGCAACTTTTGCCTACCAATATCGCATGCAACTTGCTCATGTCATACATACAACAGGAATCGCGTCGTCTAAATCAGCCTACAACTCGCCCACAGCTGTTGCATGCAACACGAAAAAAGGTGTTGGATTTTAAAACATGCTTTAAAATCCTACGACAATCGTAACCACATACAATGCTATATAATGCGAGTTGTGTAGAATTTTCGCCTGACGCAAGCAGTGCGCGCTACAAAAAGTCGCATGCGACAAAGTTGTGCCGTCTAAATCAACACTTCTATAATATCTGCAAGTGCACATGTATAATCTTTTTTTGTCGTTTGCGCTTAAAGCAATAGCGGTCACCATTAAAAAAAGTATTCTCAATATAGTTAGTGAAACTATTAAACTGTCATACAGCAATATAGATTTCAAGATCCAAACTCGTTAACGCGGTTCAAACTTTTGAATTTGAAAATAAATTCATAGGTGTGACCATTCCAGTGAAAGCTGCTCAGCACCTCAGCATCTCGGGAGTGAATGGGTTACACAACAGCAGGATCATCTAGTGGGATCTCGTCGTACACAGAGTCTCTGATACGACCTTCTTTTAAGTCTCCTACGAAGGAGCCGTCTTCTGCAAAGTACGCATCTCCTCCATATTCATCCAGACTGTCTTGGGAAGCTTCCTCAACAGTATCCTCAAGTCTCTTTCTCCAGCCCTCGCGCGGTTTGATGTCTACGGGGACGCCTTGCTCTAACTGTTGTTTCTCCATTTCCTTCTCGTGCTCTGTAACTATATAAAGTGGCAACGTTAGCCAAAAGTCTTAAAGGCTGGTTTTCACTAACGACGGAGTCGAAGTCGCAATAAGAAACGCAGAGCGTTACGATCTAGTGAAAATCAAACCGACGGAATCGGAAGAAGATTACGGAGTTATAAGTGGAATCGGAAGAAAACGGAACCGTTTTGATTCCTCCGACTCCGATTCCGTCGAGGTTATGACTCCGCTTACGACACCGGTTGTCGATTTTCACTAGGTCGGAAGCGCTCTTATGACTCCGACTACGACTACGACTCCGACTCAGACGACGTCGCCAGTGAAAACCAGCCTTAACACGTTCACTCCCAGGGTTAATTATGGAGACATCATGGTAATACAGTTCACTTTTGAGTCTGTCGACGAAATCCTATGGTGTGACCATTCAAATGAAACCTCTTTGGCAGTACTTTTGCATGGTACCATTTGTTTTAACTTTTGAGTCTGTTGATGAAATCCTAACGTGTGACCATTCAAATGAAACCTCTTTGGCAGTACTTTTGCATGGTACCATTTGTTTTTCAATATTTTTCAAAAGGAAATTTAGAAATGTTCTTAAATTTTGATCTTTGGTACTCTTGGGCAAAGTCATGCATGGAATTGTTCTTAGATTACCGGGACGAAGATTTGGTGAAGTGTTTCCTTAATGGGAAGAGCTCGAATAACTGGAACCGGAACTCGAACTCGAGGACACATGGAAAGAACTTACAAAAAATTGGCCACTTTTCAATTTATTTTCATCACGGTCATCCGCAGCCAAACATAGTAGATGGATCACATGATCTTCTTATACCTTTAAAGTTGGAGCTTCTTCGCCGCTTCCATCTTCTGTACACAAGTACGATGATAAGGAGTAGCAGTGTGCCGGCGGACAGGATAATCAGTGTAATAAACCAATCTTTGCGATAAACAGGGGGGCTACCTCGTTGTCCTGAAATGAAACAAAATTCGGTTTAATTTCTTAGAGACCAGGACTTGATCGCGATATTCACTGACTTTCATATTTAGTCTGACCACCAAACCATAACATACATATTACACGTTTTCTTCATCACATATTTTTTAAGAATTGTATTTAACCCTATTCGGCCTGGGGGGGGGGGGGGGGGGGAGGGTACAAAGTGCCCGCGCGCTAACTTTGAACGTTCATAACTTCTTTAATATGTATTCAAACGCCATCAAACTTTGTGACTTTTCCTAAAATTTATCTGGCAACAATTTCATATGACAACTTTTTGATCACGTGACTTGATGTTTCCATGGCAACAAGATTTTGACAGCCATGGTTTTTGAAATTTGCATATTTGTACCTTTGAATGAAGAAAAACAATGTTTATTGGTATGACTTTTATATTTTTACGTCATTTAGCGTTTATTTATTGGTTTTGATTAATTTTGAGTCAATTTGAATGGTTTTTAAGAGGTTTTCAAAAATTTCAGAAATCCAAGATGGCAGATCCAAGATGGCGGCCTAGGTTTCATTGTCGTAGCCTTACTGTTCTTGAAATTACGAAGGGGGGTGGGGGGCACAATGTGCACCCCCCCCCCCAGGCTCAGGAACTCAAAAAAAGCCCAGGCCGAATAGGGTTAAGTTTCCTCTCCGTTGTTAGCCGTTATTTGTTTCTAATTTGGTTTATTATCTTTTTACACTGACGTTTTTGATTGACAGTTTGGTTGATTCTTCGGGTAAACATTTGCCTTTACAAGGCTGATGTGCGTTGGTGTTTTTAACATTTATTTACCTGCCACCCTTTTAACGTGTTTCATGTACGTTATGCATTGTACGATATAGAATATTCTAGTTCCTTACCGCTGACCACAGGTCCCTGTTCGGGTCTAGCCTCTATGACGTCACTCTCTGGACTTGTGCCTACAGAGTTTTTACCAACAGTTTTGAATTCGTAAACCTCTGGCTCCAGACTGTTGATGTCAATAAATTGCGTGCTGAAATGATCCACCCAATCGGTTTCCTGAAATTCTCCTCCTTCCTCTGACCAAAAAGAAAATATTTAGTTAATAAATAAATTAAGAGTGAATAATAATAATTTATCATAATTGATGCTGCCTAATTATAAGCCTCCCACTAATAAGCCCAATTATAGTGCGACAATAGACCCTATTCACAAATGGCGTCCGATTTATTATTCTTTTATATTCATGCTGATCCGCCCAACTAGCCTCATTTTAGAGCAAAAATTCTATTGTGAATAGGGTTTATGATAGTCAACTCATACATTTTACATTTAATTATAAATATTTTAATTCGTAATCATTTTTAATTATAGCTTAAAGGGATAGTATCACGAGGTTCCACGCGCGGCACTGTTCACTATTCTTGCACCGGAATTTTGGACATATCACTGTTAAAAGTGATTTTTTCTTTCTTTTGGCTATCAAAACGGATTTTTTGATTCAACAAATACCTCCACTTCTCGACGGCCTTTTTGAATTTGCGGAATCAAACTTGAAAAGTGGGCCGACGTTTTCAAGTTTCGACCTCGTGATACTATCCCTTTAACTTAGAAGTGTATAAATTTATCTTTTATCTTTATTATTTTGTGGCGTACCTGGAAACTATCTCTTTAGCTAAGCGTACTGACCACATTAAATAAAAGATTGATTGATTGATTGAAGCCCACGCCACAGCTCCAAAACGGTAATTCCTTACACGTTACACAAACCTAACTAAAACACCAGTTCTTTATTGGAGTTTTTTGCTTGCGATCACAAAAACCTTACGCAGTTGTTTAAGCCAAGGGCTAACAAGCGCAATTTTTTCGGTATACATGGAGCTTTGTGAACAGCGGTAAGGTTTTTAAATGAAATATATGAGCGAATAAATAAACGAACGAATAAGGATTGAGGCAAGTTAATTCGTGGATGAAAAAACAAGATGTTTAAATGAATAAACCAACGATGGCGTAAATGCGTGAATGAAATTTAAGATGAGTAAATTTAAATAAATAAATAAATAAATACGCTAGTTGGAAACTTGCTAGTAAGGGTTACAATGCGACGCACCCTTCCGTGAACATGCAGCAAACACTTTTACAAGTTTCCACGATATTACCGACTAATTCTTATATTACGTTTTTAGTAATCGCACTGTGCGTGTAATAAGTTGTTTGTTGTTGCTAATAAAATAAAAAACCCTAATTCTTATATAATTATTTTCGTAACTGCGGATACGTGTAAAGCGTTAATAATAATATGAATAAAATCTTCGTATTTTGAAAGTAACTTTACAATCCTGTGATAAACACGAAGCGACATGATTACATTCCATCGTGCTCAACGTTGTGATGGGGCGTGCCCGTCAATTGAATTCGTGCTCTCTGATTGGCTAACTTGTGCCCGTCAATTGAATTCGAAAAATTTGTTGGGTGCTCACGGTAAGGCGCGTTGCGCTGTAAACATTGGGAAACGAATTCCCACACGGACTTAGTGACCCCCTTCACATACGTTAGTCCTAAAAATGAGGGGTGATCACTGACATTTTTAGGACTAACGTATATGAAGGGGGTCACTGAGTCCGTGTGGGAATTCGTTTCCCGTAAACACCTAATATCTGGCCTTGCTCACCACGAGTCTCTCGTGCCTCAGTGGTTAGAGCATCCAACCGCTGCGCGGAAGGTTAAAGGTTTAATTCCTGTCGGGGAATCAGATTTTTTTCTTTGTCCCACGCTCGGAACATGATGAACATTGCATCCGACCGGTGTACGGAATCATCCGACTGGTGTACGGAATCATCCGACCGGTGCACGGAATCATCCGACTGGTGTACGGAATCATCCGACCGGTGCACGGAATCATCCGACTGGTGTACAGAATCATCCGACCGGTGCACGGAATCATCCGACCGGTGCGCGGAAGGTTATAGGTTCAATTCCTGTCGGGGAATCAGATTTTTTTCTTTGTCCCACGCTCGTGACATGATGAACATTACATCCGACCGGTGTACGGAATCATCCGACCGGTGCACGGAATCATCCGACTGGGGTACGGAATCATCCGACCGGTGCACGGAATCATCCGACCGGTGCGCGGAAGGTCATAGGTTCAATTCCTGTCGGGGAATCAGAGTTTTTCTTTGTCCCACGCTCGTGACATGATAAACATTACATCCGACCGGTGTACGGAATCATCCGACCGGTGTACGGAATCATCCGACCGGTGCACGGAATCATCCGACCGGTGCACGGAATCATCCGACTGCTGTAGGGAATCATCCGACCGGTGTACGGAATCATCCGACCGGTGTACGGAATCATCCGACTGCTGTACGGAATCATCCGACCGGTGCACGGAATCATCCGACCGGTGCACGGAATCATCCGACCGGTGTACGGAATCATCCGACCGGTGCACGGAATCATCCGACCGGTGCACGGAATCATCCGACCGGTGCACGGAATCATCCGACCGGTGTACGGAATCATCCGACTGCTGTACGGAATCATCCGACCGGTGCACGGAATCATCCGACCGGTGCACGGAATCATCCGACCGGTGTACGGAATCATCCGACCGGTGCACGGAATCATCCGACCGGTGCACGGAATCATCCGACCGGTGCACGGAATCATCCGACCGGTGCACGGAATCATCCGACCGGTGCATGGAATCATCCGACCGGTGCATGGAATCATCCGACCGGTGCGCGGAAGGTCAAAGGTTCAATTCCTGTCGGGGAATCAGATTTTTTTCGCTCGTGACAGGATGAACATTACATCTTTCTCAGCATTTTCTTACCTTGTTTCCTGTATAGAAACTTGAACTCACGTGTCCAACCTCCTCCCACTCCATAATTGTACATCAAAGTAATCTCATCCTTTCCTGTGTCAATTACTGTCGGCTTGTCTGGCTTGGCAGGGGCTAAAAAAATAAGTTATTAATTTTAATAGATTTCCGAGATTTAATTCCACTTTCCCTTCTCGCCTTTGGAAGTTTATAGTTTGTATTCCCATGTGGGGTAGTTTTATAGGAATGAAAGTTGACAACCAGGAACTAGCACAACGTATGATAATGTAAGGTCAACTACGGCTTAAGTCGAAGTTTAAATGTGCAAGAATACATCTATATCTCAAACGGTGCCATAAAAACAGGCAATTGGGGAGCTTAAGCAACGACGACAGCAACGCCAAGGAAAAAGTCACTTGAAAAAAGGATTCGCGCTATTTTAAACTACTTTGCAGTTGTTCCAATTTGTTTAGTTTGTCTAATGTGACCGGATTGTCCAGGAGATGAATTTGAAGGGATGGCTTTCCAGTTAAATGGGAGAAAGGAAAATTAACCGTCGTGACTGTTCGCGTTCTCCACAAAACCTATAATTTTATTATTTGACGTTGTTGTTTTGTAGGGAACGGCAACGAAATTACTAAAATGCAAAACGCACGTGCAGAGGTATTGTTTTCACTCATTAAACCTATTGTTTTGTGCCGTTCTCGCTGCCGTCGCCGTCGTGGTTGCTTAAGCTCCCTATTGTTTGCATCGCAACGCCGTTGCGAGATAAGTTGCCAAATTGCCAAAAATCTAAGCGGGGTATGATGCAGCCTGTAACATTTGTTTAATGCAAATATATTCAAATGTCTTCGTCACAATGACGTCATTTTACTAAAACTACCAGAATTGATTTTGTAATCCCAGTGCAGCCTAAATTACAATAGCCCTAATTAACACGGGAAAACAAAATCTGAAAGGTCCGGTTCTGGAAGTTATAGTGATGACGCCATCATAAAAATAGAGTATGTAATTGTCAAGTGAGGCCTCAAGCTCCTGTATTCCAGCCCGAAAAAGCCTGAAAAAAAACCAGGGCTTTTCAACGAGAATCGAACCCGTGACCTTTGCGTTACCGTACCAGTGCGATGCTCTACCAATTGAGCAATCAAAGCCACATATTGGGAGCAGGTCAAATGTGAGTTCATGTTCAATTTTATATGCAAATGCAAATGCAACTGCACGAGGACGAAGAAGACTCAGTATTGAAGGACGACAACAAATGTTTCATGAAAATAGCAACTTGTAATGAAACCTTCACATTTATTACTTACCTAATCTCTTAATAGTTGTTATAGTCTGTTTGGCGCTTTCACCCCATCCCTTACTCGTTCGGGCTCGAACCACAACCACATAGCTTCTCTCGAATGTCGCATTACCCAGCAATTTCTTAAATATATTAGGTCCCATTGTTTCCATAGCAACAGGCACGTTCTCGGGTGATGAACCATTGAACTCAGCAGACCCGACTTGGTAGTTTGTAATAATCCCATTAGGCTCCCTGGGCGGTTTCCACGTGACTAGGATGAACTCTCCGAATGGATACATTTGCACATCCGATGGTGGGCCAGGTTCTGGAAATTGTAACGTGCCCGACATTAACATAAATTATCATAAAACATCATATATTAATGGAATCATGCGGCAGCTATTTTCTAAACACAGTGCAGTGAGCAGTAGCCACGCACCTCTTCAGAACCTCTAATTTCATTGGACCTGGTTATCACGCACTTGTATTGTTTTTAGGTCTAGGGTCCATTGTTCTGTTGTTTGTTCTATTGTTTTCTTAGCCAATCTTGTGAGGCGTTCCGAGAGGTGCGTACCGCTTCGCAGTGAGACACAGTGAGACTGAAATGGCATGCATTGTCATACGTTATGTACCTTACATATATTATCATGAATAAGAATAACTATGTGGAACTGTTTAAGTTGCATCTCATCTCTGAGAATTATATTATAATATATTTATTGACGATAGTTATTTTGATTCATTTCGGAACTGGTCAGCTGGTGTGGCTAGCTGAAATTGAATGCGACAATTTGCCACTCCAGAAACTTCAGAGATGAGAAACTAAGCAACGGAAGTTTTCGGCACTTATGGCTTGTGGGACCGCTTGCATAACCAGCGTTAATAATGATACGCTGATGGTTTCCAAAAGCAACTATTAACCAATCATAGCTCATGTTGATTACCCAAACGATCCCAGAAATCACAGTACCTAAAGCTAGTGCTCAGTCTCCACAAAGTTTCTGGAGTGTCGAATTGAAAGACTGCTAGAATCAAGGCTCCTTCCTTGTACGAACGGTCGATTGGGCCAGCCAGTTCAGACAAACAGTAAGTGACAATGATAATATAGAAGTGGTAATCATGGCGCTGCAGTAGGTTGGTAATATTACACAGCATGACAGCCTGTGAAGACTATCCCGAGAGGAAACTTCATGATGGTGTGGGAACAAGACGACATGGCGGCCAAAGAAAGAGCTGTCTTGATAACATCAAAACTGCTGAACACCGTTCAGGAGCATTTGGTGAAGTATGTGTTAAATCATCCAATTTAATGCAAAGGTTGCCTTAATGTTGATAGATATATGATTAATGACGATCAAGAGTCTCTGAGCATTGACGAAAAAAATCGACTTACCAGCTTCCAAAGTTTCAACGACCATAACAGCGCTCGCGGGTCCCTCGCCACCAGTGTTAAAAGCCTTGACAACCACTTGATAGTTGGTGTAGGGTTTGAGCCCTGTAAGTGTGGCTTGTTGAGTTTTGGCTCCATTTACAGTTATTACATCCGCATCGCTTGGAATGATATCTCTTCGTCGTCTGGAGCTCACTGCACGGCTTTCGCCCCAGTAATAAATCTACCGAAAAAATGGTAATGTATGGATATCCAGCGAAACGACCGCGGTATCACTATTGGGTTAAACATGTTTGCATAAAAGTGATTCTACTTACAGCCCCCCGGGAGGGGGGCTCCCATATAAAAATGAGGGGGGTGCTCGTCGGAAATTTTCGAAAAGCACCCTAAAAGGTACCAGAATGTTGTTTGATGGGCGTGGCTCAAATGAATTTTTACCCCTAAGAGGTACCAATTCTAAAACAACACATGTCATATTTTGGGCTTACCCTAAAAGGTACCGCGATAATTCCAACGGCGGTCATTTTGAATTTTAGCACCTCAAGAGGTACCAATGTACAAATTTTGACACCTAAAAGGTACGACGAGCATCCCCGTCATTTTTATATGGGAGTTCCCCCCCCCCCCCCCCCCGGGCTTACAGCTTGTTTGGGTGTATTATTAACTAAAGGGTGATAACCATTTAATAAGTAAAGCATTTATTGGAGCAATTTCAACCATTTTCTTATAGCAAAAGCTCTCTATTAGACTAAATCAGTGTTTAATGGAAACCATCATCACGTTTTAAATGCAGACGTAACAGTGGGAAATATATTTTGGGATTATGCATTAGTCATTTAGAAACTCAGAGATTGTGTTTTGAGAAGGTTGTCGTTTGCAAAGCTGTTAGATAAGGTTTACAAGTTTCAAAGGTCCAAACTAATGGCCAATTAAAGTGGTATAGAAAGTTGTAAATCCGTGCACGTTTCCCATATATCGGTGTGAGGCGATGAATAATGAAAAGATCACAAAAGCTTTTGTGTTTTTTGTTCGTAGAAACATACAGCTGTATGGCAGCAGAGTTGCCATCTTTGATAGATTTCATCGTAAAAATTCATATCACCTAACGATTTTCACGCGAAGAATTGGAGCTGTAATCCAATAATGTTAATTTTAATGCAGTGGAACCCCGATATAACGAAGAGCCAAAGAACTGGAAAAATGGGTTTGTTATAACGGGAGTTCGTTATATGTTTTTTTTCCATACATGTAACTATTACTGGGCTGAAAATATCATTCGTTTTTTTCCACTGTAGATGAAATTAAAATAAATCCAGTTATTTATATTTACCTTGTATCCATCAACACTTCCTTTCTTAACAGTCACTGGTTTCCAGGCTATTGAGACACTGCTTGCTGTGACAGTGTCTACCTCTGTGCTTTTCGGTTTTGCCGCCGGCGCATCCTGACCGGAGAACGATCGTTTGATCGGACTTTCCGGTCCCGGGCCTTCATGATTACCCGTACGGATCTTAAATTCCCAAAGCTGATAGTAACCGGCATTGGTTACTCCAAACACACTCACACTTGGATCACCAATCTTTTCTTCCTTCCAATCACTGAGATAGCCAAGGTTGACTTTCCTGTATTTCAGGATGTAGTAGAATCCCGGGGCATCCCATTCCGTCTTGGGCACAGGCTGATAAAATAGAGTTGTAATCAATAGAGCGTTGAAAAGGCAAAAGCAAGGGAATCGCTTTGGCCAATCACAACCGACGCAAACAAATCAGTGAACCAATTAGAACTCGAAGCAAATGCGTTTAGCTGACGCCAAGCGCGGGAACACGATTGCTAGCAAGTTACGATCAGTTTTGGTTTTACTTCTTATTGGATGAAGAAAAGCGCGACTTTCTATAAACAGTCACAAAACGTAGCACACATAGCGCGAATTGCTCTTAAAAGTGATCTAAACCGTAGTTATCAGAACTATGCATCTGGGAGAAGGGAAAAACTCCCTATAATTTACATATGACAATTATGGTTTTCGGATTGGCCTGCATACAACATATATTAGATTCATATTCATAATGATAAGGCTCATTGATCAGTCGGAACAAATATGTCATTTTGTCTTATCAGCGTATTAGACACGGTAGGTATTTTATCTTTCTACATAAAGAATTCGATACTTACATCCCATGAAATGTAAAGCTCATTTGCCTTTGATGGTACTCCTTTTAAATTACTGGGATATTTCTTGGGAACTGTTAATGAAAGCAAATGTTGATACATCGTTTTAATAAAACGATTCTGCAATAAGTTAAATCAACTATCAAAATTGCCCAATAACGCTACCACTGCATTTCATAATGCTTGCAGTTTGATAGAATCCCACGACAGTGATGCTCATAAGCTTTCATTTGAATGGTAACAAACCAAACTATCGTCCACAATCAAGAACTAGAATCACATCAACCGACTCAAAGCTCGAACCTGACAGGGAATTTATTAATAGGTTAATCATACCTCCAACAGGAGTCGTGCAAATCCCTTGAGGCGTGGTTACACTAGGGCGACTTGTTCCTGCGCTGTTAACTGCCCTTACCCGGAAGCGGAGTGTGGACCATCCAGGAATGTTCAGGGAAACAGACGTAGTATTAGGGTTCGTAACATTGTAGACGAGTTTGAAGATATTAGGCTCGTGGTTCGATTCCTGCTCAATCAGATAACTAGTAATGTGAGTATCGTTGGAGATAACAGGACTCCATGAAACGTTTGTGCGCCTGTTGTAGCAGTCTGTAAGCTGAAGATGACTTGGAGGCGATGGAACGCCTGGAAAGAAAAAAACGTGTTACACCCTTAAGGTTTTTCTCCGATTTTTTCAAGACAATTTATGATCAGCAAATGCCGTCTTCAGTAGCTGTTCCTTTATCCTAGAGACACATTTTGGTAAAGTTTGGCGACAACCGGTTGCTATGGTAACGAGATATGACGTCATAAGGAACACGAGGTCAAGAAATTTTAGAATAAAAATGCGTGGTTTTCACCTTTTGTCGGGGAAGAAAGATATAAAATGCAATCAAAAGCATAAAAGTGTTTAACTGTATGTTATTTTGCAACTCTAGAATTTTCCCGATAAATTTGAATTTTTAGTAAAATCCAAAATGGCGGCATATTGGCGGCCATTTTGGATGACGTCACGGTCACGGACCCCAGCAGCGCCGGGGGGGTGGGGGTTGGGCCCTACTGTCGCAACCGGGTTGCGACAGTAGGGGTATAACTTTGCGTGTACGTCCGAGGGTTAATGGTTCCCAAGGAACCAAGGGATCATAATTCATTCTTTTTTAGGGTCTTTGAAATGGGTAATGGGGTTCAAAATGACGATGGTTCAACAATATTTTCACTTACTGTAGCTTTTCTAGAAGAAACTAGAAACTACGTTTTTATACCATAGATCTGTGTTGTACATGTATGCAGGCCTAATACAAAGGACGCGAAATCGTCCAGTCAAAATTCATTCGCAATGACGTTGCACTGTACTATACCTGTAATGGAGACAACAGCTGAAGCACTGTCCTCCGATCCTCTTGGTTCTGGTGTATATGCCACACAGGTGTAGACTCCAGTCTCTTCAAACGTAATGTCTGATAGTTTTAGCACATTTCCTTCTTCAAGCCACTGAATATTGGTGTCATCGGTGATGTCCGCCCCATCCAGCTTCCACATGTAGATGAGTTCTAACAAGGGATCTGCAGTGGCCTCGCAACGTAGATCGACGCTCGAGCCCTCGGTAACTGTTTGATTATGTGGTCTTACAACGATTTGTGTTCTCTCTGTTATGGAAAAACAATGCAATTGCATTCATGTAATATTCCCGATGTGTCTTAAAATGTATTTTCCCGCGCATTTTACCATCACATTTGACATTTCGCGTAATTGTCACGATATGTCTCAAAGTGCGGTTACAAAGCAGAAACAACAGTCCGCCATATTGACTTTTACTTTCTTAATTTCCTGAAGAAGGGCAGTTAAACTGGCCGAAACGTCGATTCGAAATCGCTTTTAACCTCAGAAGTTTCAGAAATTAAATCTTCAGAAATACAATAACGAGGGAGTTCCGCTTCGGCCTTGATTTTACTACAAGATCAAGAGTACCACAAAATACTTATTGAGTCATTTGCCAGTAATCACCATAATTTAAAAACAAAAGGGTAATAAAATAACTCTATTATCCTCACCAAGTAAAATACCATCAGCCGTCGCATTTGCTTTTCCCAAGTAGTTTTGAGCCATACAAGTGTATTTGCCATAATCTGTATCTTTCACTTTGTCTATTATCAAAGAACCATCTGAATCTAAGCTGTAGCTTTCGTTCTGTCCATAGCTGATGGCTTCACCATCTTTGAACCATCTGAATATTGGATAAGGCTCTGCGAAAGGCTTGCAAGATAAACGAGCCTGGCTACCCTTGAAGAGGTAAAATGGACCAAACGACACACGGTCAAACGAAGGCTTCCAGGCTGTGAAGAACAAATGGCATCAATGTTACAAGGAATAAACTTTTTGCCATCCGTTTAAAGCCCACGCAAAAAAAGAGAAAGAGATCATCGTAGTTATGCAGCAGCCGAAGGAGTCGCAATATGAGACTAAAAAAACATTCTCTATCCCAGTTCATACGAATCTATTTTCATATACACATTATCATATTCATCACTGCACGGACCAAGTTCCTATCTGGCATTGTTGCTCAGTGGTTCGGATCCCGTCGAGATTTAATTTTTTCAGGTTTGAATTGCTTCTTCTTGAGTTGCTGCATAACTAGGATGATCTCTTTTTCCTTAATGCTCTCTTCCGCAATTCATTTGTTTGAAGATTTTTACATATCACATTATCATAGACGTTATAAAGGGTATTAACATATCCATGATACAGGTAGAAAATTGCATTTTCCTATTATGAGCAGGGATGGAACGGTAGTGAGAGCGCTCGTCTCCTACTAACGCTGCCTGATTTGGAATCCTTAGTCGGCATCATATTTGGGCTTGGTTAATAATATTTCCTCTCTTCCGTGCCTCAAGGGTTTTTCTCTGGACTGTCCGGTTTCTTCCTCCCTCCTCAAAGCTAAACTTTCTAAGTTCCAATGTCATCTGAAATTTTGTCAGTTTGTCAGTCTAAGTGCGCATTCTTTTGGGGCTGAAAAGGGAATACTCTTTGCGGATATGACTTACCGGTTTGTCAGTCTAAGTGCGCATTCTTTTGGGACTAAAAAGGGAATGCTCTTTACGGATATGACTTACCGGTTTGTCAGTCTAAGTGCGCATTCTTTTGGGGCTGAAAAGGGAATACTTTTTACGGATGTGACTTTCCGGTTTGTCAGTCTAAGTGTGCATTCTTTTGGGGCTGAAAAGGGAATACTTTTTACGGATATGACTTACCGGTTTGTCAGTCTAAGTGCGCATTCTTTTGGCGCTGAAAAGGGAATACTTTTTACGGATATGACTTACCGGTTTGTCAGTCTAAGTGTGCATTCTTTTGGGGCTGAAAAGGGAATACTTTTTACGAATATGACTTACCGGTTTGTCAGTCTAAGTGCGCATTCTTTTGGGGCTGAAAAGGGAATACTTTTTACGAATATGACTTACCGGTTTGTCAGTCTAAGTGCGCATTCTTTTGGCGCTGAAAAGGGAATACTCTTTACGGATGTGACTTACGAACCAATATATCTGTGCAAGCGCGATAAACATGACCGAACGTGATATTATTCTCGGCTATCAGGATCAGAATGGACAAAATGTTATTCTATTCATTCTGTAAAAAGAATAGGTCTCAAAATAATGTGATTACCGATTATTACTTGTGGTGCAGCCGACGAGTTGCAGATTCGGCTCTGAGTTTTCTTTTTTTTTTCGTGTCACATTAGCGCATGCAAATGTATGCACGCTTATTTTAGTTTCACTGGTCTGATTGGTTGACACGTGACCTCGTGATGTCGCTCTTGATTTCAAGATCGCGGAAAAATCTCTCTATGTGTTAACCCTGAGAAGCAGAATGCAAGGCGTTAATGGATGGACAGAACCTTTTGGTACTCTGTTCATCGCTCATTGCTGTGGGATTTTTGTTCTGGCAAGTTTTGTGTTTTATATCACTCGCCATTTGCTTAGCGATCGAGGTTTATGGAAGGCCACTAAATGTTAAGCAGTGAATGTATAGCGTAGTCTTACTTGTTAGATATAATTTATGTTTCTCCGTAAAAGCACTCACGACACTTGAAAATCAATACTGCAATGGGTTAAAGACGCCACGAGTTCAAGCTGTGCACAACGTCTTGTTCCAAGTAGTCTTATTCCGGAATAGACCCAAATAAACGCGCCCAAAAACTGTTAACACACCAAGCAGTTCATTGACATGACTTACCATTGACTTGGATGTTTAATGAAGCTTTTTCGCCATCTCCAGCACTGTTATACGGGACACACGCATATACACCACTTCTTTGAAGCTGAAGATGGTAAATACCACTGCTATTCTTGCCAAGAAGTTCCTGGTCACGGTAGAATTTATACCCGTCAGGATCTGGACGAGAATATGTGCTACAATTCAACTTAACGAAGCTGCCAAATTGTACAGCAATAGTGGTATCTGGGTTGACTGTAAGACGTGTCCTTTCAGGTTTGACTGAAAAATAAACGTCAGTGAGTTAAATTAGATTGCCGATAAAGGGACACTGTTATGAGTTGAGCATGCGTGAGCTTCTCACCGACTTTATGTTTCAAGTTTGAATCGCAATGTATTGTCATTCCGATTAATTCGTCCGTCTGATTAAATTTTCTCACTTCCTCTTAGCTTAGCCTGAGTTCTTTTCACCAGACCATTATGCCGTAGTCACCAGTGGTGACCGTTGGTGTCTCATTGCAGGCGCTCAGGTTTTCACCAAATCCCCCACAGTCCAGCAACTGTTTATGTTGAAAGCAAGGAACACAAAAATGACTGAAATATTATAATCTAAGGATTTCAATTAACATCTTTCTCTCACCGACGCTGTTACTTGATTGCATCAACATTTTTAGTCAGACGCTTGCGCATGTGCGACTTGTGACCGTGTCTCCTCATGAATATATTTTTTTTCCTAAGAACTATTCAAAACAGATGCTATGAGGCAGATTTCCATTAGTTTACTTTGAACTCTTAAGTTCAGGTGAATTAACAATTTTTTTTTTTTTAATATCATCAATCGAACGTAAGTCAAGACGATCAAAACAAAAACAAACGCAAAACGGATGGAAATCCAGTCGTGACCTTTTAAACGTTATTTGACTGGACATCCTTGTTTCGTGATACGCAAACCCTACATTCAAGCACGCAAAGAAAGCCTTTTTGTCTTGTTTCGAGAAAAAAAAAAAGGAAAAGAAGAAAGCCGGACATAACACTTCATTTTAAGCTAAACATATTAAAACAATTGGAGAGAATCAACAATTTATTGCTTACAATGTACATCAAGATAGCTGCTGGCCTTTGCAGTTTTGTTAAATATGTTCTCTGCTGAACACCAGTATGTTCCAGATTGATTCCTGGAGACTTCAAAACTTAGTATTTCGCCTGTACCCACAGTTTTCCCATCTTTGGTCCAAGTTATCGTCGGAAGAGGGTTGCCAATGGCAGTACAATGGAATGTTACTATGGCACTTTCTACGACAGTCAGATAGGTGGAAGTGATTGTTACGTCTGGTGAAACTGCAATTGAAATATGAAATAACAAGTCAGAATGTCATTGTTGTAATAATTGCTGCCTATATTTTTAAGTAGAAATAATATTAAAGGATTTAAAATCTAAACGAAAAGGTATATTCTTTGCCATGTGATCTCCAAATCGGGAGGTTAAAAGATCAATCCTGCCTTTATGTTAAAGATGACAGACGTTGTTAAGACGTTGGCGTAAATAGCTATAACAATTATGTTTGTACAAGTAGTGGACCTTTCTGGGCATCATCATCATCATCATCATCATCATCGTCATCATCATCCTCGTCCTCATCCTCCTCCTCCTCCTCCTCATCATCATCATCATCATCATCGCTATAATTATCATCGTCATTGTCTTCACCGTTATTCTCCAAAAAATTTAAATATAATTCTTTCAAATTTAAGAAATTAACCTTCAACTTACATTGTACATTGAGATAAGCACTGACATTGACACTCCAACCAAGACCGTTCTCTGCAGAACACCAATATTCTCCAGAATCGTTCCTGTTTGCTTGAAATGACAGTGTGTCCCCTGAAGCTACTGTCTTCCCAGCTTTGATCCAAGTGATATTTGGAGTTGGATTACCAATGGCAGTACAACGGAGAGTTGTCTCATCACCTTCCTTGACAGTTTGATCAGTTGGTGTTGATGCTAGACTAGTTGGATCTGATGTGTTAAAAAGAAGGAGAAGCATAAAAACACATTTAAGCTGCTCGTGTATGGGAGAAACCAGACCATAGCGTTAGCAACTTGCAACGTCATATTGTTGTCCTTGCAGCTACGCCCTACTGCTAGCATTAAATTTCAGATTCTGGCCTCCTGATAATCACAATCTTCCTCCAGAAAAAATCTTATACCTGAAATGTCTTTCGAAAAAAGCCCTCCTGCATAAACACCTCTGTGCTTTTTTGAACAACGACAAAGGCGCTTCAACCTAATGCTGCGAAATGGAGCTTGTTTTTGGCTATCTTTGGAGTTTTAACCGTTATTTGACGATTTAAGTTCTGGAATTATTGTATACAAAAAGCCATGGTTTGAAAAACCTAAGGCGTTTTGAAACGGAAAATTCCCCTAAATAACTAATCCCTCGAAAAACAATTTAACAAATGTACGTCCAAGGTTTATTTTCGGACTTTTGCAATGATTGAACGTGTATACTTACACTTCACATCAATGTCTGCACTTGCATTGATTGATTTCCCGAGACCATTCTCGGCTGAACACGAATATTCTCCAGCTTGATTTCTGGACGCTTCGAAGCTCAGTGTTTTCCCTGTAGCCACAGTATTTCCATCCTTGGTCCACGTTATCTTTGGCATTGGATTCCCGGTGGCATTACAATGCAATGTCGCCGTGGCACCCTCAATGACCGTCTGGTCAGTTGGCGTTTTAATCCAGCTTGGTGAGACTGTTTGAGTGCAACAAAAGAAACTTGATTGATAAGAAATCTCGAAACAAAAGAAGATTTTAAAGCTATTTGGCAAACTTAGGCGAAGCCGCACACGAGCCACAGGTGACCCACACGGCCGGAGCTTAACCCGGTTTCTGTAGCATGATAGGAACTAGGAATATTGCTACTCCCCCCTGGATGGGATGCTAGTCAATCGCAGGGTTACCCCCAGCATTTTATCTCCGGTACTTATTTATACACCGGGGTGAAGAGGGACGTAGTGGAGTACAGTTTCTTGTCTAAGGAAAAAGGAAAAAAAGCACGACGGCGAGACAGTGTGCCCGAACCACCGACCTTCCAAGATTGCAGATAATTAGATGCATGACAAATTTAATAAGCGTCACAAAGTGTCCTCTTGCTCTTTGACTCAACTTCAACATCACTTGTTTTCAAAAATTCAGACAATAAACGTCACAAAGTGTCCCCTAAATTCTGCTCTTTAAATAAAGATAAACAGGTGCGTTTACCCTAACCTAAAAACAACACTAACACTATTGCTTACCTTACATTTCAAAACAGATAGTTAACACTTAGACTTAATGGGACACTTCGTGTTGGATATCAAAATTTTCCATGCATCTAATTATCTACAATCCTGGACATAAGTGAACGTGCTAACCACAACAAGCTTATGCAAGGTTCGATCAAATCAATTTATTTAAGTGTCAAAGTATTTAGTACGCGAGTACTAATTGTGGACACTTTCCAGATCTAATTGGAATTTGGAAGTGTTGGTTTTTGAGGAGAGGGGAAAACCGGAGTACCCAGAGAAAAACCTCTCGGAGCAAGGAGAGAACCAACAACAAATTCAACCCACATATTACGCCGGGCCGGGAATCGAACCCGGGCCACATTGGTGGGAGGCGAGTGCTCTCACCACTGCGACACCGCTGCTCCCCTATTTGTCTAAGACCTGGTAACTTTCATTGCAGAGGCAACAAAACGCCGGATCTACACTTGTTTATAAGCAAGCCGGTCTGACTATATAATGAATTTTAATAGTGTCTGTGTTATGTGCCCTCCGTTTAGTAATCTTTAGTTAACAAAGTGTGGGGTAACACTGTAAAAGACCAACATCCAATAACAAGGAAGGCGCCAGGCTCATCGTTGTAATCACCATTGAATCGGGTAACCTGTGGCACTGCGCGTCAAGTGTGGCTCGTGTTTATGTCCTGCGCATGCCCATAACAGATTTAGCCCTTTTAGTCCATGAGCTAATTCCTAAACAGTGGCTAAAAATGCATTTTCGTAGCACCCCCCATGGGACATGGTTTCTTTGGTATCAAAATAAAGCTTAGGGTGTACTCAACCAAAATCAACTTGTTTCCAGACGCAAAACCTGTGCATGAGCGAGAAAAGGGGGTGTTTGTATGGGCGGGGTGGGTGGGGATGTAGGTTGATTGTGTTCGTTGAATAATGGAAGGAGATAGAAAATGAATTATATGTCTGTAATCTACTGACGAAATTAAACTTAAACTTTAAGAAAGGTATCCCATATTGTGAATTGTTATAAAAAAAAAACATGTTTAATCATTTGTGACATGTTCCCATGGTAACAGTTGTTAAGGTGTTTAATTAGGGACATTTGTTTCAAAATATAATTTAATTTCCTATAACATTACTATAAAAAAAGCTACAATTGTTCACAAATCATCTGTGTTCACAAGTGATTACAAGACGGGGATTGTAAAAGAAGTCATTTTTCTCTTTAATTTGGCTGCTTCCCTGTTCGATTCCTCATTTTTCCCATGACGCTTTGTCTACAAGTGGAGCCGATACGCCTGGACGCCATGTTGGAATTGTTTAGAGTTTTAAAGGTAAGGAATTAGGTGTTTTCTTAATCTCTTTTTTACAACAAACTTTTCTGTTCGCTAAATTAGAAGATTTATAAACGGTTTGCATTGGAAAAAGGAAATAAAATGTTTTGTGGGTGTTTTTCCAAGAAGAACTGTTTACATAGCAGGTGAATACATATTAAAATTAATTAAGTGTCCCATTTGTCCACAATGGGTATCAAGTTCTTTGTGCGACAAATAAATGATGACTGAGCTTAATCCAAGGAAGAGGTCGTTTTGCGCTAGTACAAGTGCTATAAACTGGGAAGAATGCCCTTGCCACAAAGGAGGCGTTAAATGGTAAGATACTGATTGAGACGAACCCGGACATCTCTAAGCAAGGAAGAGACACAGACCTTGGCTGGATGCTCTGCAGACAAGCGTTTTAGTGTACTATATTTAATGTCGCCGAGAATCAGCCCCAAGTGATCCAGCATGGACCGATTTTAACATGAAGTTACATGAGAAGAATGTTCCCCGCGAAAGTTCTATCGGTTACTGTCAAGTCATCGAACAGGGGCACCCACCGACGGTTTTCTGTCAAATATCTGTTCGGGGAGGCATAGGTTGCCTAGAAATTTCGGTGACTCGAGAACGGCTAAAAATTTCGATGGTGACCTTTCCATACATCTAAGATTTTCGGAGGTTTTTTAATTACCTTTCCTACGATTTTCGAAAGTCGAATTTTTAACCTTGATCCTGGAATTTTCTGGAATTATGACCAGTTTTGCCCTAGCATTTTCTGCACGTACTAGCACTTTCTTTGCTTTCTTTGTAGAATTTAGGCTGTAACAGCGAGCGTTTCCATTGCTAACGTGAGTGGGATTCTTTCTGTTTTTGGTTTGTAACGGAAACAAAAAGAAAAATCTTAAATATACTACTGCAGTATTAAACGCCTAGAATTTTCGAAAGAGATGTCCATGGTCCTAGAACATTCGATGACGCCATTATAATCCCTAGATTTTTCGGAAAACCCGCTTATTTTCTTCAAACGAAAAAAAAGGTCCCTAAAATTTTCGGCTGCCAGATTGGATTACTAGATAGCCTCGCATTTTCGTGAACCTTCAATAAAGAGCTGAGATTTTCGGAAATTATATAGAAATACCCTAACAAATCCGAGAAGAGTTTAGTTCTCCTAGAACGACCGAACAGATAAAAGTTTCATAGGACAGCTTAGAATTCATTTGCAGAGCTTTGAAAGCAGTCCCGATACCCTAAAACAGCATTCTAAAGCATTTGGGAGAAAACCCTCGTTGGGTGCCCCTGATCGAAGCTAGTCCAACAGAATTACCCCAAGTGATCCCAGCATAGACCGGTTTTAACATGAAGTTGCATGAGAAGAATGTTCCCCGCGAAAGTTCTATCGGTTACTGTCAAGTCATCGAAGCTAGTCCAACAGAATTACCAACAGTTTACGCTGTGCTACAAAGGTCTCTCCAAATGGCTGATCAGCTTAGCCAGCATGATGTCATTGTTGTTTTTGATCAGGCAATATATGCGAAGGCGCTTGATATCATGTGGCAGAATGAGGAACATTTTCAGCGTATAGTGTTGAGAATGGGCACTTTCCACACCATTTGTGCTTTTATGACTGCAATTGGCAAGCGGTTTGGCGAAGCAGGCCTTACAGATATACTTGTGGAGAGTGGCATTGTTGGTTCTGGATCTGTCTCAGGAGTTATGGAAGGCCGACATTACAATCGAGCTGTACGAATGCACAAGGTATCTAAACTTTCTACAACGCGGCTCGCAATAGGAGATTGCAAGAAATAATTACAGATTAAGGGAGAGTTGTCATGCCCACAAGCAAAAAAGAATAAAAGTTAGGTTTTGCAATCAAAAGACGAGGAAGATTAATAGTTAAATTGTACAGATTACTGCCCGTCACATTTTTAAACTATGAAAATGTGACTATTGTATATTTTCGTGATTATGTGTGCATTTCAGATCGTTTTTGATGCAATGCATCGCATTCCAGTCCTGGCTAACAAAGCATCCTGCTACACAAGTTGCTGAAATTGCCCTTGCAAATTTCATAGAAGACATCACACGCGGTTTTTCTGGCAAAAGGTTCGAGCACCTTCTTCAAAGTGAACAGTTCAAAATGATGTCTAACCTGTATGAAGAATACTGCAGCGAAGACTATTGCCCGATGAAGACCTTTTGGAATTCTTATCTGGACATGGTCGAGTTGCTGTTAAGTTTTATTCGAGCAACAAGAGAAGGGAAAGTGGCAACTGCATCTCAACTGTGTGAAGGGTATGCTGCCATGGTTCTTTGCATATGACCATACCAATTATTCCCGATATTTGCTCGTACTTGATGCACATGTTGTCCACAAAGGAAACTCACACTGAGGCTCACCGACTTCTTGAAGTCTTGAGGAAGGTACGTTTGCAGTTCAGAGGTCTGCAGAACATGGTTTTTCCCAAATACCCGTTGATCAAGCAATCGAACAAACGTTGAACAGACACACGATAACTAAAGGTGGTATAGTGGGGTTTAGTTTAAAAAGAGGAGCATTTCGAAGATGGATAGATACTGCACATTCTCGCACTAAATTCATAGAAACCCTTACAGAAAATGAGTATACTTTTTGTATACCCTATTTTCTACAAAAAGTATACTCCTTGAGTATATACTTTTTGTATAGTTTTTGCCCTTCTCAACATTTTCATGGAGTATACTTTTTGTATAGTAAAAGTATACTCTAAGTAGGCACAATTTCGCCCAAGTATACAAAGAGTATACAACATAAAGTATACAAAAAGTATACAATACCTGAAATCTTTTGCTACAATAAATTGTATACTTTTTGTATACAAATGAGAAAATATACATTTAGTACAAAAGAAGTATACTTTTTGTATATATTTTTAGTAGTGACCTTGTTTGCATAAGCAGCCATATTCAGTCGGTGGTTGTGGGATCCATGGAATTATCAAAGCATGCTATTGTTAATCTTGACATCCCATTTGGAATCCCACAATATATCGCAACATCAATACAGAAAATGCTACACATTGAGCTACTTTCACCATACATTTATTAGTATTTTCTATTATACATTATATATAAAATTTTGGTCACATCAACAGAAAATTTGCTTTGAATTTATACACTCTAAAATTGTCATGAAGAAAACAAACTGTCAAAAGTAGTCCTATTATTCAATAGATACTTGCAAAAATAATCATAGCTTTTATTAAATTGTTTGTTCAATCCACACTTAGCTGAACTGGACATTTGAGTGGAGGTTTGATAACTTCAGAGTGCCCATGCATGCAAGCTGTTTGAAAGCTTTCATTGTCATCCACGTGGTTTAGCTATAACAAAACAACACATTTGGTTTAATTTGTATTCTCTCCCCTTTAATCCAGCACATATAAAGTTTCTAAATTAAGATCATACATGTTCATGTATTATGAAAACAGGAGACAAATCTCAATGTAGCTAAGGTAATGTACATAATGATACCTCGAGTAGAAATATAAGCTCATAAGCTTGTGAAGATCTTTCAAATTGTTAAGATTTAAATGTTGCAGTTACATGTAGTTTTGGTCTATTTTGGTGAAACTGTTATTTGTGTTAAATATAAAATTGGGAAGGACTGTGTGTCAAACGACTAAAGCTTAAGACTATATAATATAGAAATGCATCGATGTTCATTTCAAACCCTTTCAAACAGTCAAGAGATCTAAGCAGTCTAAGCCAAAGCTTAATTGTATTATGTAAGCTGCATGACTGTGTTTATAGCTTCAACAAAGATTCATTCTTTGACTTACCTAGCTTTAGAAAGAAGATTGTCCATATTTTTGCGGCTTAGGTTCACTTTCCTTCCAGCATTTGAAAAAAAAACGAACTCACTGAGAGCTACTGTACACGTACAATGCATGCTCTATAGGCTAAAACTGCTGACTGCTGGCTCACTCTCCCCAGGTTCACTCGCCCAAGTCACGTTTCAAAAGCAACATGGCGGATAGCCATTCTCTTTCAAATCTTTCACATCGTGTTAAAAAAGGAACTAGGAATTGCTTAAACCAGTCCAAGGGTAAATTGAAGAGATATTCGTCTTGTAAAGGTTTGGATTAAATGGATTTTTACTGTGGAGTTGAAGTACACTGACTAGATTATTGTAACAGGATCAGAATGGATCAAAATAATACGGGATTGTTGACTGCAGCATGTTAATTCATTCTTCTGATTGTGTCAGTTGATATTAGCAAAAGGTTAACTGCATTTCTGAAATTAGAGGCTATTAAATAAAGAAACTGCTATCCTAATAATTATGGAAACTCAGTGAAACCCTGAATCAGAAAAGTAAGAAACTTGTCAATATTATTTGTCTCCGCTTGAGACATATTTTATAGGTGCAGAAACTCACATTTTGTATATACTTTTTGTATACAACAAATGCCTTAAGGGACACATGTAGTTTTGGGCGTATACTGTTTGTATACAACAAATACCATAAGGAACACATGTAGTTTTGGGTGTATACCTTTTGTATACAACAAATGTCGTAAGGCTAATGGATAGCTTTTGGTGTATACTTTTTGTATAGTTGGAATTTACATGGTATACAAATAGTATACAACAGTTACAATGCTCAAAGGTTCCATTTGCAACAAGTATACAAAAAGTATACTCAAAACTAAACAGCTGGTTCAAGTGTAGAGTTGGTGTATACTCATGGTATACAAAAAGTATACTTATGACACATTTGATTTGGTAAGGGAAGGTGCAGCGACCTGGCGGGGATGAAGGAAGTTGGAAGTAAATCCCATAAAAAAGCCAGCAAGTCCCCATGAAAAAGGATGAAGCAAGTGTAAAACTGGTTCAGGGAGTCATTGACGACTGGAGAAATCCATTTGAAGAGTAGGATGAACTTGTCAGTCTCAGTTCAGGTTTTGTAGCAACTGAAAGCATGAAAGATATGATGATCTCCTAAAAGCGAAAGAAAAAGGAAACACACTTTTTTATCTTTTGTCCAAAGCCGATTGGTGACCAATGCTTCTAGCTTTTTCGACCCGTTGCCGAAACTAAAACTAGCAACTTTCCACCAGGCTATGAAGAAGAAGTCTGTGATCACAACAGGCAAGAGCATCATAGTCAGAGCAGATAGAAATATCTTGCTAGATTGTTAGTCATTGGTCAAAGTCGTAAGATGGATGTCAAAGAGTTCCTGACACATGAACTTGGACCATTACCGTGGTCTTTAGCAGCTTTGGCTGGTACATTGGCCAAGACTAACAAATCACTTCTATCTGGCCTGGTTGAGAAGGGAGTAAAGTTTCACTCCACTCTTCAACTGTCCACAGTTGTCATATTCGATGCCATGGCGATTCTCCAAATGGTTGTTAGAGTACCCGACAAATTTGGTGACCTGGCTGCAACGGTGTTTGACACAATTTTCACGCATGCGGGTAATGCTTCAAGAATCGACTTTGTTGGGAGATCAATATACCCAGAAATATCTGTAAAGAATATTGAAAGGCAGAAGCGAGGAAACGAAGGGCAGCTCTCTATTGATATTTCGAGTCCACAACAACGGTGCCCTCGACAATGGAAGAAATTCCTAGCAAATGGACGCAACAAGACATGCCTGCCCAACTTTCTTGTGCGTGAATGGTCCAGTTCAAATGTATACGCACAGAACATTGGAGATCGTTCCCTGTACATTGCACATGGTACAACCTGCACAAAACTTGTTGCAATAAGTGGTACTATTTCTGCAACAACTGTCAACGAATTGTGTACAGAACAAGACGAAGCCGATACCAGGATGTCTGTTTACATGCGCTTCACGCATCTCAGGGTAGGCATCAAGAAATAAGCATTAGATCCTCAGACACTGATGTGGAGATGCTGGCATGTTACCACCAAGAGAAAATTCCCGCCAGGATTTTTCTTGTAAGTGGTACCCAAAAACGCTCACGCGTGGTGAGCATACCAGAAATTTGTCAGTTCCTTGGTGTTGATGTGTGTCGGGCCTTATTGGGTCTTCACGCCCTGACAGGCTGCGATACCGTAATTGCCTTTGCTGGGAAGGGAAAGAAGAAAGGATTTGAGATTATAACAGGAGATCAACATCTACGTAAGATGATTCAGTGTCTTGGAGAGCGCGTGACAGCTTCCCAGGAAGATGTGCGGCACATAGAAGAATTTGCCTGTTCCCTATACAACAAACGTGGCAAATGTGTGAACGATCTTCGTTAAACCCTCTTCTGCAAGTCAACCAAAGTACAGTCATATCAGCTACCACCAACGAGGGCATCTCTTGCTAAACATGTTCAGCGAGCAAACTATCAAACCTTTGTGTGGAAGAATGCATTGGAGGCTCACCATACAGTACCTGATCCAAGTGGCGCTGGTTGGCTCGTTAAAGATGGCACACTTACGATCGACTGGACGGATCAGGCTCCAGTCCCTGATGTAGTTATGGAGTTAGTTTCCTATGTATGCAGAGGCCAATGCAATACCCAACGATGTTCCTGCGTGAAAAGTATCCTCTCTTGCAGTGATGCTTGCATTTGTGGAGAACAATGCCTGAATAGGTCACATGAGACATCCAGTGAAGTTGGTGACAGCGATGACGATGATGATGCTGATGATGATGATGAGCATGACAAGGGTGATAGTGATATCTAAATCCGAGGACACAGATGATATTCATTGACAAAGTTGGATTGACAGTATTTCAAATATGTGTAGAGAGCCATTTTCTGTGGATTTAATGTTGTTTAGTTGGTTTCTGCTAGCGAAATGTTAAAATAACCACCCCTAACCCACGTAGACACCTGTAGACAGAGATTGCTTTGGTACCGTATTGTATCTCTTTATTTTGGTTTTCTAGCTGTAGGGACAAATTACAAAACAATATTTACCAGAAGACATCATTGTTATGCTATGTTGTATTGTTAGAAATAATATATTGATCATTTTGGGTTTGGGGTCTAAAATAGAGAGAAATGGCTCACCAATGAAATGTCCTAGTAACTGTTGCCATAGTAACATGTTACAATATTGCAACAGCATTATTTGCAATTCACACCATCAGATGCTCACCTCCTCCACGTTTGAGTTAGAAAGGATGAAGATAAGATAGGTAGAATACTAAGTATGTTTCGTTATGTATCATTCCTAGTTTAAGGAACAAAGAATAACCCCACCCACCCCACCCATAAAAACACCCATTTCTCTCGACCGTGCACAGGTTTCACGTCTGGAAACAAGTTGATTTTGATAAAGCACACCCTTAGCTTTATTTTGATACCAAGGAAACTATGTCCCATGGGGGGTGCTACGAAAATGCATTTTTGGCCTCACAGCTCATAGACTATTTAACCCTCAAGAGTGCCAAAAATCAAAATTTGAAAAAATATACCAAATGTCATTTTGTAAAATATTGAAAAACAAATAGTACTATGCAGAAGTACTACCGAAGAGGTTTCATTTGAATGGTCACACCATAATATTTCGTCTACAAACTCAAAAGTTAGAACTTCATTGAATGTCTCCATAATTGACTGTGGGAGTGAAATTGTTAAGAAATATATCACTTCAGAGTTTTCGCGTAGGTTCGAACGTCGAAGGTATCGTCTGACTATTTTCCGGAAAATGTACTTTGATAAAAATGTTTAGAACGTTTTCTAGTGCATAGACTGTACTATAAATGTCATTGCTAGTTAAGCGAATAAGTCTGATAGAAATGTTTAATTAAACGCTTTCGAAACAGTTTCTCGGATCATAAAGTGACCAAAGTTTCTAATACTTACATTGCACATCAAGATAAACAGTAGCATTGATAGGTGAACCCAAGCCATTGTCTGCAGAACACCAATATTTCCCAGAATGATTCTTGCATGCTTGAAAGCTCAGAGTTTCTCCTGTACCCACAGTCTTCCCATCTTTAACCCACTTTATGTCAGGCTTAGGGTTACCAGTTGCAGTGCAATGTAATGTAGCTTCATCAGATTCCTTGACAGTTTGATCCACTGATGTGGTGGTAAAATGTGGTGCAACTATAACATACAAAATTTATAACCGATATTTCAGATATTTAGTTTAAAGGGACATTACATAAAGCTTGTTTTAATAGCTTGATATTATATCTTAATATAATGGCAAAAAAGTCAAAATTACACAAGAATGGCAACTTTGATTTCTTGACCGCCTGTCACGAAATCAAATTTGATGAACTGTAATCTACTTCTATCCTTGCAATCCTGCACTTTATCTCGAAACTGGTGCTTCCGTTTTGCTTTATAGAATATTTTTATCCAATTAAGTTGTATATTTAGTAATACTTGGCGATATAACATTTTAACAAACAAAACCAGTTCAGTCCACTTATTGACAAGCGTTATTATTATTATTTATGTTGACGCATCGAGTGTCTTCCATTTACAAATTCTGGGTCGGATTCTCCTATAATTATTGCCCACGAGATGCCCCGTGCCTAATACCCCGCTGTTAAGTAGGTCTGTAAAAGTAAGAGTCAGCTTTAGCCTTCTAGTGTCCTCGCTACATGGTGGAAAAATCTTTGCATGTTCCTAAAAAAAACTTCGAGTAAGCTTTGGAAACCCTACGCTATCTTTGAAAATTATCCGTGCGGCCCTCACGGCCGTGAAAAGCACTAAAATGTGTATTACACAATACACAATACACCAAAAATATGTTATATTTAACACTTACATTGTACATCAAGCTTTGCACTAGCATTAACAGTTGAATTCAAGCCATTGTCCGCTGAACACCAGTATTCTCCAGATTGATTCCTATCGGTTGCAAAGCTCAGTGTGTCTCCTTCACCCACAGTCTTCCCATTCTTGGTCCAACTTATCTTTGGAGCTGGGTTTCCTGTGGCATTGCAACGGAATGTTGCCACGACACCCTCGATGACTGTCTGGTCAGTTGGTGTTGTTGTTAGACTTGGTGGAACTTTAAGAGAACGACAGCCAAATAAGATTAGAGTCTTGCGACGCAGCACACGCATATGAATGTATTTATCTTGATGCGATTGCCTGGATTGGATCGATAAAACTAAAGCATCGAAGGCCGAATATACATTCATTGACGTCCTCTTCCTTAGTTGTATTTTTAGCCACGAGTTTCACAAATAATCTATAAAGATACCCTGAAACTTTTCTGAAACAAGCGGCCAGGGGATGTAGGAAACTAAATGAAAACACTTATTACGTACATTCAGGAAATGTATTGTCATACTCACACTGTACATCAACTTCAGCGCTTGCATTGACCATGATGCCCAAGCCATTTTTCACAGAACACCAGTATTTTCCAGAAGTTTCTCTAAGAGCTTCAAAGCTCAATTCCTTTCCGAACGCCACTTCATCGCCATCTTTAAACCATACTATCTCTGGAACGGGGTTACCAATGGCAGTGCAACGGAGTATTACGTCCCCCTCGTTCTCAATGACTGTCTGATCAGATGGCTTGGTGGTTAAACTTGGTGGATCTATTAGAAAAAAAAACATTATCGACATTTAGGAAGACCAGAAGTATCAAGACGCTAATAAAAACGTAAACCACGCATAAGAAACTGTGCCAACTTTACCACATGTCAAAACATGTTTTGCTCAATGTGTGGTTAATACATACACTGCACATCAAGGCTGGCACTGGCATTGACAGTTGCATTTAACCCGTTGTCCGCTGAACAACAGTATTCTCCAGATTGATTCCTATCAGTTACAAAACTCAGAGTGTCTCCTTCTCCCACAGTCTCCCCATCCTTGGTCCATGTTATCTTTGGAGTTGGGTTGCCGATGGCAGTACAAAGGAATGCTGTCATGGCACCCTCGATGACAGTTTTGTCAGTTGGTGTTTTGGTTAAACTTGGAAGAACTGTACCAATAAGAAAACAAAAATAAAATGTAAGGGAAGTCACAAAACACATCTCCGCGGTTTGGCCAAAACCTCACTCATGCGCACAATAACCCATGAAGTGACAGCCATGAACACCTCTTTCGTCCTTGTCAGGACTCATCAGCATGGCATAGCCTCAAGAAACATTGATAAATAGTTTGTATTTAAGGTGGCTCCATATTGTTCAGCCCTCTCGTCTTTTGCATTCCATTACAGCTATCCCGATGGTGTGGCTAAAAATCTTTTACTTGAAACCAGTAAATCTTTTATCAGTCAACAAAGTAGTATCCAAATGATGTCATCATTCGTTGCCATGGAAACTCGAAAAGAGGTAAAAAATACGCTATTTTGGACCATTTGAGGCTAATAACTTATAAACTACACGGTGAAAGTTTTTGTTTTCAATATAGTTTTGTTTAATTAGCAAGAGAAACATTTTAACAATTTTTTTAAAAATTCTGTACATAGAGTTCAGAGCTACCTTAAATTTATGTAAAAATAACATATCTCTGAATCCTATGTACAGATGTTTTTCAAAATTAGCACAAATGTTTGCTATGTTTATCAGACGAAAATATATAAAAATCAAAAAATTTCACCGAGCAGTTTTGAAGTTTTAGCCTCAAAAGGTTGAAAATGGGGTCTTTTTGGCCTCTTTTGACGTTGCCATGGTAACACATTTTGATGTCGTAGCCACCTAAATTTGTTCATTGGTTAAGTGTTTACAAACCTGTACTCTTAACTTTACTGGTGTAGCTGTGATTGAATATCATAGTGTATCATGATAGGAATGTTTAAACTATTAGGAGCCACCTTAAAGACAATGCAGGTTACGGATGGCGGTAACGAACAACCATGTTGAAATAACTGTTCATTAAATCGTTCGTTACAGGTAGTCAGTAATTTCTGATAAGCTGTATATCGGGGTAGAGTGTTGTAATAAATAATTAAGTAAAGTATTGACTTATGCTTGTATTTGTCAGTTTCTATGTATGTGAAGTCGAGTTGTACATTAAATTAATTTCATAAATTCCATGTTAATGTTATATCTCTAATGAATAATCATTCAATGTGCCATTGTCAATAATAAAAGAAAATTTGGTATTGACCATAGCTTGCCAAATTCTACAGATAATAAAACAAAGCGTTAGAAAATGGCAATACACGGCAATGCAAACAATAAACGGAATATAATCATCGTAGTTATACGGCAACATGTACTTACATCATATAAACATTAAAACAAACAACACCGTACAACAACAACAACAACAACGACATGGTAATACATTGCAATACAAACTAACGGCGAAGTAGTATACTACTACGGCTCACGGTTTAGTACGTCCATGCACTAGTTGTTTGACACTGTTGTACGGCACTGTTGACACTGTTGCTTTGCAATAACTGTATATTAAGGTTTTGGCCGTTTTCTATTGTTTTTTTAATTAGTGGTAGCTACAATCCTCTCGCTGGAGATTGGTATACCGTTTGCCAGTATCCAAACGCATACAAAAGATGATTGGTATTTTAAGATACGAACTGCTGTTAACTTACACTGGACATTAAGAGAAACACTTGTGGTGATATTCGCCTCTATTCCATTGTCTGCTGAACACCAGTATTCTCCAGATTGATTTCTGTCGGTTACAAATTCCAGTGTTTCTCCTGTAGCTACCGTCTTCCCATCTTTAACCCACTTTATCCTTGGTGTAGGATTGCCAGATGCGGAACAATGGAGAGTGATTTTCCCACCTTCTATGATGGTCTGATCAATTGGCACTGCTGTAAATCTCGGTGCAACTGCAATAGGACATATAAGTATTAAGTTAGGATTTAACGTTCTTAGGTGTGATCAAGACAAAACAGGTTAGGTTTGAGTTGAGGCAATTTCTGATAGGTCGTCATGGCGCTGGCTAAACTTGGAAACATTGTTGCGGAAACGTTGTTTCTTCTACTGTGGCTAAATTGCTGAACATTTGTTTCGGAAGCAAAGTTTGCGTCCGGAGTCAAGAATGCTTTTCGCGTGGCTAAACATGGAAACATTTGCGTCCGCAAGAACGTTTCCTCAACAATGTTTCCTACTGAGTTTAGGCCAGGTCTTTAGATTCAAAATTTATTACAAGTTACTGTCGTGGGTTCATAGCCATGCATGATAGCATGCAGCTGTTTCCTTGAAAAATCTACGCTGTTGTTAGAACTAACATAGGCCGGAAGTTTTAACAGATGTTACATTCGAACTCCGTTAAACAGACAGTGTACCGGCCGATGTATCGTGCTTTAACCCTATTTTGTCGGGGGAGGGGGGAGGGGTGCACAAAGTGCCCGTGCTAACTTTCAACATTCATAACTTCTTTAATATGTATTCAAACGCCATCAAACTTTGCGACTTTTCCTAAACTTTATCTGGGAACAATGTGATATGACAGTCTATTGATCACGTGACTTAATGTTTCCATAGCAATTTGCATATTTTTGCATATTTTTAGCTTTGAATGAAGAACGACATTTAGCGTTTATTTAATGGTTTTGATTAATTTTGAGTCAATTTGGACGGTTTTAAGAGGTTTTTAAAAATTTCAGAAATCCAAGATGGCGGATCCAAGAAGGCGGCCATATAACTAATTACCTAATTACTACGTCATACGACGTCATTATTTCATTGTGCGGACCGCAAAGGAGACAATTGTGGACGTACTATGTACCCTCTAGGTCCCCAGGCTCAGGAACTCAACCCAAGCAAAATAGAATTAATGATAATAGCCGGTCAGCAGCTTGCTTTATTATCTTGAAGTATGAAGAAAAAATCGCCAAAAGCGATGAAATTAAAACAAACTAAAGAAACACATCAACAGGGCTACAAAAGTCAAAAGTGATGAAATGTAATCCAGTTTCATCACAGCAATCACGTATTTCTGCTTCCTGCATGATCCGTACGAAGTGAATTGCTCAATTTGATTTGTCCAGATTTCCTTTTACATCTGGCTCGCTCGCTCTTTAGCCTTAGAGCGCACGCATGTGGCTTTACTGTTTTAAATGCATGGTGTTATCAGGGTTAAAAAAGATAAAATATGTATCTAGAAAGCTTTGTTTACATGTGGAACGTCTCGGACAAAGAAACAATCTCGTTTTATTTTTTCAAAATAAAATCTGGACCTCATGCCACTAACAACTATCATGGTTTATACTTACACTGCACATCGAGAACAACACTCGCATTATCGGACGGGTTTAACCCATTGTCAGCTGAACACCAATATGTGCCAGATTGATTCTTGTTGGTTGCAAAGCTCAGTTTGTCTCCTGTAGCCACAGTTTTCCCATCCTTGGTCCACGTTATCTTTGGAGTTGGGTTTCCTGTAGCATTACAATGTAATGTTGCTGTTGCACCCTCGGTAACTGTCTGCTTTGCTTGCCGTTTGACTAAACTTGGTGGAACTGAAAAACGCATATTAAAACGTAATTCTTTAAGAATATCTAAATGTCTTAACTACAGATTCCTTATATTTCATCTTCGACGCATTTTCCCAAGACTTCAGATTTAACAATGCTCACTTATAAGTCTGTGCATTTCCAGTTGTCCGGAAATTTCAAGCAGAAAACGGACATCCCACTCTCACTTGTAGTCACACTCTAAGTAATGCATTTTTATCCAATGAATATGGATGACATCCTTAACCCTTTCACTCCCAAGAGTAGAAAAAAATCAAAATTCAAAGAAAATCACAAATTTCATTCTGTACAATATCGTAAAAACAAATGGTACCATGCAAAAGTACTGCCGAATAGGTTTCATTTGAATGGTCACACCGTAGAATTTAGCCGAGTCCACAGAGTCAAAAGGTACAACTAGAGCACATTTCTACATAATTGACCCTGGGAGTGAAACGACCATCCATTAAAATCTCTTCAACACAACTTTGAGGTTCTATTTGTTGTTCAATATTGTATCGATGAAACTTGGTATACAGTAAACTATTTTAAGACGGACACTCCTGTCAGGTGGAAACCTCATTAAGACGGACATCAACTATTGGCTGGTTGTGGCCGAATTTTACTCGTTCGTTTGTAACTAAACTTTTGAAAGGCTGTCTCTTAGGCGGACAGTTAGAGCTCTTAAAATGTTACTTCGGATGCCCTTGAAAGTGAACAATGTTAAAGGATAATTCGACTCATTTGGAGTTAAATTACTGGTAAGACAGTGAAGCAAAGGGGATAAATCACGTCTGTCTACAGGGTAAACGAGAAGTTAAAACCAACTGATCTTGTAGTTACAGTGGAATCCCAATTTTTCGAACCCTCGATTTTTCGAACCTCCCGATTTTTCGAGCCAAAACTCGTTTTCCTTATTGGATCTGATTTCAGTCGATGTCACCTTGATTTTTCTTTCGAACTCCCGATTTTTCGAACCAAGTTAGGAATGTGGATTTCACTCAGTGTACCTAATAATTAATTGAGATTGTTCAATGAGTCATCAGATGGAGAAATGTCAAAACTTACACTGCACATCAAGACGTGCGCTAGCGTTGATATCCAAACCCACGCCATTTCCTGCAGAACACCAATAATTTCCAGATTCATTCCTGTTGGCTGCCATTATTTTCAAAGTATTTCCTGTCGCCACAGTTTTTCCGTTTCGATGCCATGTTATCTTTGGAGATGGGTTACCAGAAGCAACGCAATGGAATGTCGCTTCGTCATCCTCCTTGACAGTTTTCTCAGTTGGAATGATTGTGAAACTGGGAGAAACTGAAAGAAAATAATAAAGCTACGCTGGGTACTTAGCTTTTCTATGATGACAATCAACTGGTTTGGAATGATTTAATTGTGGTATTCATAAGGTGGCTTCACACTAAAATTCGCTAAGACCACTTGTACTTAAACTTAAAACACTTGAAAACTCCTTGACGCGTGTGAACATCGCAGGGACCTTTTAGCAGAGTTTAGTAAAGAGCGAAACCGTTCATCAACTAATATACCGTAACAGACTAAAATCGTTGCGAGGATCATGTGGTGAAATGTCTAAGCAAACGATCTTGTTTAATTATATTTCCCGCATGAGACACCATTGCAAGCTAAAATTCTAGTCAAAAGTGTTGGGATCTTTAACCTTTTCCACCGTAAATTATCCTTGTCGTCACTTTTCCCCTCCCCTCTTCTCCCCTATTTCAATACAATGTTGTTTGTTACGCATACATCCAAGCCACAATGTCTCAACTTTGTACTGGGGGAGAGAGCTCAGAAAATGAAACGATAGTTTTTCTCTTTGAAATACTTTGTCATGAAATGATATTTTGTTGTGTCCCAAGACTTGTTTGGCCAGCATTGCAGTTCCAGTCCAATCCTGATAAAACGAAACATACCATTTTCGAAAGTTCATAAAAAGCTCTTATCCCCACATCAGGAAATTCCGAGCTGTCAGCAGAGGTAACTTTGCCGTGACTTCAAACCAGCAATGTTATGAAGAAAAGGAAATAGCCAATACTTACACTGAACATTAAGATAAGCAATTGCTCGGACGCTGGCATTAAAATTATTCTCAGCTGAACACCAATATTTTCCTGAATGGTTTCTTTCTGCCGCAAAAGTAAGTGTGTTTTCTTCACCCACAGTCTTCCCATCTTTAATCCATCTGATCTTTGGAGCTGGGTTCCCGGTGGCATTACAATAGAATGAGACTGTCGCACCCTCGGTAACAGTCTTGTTAGTTGGTTGCATGTGGAAACTTGGTGAGACTAAACAGAAAACATTTAAATGTCAAAAAAGCATATTCCAACTTCGAATTCAACATGAGCTGAATGGTTTATATTTCCCTTCTTCCAAGCACACATTCCAATACCACCTGGCACATTCACTCTTTTGTATTGCATATGGAATCACTCTTACCCATAACTTCCTCCCAAACCTTTGATTGAAACATACATCAGACATAATTTTTGACACGCATTGCTGGTTCTCAAAATCATAAGATTTGGTTTCCAACCACACACTTCTTTTTTCGAACGTGATGAATTATTAATAAGTTTGAGAAACTTACACTGAACATCAAGATAAGCACTTGCAGTGATAGCTACTCCCAGTCCATTCTCCACGGAACACCAGTACTTTCCAGAATGATTTCTGTTGGCTTCAAAGCTTAGTGTGTCGCCTTTAGCCACAGTCTCACCATCTTTAATCCATTTAATGTTTGGAACAGGGTTACCAACCGCGGTGCAATGGAATATTGTTTCATCACCATCGACTACTGTCTTGTTGATAGGCACCTTCGTGAAACTGGGAAAAACTGAAACGTTGCGAAATTCATTAGTTAAGACATGAATGAATGCAAAGCAGATATGTCATTGATTTGACAACATTGTGGGAATATATGAACTTTAGGGATTCCAATGATCATAATGAAACTAGCATTTAATAATATTTATACCCAACAATTTTTGTCCTCGACCCTCACTTCCTCACCCCCCCCCCCCCTCCCCCACCCACTCATCCCCCTCACTCCCGCCCCTCCTTTCTGTAACTTCAACGTAAGGCTGTGACAATGATACAACAAGGGTAGAGTATATACAGTACGTCGAATATAGACTAATGGCAGGTGGTTCAAATAATTGATATCGCACTTTTGCTAGCACGAGTAAACAGCACGACAAATTCCGTGATCTTGTATTCCGTTGAAAGCATATGTTTTTCATACAAAGTTATGCAGTGTTTTTCCTTTTATGGAGAGGTTGCCATTGCCTTTTTAGAGGGGTGTCAGTTATAGCAGAGTTTAAAAAAAGAATGAATAAAAGTAACAATAAGATACAAGAAAACATGGCCATTGCAGAATTATGACCCTTAGCATGGAGTTGCACTTTAGTACTTACATTGCACATCCAGATAAGTACTAGTATTAACAGCTTCACTCAACCCATTGTCTGCAGAGCACCAATATTCTCCAGACTGATTCCTGTCAGCAATAACGCTCAGTGTGTCTCCTGTGTCCACAGTCTTCCCATCTTTTATCCATGTAATTTTTGGGGTTGGGTTCCCAGATGCGGAGCAATAGAATATAGTAATATCCATCTCCATAACTGTCTCGTCATTTGGTTCGATGGTGAAACTTGGAGAAACTGCAACAAAGAGCAGTAGATCGGTTTTATAAATCGGACAATCGTTTTTAATATGATATAAATTCCCATCCCTTATAGCATTTTTTTTTAACAGTAATTTCGTGATTTCTTTGGTTTGCATTGATACGCTTAAGTTTGCGATTAGCTTTTAGGGAAATGGTCAAAACTATTGCACTAGGACAGGACCCACCATTTTACAAAAAAAGATTGATGGTCTCTTTTATGTATCCCCTTTCCCCCACCTAAAAAGATGGTGTCTTGTTGCTATAGCCCCCATTCTATCCGGAGTGGAAACTGGTAGAAAGATTGAAATCTTCCTGTGCTGTTTTACTAGCAATGCAAGCTTCATGCACACAGAATATTTAACTTTCATCTCCAATTTTTAGGCCAAAACATTTTGTTCATTACACTCATCAGATAGGTGGTATCTCGCGTAGTCCCCCTATCCTTACACAAGGTGGGTCCTTGTCGAGTATGACTATTTCCTGGCTGAATGAATTAGTCCAGCTGCTATCGACCAAAAAAAATGCTGAATGGTTCACTTTTATGATAAAAGCATGAAACTTTGCCAGATTACTAACATCACCAAGACCAACATTTTTTGATATGGAGCCAGACCAAATTCATCACTGGTGCCGAGTACTGCGCATGTCACAAAATACCCAACATGGAAACGAGGCTGAAAATATAAACCCCGCTAAAACTTCTTTTCTAAGGAAAATTTGTCCCAGAAACGTCCTAATATTCATGAGTCTTTCATTATGGGAAGAGAACTTTAAATGTGGTCACGTGACCTTTTCGTGGAAACTGACAAGGTAATACGTGTGTCCCTGTGACCGGAGCTTTGAGAAATACGTTTTCATTGAGTTCTGATTGGTTCATTGGATTGTCTTTGTTGTGATTGGCCACAGTTATTACCTTGGTTTTGGTTTTGCGACACTCAAAAGAAACTGTTCTGGTATCTGTCTAAGTATTTCAACTGATCTCTTCCTATGTACTACTTACTTAGCTCGTAAAGGAAAAGAACTGCTACAAGCCACTTCTAGTTTCATGACCACTTCATGTAAGCAACAACAGCCAAATCCCTCTTCGAGAACTATCTCGATGTAAAGGACACTAGAAGTCCCGGCGGAATAAACTTATTTACCCAATACAACCCCGCTCATACGGACTATATTCCTATAACGGACACTGTCCGTTAAAGCGGGAGATGATTGTATTATAAAGACGTTGGGGGTGTTTCTTGGTGTTGCAGAAGCCATTGTTGGTTAGCTTTTGTGTTGTGGTGTGGGTATTGTTCGGTGTCTTTTGAATCTTTTGTTTTACGTCGTTTGGTGATCACACCATCCGCAACACCAAGAAACTGTCGACGTTGGCATTGGACAATTGATGTACTTTTAAAGCAAATGATAGGCCCAGAACCCACCAAACCACTGCCACTAAATGTTCTTTCGAGCAGAAGAATACTTAAGTCACCATAACGACCAAATCTCTACGCGGGCGGAGCAAGTCCAAATCCCATAAAATTTAGTAATGAACTTTTAAGAGATAGAAGTTTTTTCTATAAGTAATACAGTGTGCCCAAGCACGCTGTTCCACAAATGAACTGATCTCTGTATTTGGCTCATTTTCCCCTGACATTTACCCGAACGGATGTCTTATTCATCTGCACTGTAAGACGTGATTGTTTCCTTAAAGAACGTGTGACCATACACGTGTGCGAATTAAGCTGTTAAGAAAATTATTAAGCAAAATATGCCGTCAACAAGACCAAATTAGGAAAATAGGAAAGTAGGAAAATATTAGGTTATACCCCCCTTCTAAAGGAGTGAATTTAGTTATTGCCGCCCCCCCCCTCCCTCTGATCAGTCAAAAATTTTGTATGACCCCCCCCCCCCCTTCACACACCTTTTATATACAATTACAAATACCCAGCATTTTCTTAATTTAACACCCACCTGTTATTGCTACGAGGTAATGTTTGTTCCAGAAAGGATATACAGCAATACTACATGTTTACTTGTTGGACATCCCTATCTGGAACAAACATGGCCTCGACACAGTGTTCAACAAAGCCATCCGATTCCACTTCTGAATAACTTGATTGCGAATCCGAGTTGCTTGCCCTACAACACATTTCCTCGTTAACGTTCTCTTGGGTTTCTCGTGAGATGCAAGAATGATCACCACGAGCGTACTGGAGAACTCGTGCAACCAGTGTCACTTTTCCTCCACTGATCTTAAGACCATGCTGGTTGAGGTACATCTTCAATCTGTTGCAATATGATTATCGATGTTGTATGATTTTGGTGCAATTTTGTCTGCACTGGTTCAAATTTATTTTGAACCAGTGCAAAATATTTGAACTGGAGAAAAATATTTTCACCACGGCAAAATATTTGCACTGGTGTATAACTACATTCTACTGTTCAAATGTTATTGACAATTCAAATTTAAAAAGCCAGAAACGCTTTGTCATAATCGTCTCTATATTATAGAGATAGAGAAGAATAGATAATCGTATTGCAGCAGATTGAAATTGCAGTTCAGCCACAGAATAGATCATCAAGCCTTTCAGTGAGAACTGTAAACACTTGAAATAAAATGTTAAGCTCTCCTCCTCTTAAGTGACTTATTTTACTATCCTTGCTTTGATTTTACTTTATGCCCCCCCCCCTCTCTGGTTTTCCAACCCCCCCTACCTGATAATTATTGCACAGTCCCTTACACCAAACGTGTTTAGAAAAACATCCAAAATAAGGCCAGAATGAAAAGATTAATGTTAGTCCACCAAACCGGCATATTAACTTACACTGCACATCAAGGTTGGCACTGGCATTGACAGTTGTATTCAAGCCGTTGTCCGCTGAACACCAGTAATCTCCAGATTGATTCCTGTCAGTTACAAAGCTCAGTGTGGCTCCTTTACCAACAGTCTTCCCATCCTTGGTCCAAGTTATTTTTGGAGCTGGGTTACCGGTGGCGTTACAGTGGATTGTTGCTTTTGTAAACTCAATTACTGCCTGGTCAGTAGGGTGAGATGTTAAGCCTGGAGGGACTGTGGTATCATAGAATATAGAATGGTATATTAATTTGCAACGGTTCTGAAGGCAAAATTGCACTTCTTCTAAATATGACTGGGGCATACGAGATATCGAAAATGGTGCCTTTTTAAAGGAAAGAGGAGGGACCCCATTACCTCTACCATAAAAACTACGATCGTTACAATGTAAATACAGGAAAACTCGTCCAAATGAAACTGAACCCTTATTTATTTGCTAACATTAGGCATTTGTATTGCAACAAAATGGTCCAAATTTTCGATCGTTAAAAAAATTACTGACGCATCTTCAGCTCGCTGTGCATTTAAGACTATGCTCATGTAAATCCGCTGTTGCAAAAAGCAACTGTTAGACTCTAATACTGCTCGCTATCTCACCCCGCCCCCGCCCCCCCCCCCCCCCCCCCCCCCCTCACCCGTCAGTACCCTCCTGGGTTGAAAAATGAACCAGGAGTAAGTTTCTTGTCTTTGCAATAAGACAGCATAAACCATCAAACAACCATCACCAAAACCAAAAGTACAGGGCGCCTACAATTTCACCACCGTGCCTCCACAAAAGTTCCTTATCACTTTTTAACGCTTGAAAAACTAACCCATAATATTTATAACCGAAAATATAACTCCATACTTACATAAAACATCAAGGGATGCACTTGCATTAACAGTTTTGTTGAGGCCATTGTCTGCTGAACACCAGTATGTTCCTGAGTTTTTTCTTTCAGCTTTAAATCTTAGTGTGTTTCCTGTTCCCACAGTTTCCCTATTTTTGATCCATGTTATTTTTGGCACAGGGTTACCCATGGCAGCACAACGGAATGTTACTGTGGATTTCTCTTTGAGAGTCTGGTCATCTGGTGTAGTTGTTAAGCTTGGTGGATCTAAAAGCAGTCCAGAGATAACATACTCGAATATTTGTCCATAGAAATTCGATGTCCTGTTAGGAAGCGACTTTTAAAGACAACCGTGAGGTACGAGCAACAAGCACTGTCTGGGAAAAATATCCGAGAATACTTTTGAACTCAGTATTTCTCTTGCGTGGTCAACTGTAGAGAACTGCTATGCTGTCCAACTTCATTCAGCGACCTTCTAACAGTCCGTTTTGTATTTACGAACAATTACTCTTATTTTTAAAATGCTCCGAAAGGAAGTCTATTGTAATTAGCGGAGGAAGCAAGGGAAGGAGTTTAATAAAGGAAGACGACTTAATAGGGGAAATACGGTAATATAAAAGTTACACTTTTCTAACATTGACAGGTGACCATGGACTTAGATATGAGTATCAGCAGGCCTCTTATTGCATGCTTGGCTTTTCTTAGGTAATGCTTTCACTTGCCACGCCAAGCGTAATGGGCAACGCATGTTAATGTACATGTAATACTATCAATGCTGTTTTTTTATCATAATGTTTTTATTTTCTCTTGTGTGGACATTGATGTCGCATCATCATTGTTTTGAGGTGTTAACAATAGAAACGGATCTAAGGGAACAGAACCCCGTGACCTACGATAATAATTTTCTATTTAATATTAGCTTGTGTCCATGCTGTGAAGGTAATTTGAATTCTCGGTCCCATGACCGCACGGTCTTTATTCTACAGAGATCAGAGATCATATATCATATAGCTCTAATCATTGCTGGAGGTTTGGGGTATGAGGGTTCTGTTCTCTTAAGAGTATTTTCTCTTGGTGCTAACTACATTGTAGAACAATACATAATTTTGTTATCATACTTACACTGCACATCAAGGTGAGATCCAGCTTTGATTGCTTTGCCTAAACCATTGTATGCCCAACACCAGTATTCACCAGTTTCATTCCTGGATGCTTTCAAGTTCAGAATGGTTCCTTCACCCACACTCTTTCCATCTTTAGTCCACGTTATCACTGGAACAGGGTTACCAATGGCAGCGCAATGGAATGTGGTTTCATCTGCTTCAGTAACAGTGCGGTCGCTTGGTAACTTTGTAAAACTCGGTGGAACTGAAATAAAGGGGTTAAAAATCAGGTGATTGTTAGGTTTCGCGCGCTAGTGTTTCCCTCAATTTGTCAGGAATAAAGTAACTTGATAGAGCGGCTATCCACTGGTTAAGCATATGCTAAAACAATTATTTACCTCAGTGTCGGTGAATAGTGCTAGATATTTACTAATGTAATAAAAAAATCACCTAGGAAAGTCTCAAAAGGATTGCCTTAAAGCAAGTTTATCCCTTTAAGCAAAGGGTTTAACAGCCAGATGAAGTTTCACTTACAATGTACATTGAGATAAGCTATAGCATTGACAGTAGCATTCAATCCATTGTTTGCTAGGCACCAGTACTTTCCAGAATGATTCCTCAAGGCGATGAAGCTAAGTTGGCTTCCTGAACCCACAGCTTTCCCATCTTTAAACCAAGTTATCTTTGGCACAGGATTCCCAATAGCTGCGCAACGGAAGGTAACTTGGTCGGTTTCATTGACCGTCTGGTTTACTGCTTTTGTTATAAGATCTGGCAGATCTGAGGTAAGAAGGGAACAATAGACAACTTATCTTCTTGTTTGCAACTCATCTAATCAGATTTAAAACAAAGCCGCTTAAAGTAATACAGACGATCCTCCATGTGCGACCATCTCTCGTAAGCGACCACCTCTCGTAAGCGACAACCTCTTCTAAGCGACCACCTCTCGTAAGCGACCACCACTCGTAAGAGACCACCTCTTCTAAGCGACCACCACTCCTAAGCGACCACCTCTCGTAAGCGACCAACTCTCCTAAGCGACCACCTCTCGTAAGCGACCGTACGTGACCATTTTCGACACTGGTGATTTGAATTTTTCTATTGTTTTTAACCTCTGGTAAGCGACCACTTACCCATATTTCGTTACTGCAGACGCAAAATGAATAATGTGTTACAGTACAAGTCAAATAAAAAGAAAATGTTGTCCCTTGCACCAATATGATACAAGAGTCTCGTGAAGATTAAAGACCTCTGTTCTGAACTCTTTGTTTATCTATTATTGTATGTAATACCTTTAATTTACTGATTTGCATGGATTGTACAAAATAATGTCAAAACACCATAACAAAGTATAATCAACCTATTTTTGAATGAGGACCAAATCATGGTCTGTTATAGCCTATTTTCCAGATACCACTCAGCTCTCAGTGACAACCTCTAATTTCATTGGACCTGGATATCACGCAGCTCTATTGTTTTTAGAGTTAGGGTTCATTGTGGTATTGTTTGTTCTATTGTTTTCTCAGCAAATCAGAGAAGACCTTGTAAGAGCTGCGTACTGCCCCTATTTTGGGAGAACTTCAGGCTAACATTTTTCATGTTGCAAAACATTCAGACCCAGTCCGTCTGTGACAAGAAACGCTCATCCATTCGACAGTTTTGGTACACTAGGATGGTAATTTGTCACCATTTCATTAATACAAATTAAAACATTTCTTGGATTTTAAAATGGCATCCGATCTCGTGACACTACCTCTTTAAGTTACTGTCAGTATGGGGAGTATTAAAAGAAGTTTTGTCTACATTGAGAGACAAACGGCAAGAAATATTGTTTTCATACTTACACCGAACATCAAGGAAAACACTGGCGTTGTCAGTCGAATTTAACCCATTATCTGCAAAACACCAATATTCTCCAGAGTTATTTCTGAAAGCTTCGAAGCTCAGTGTTTCTCCGGTACCCACAGTCTTCCTATCCTTAAACCACGTTATCTTTGGGGCTGGGTTTCCGGTGGCTGTGCATTGGAACGTTGCGTTATCTGCCTCAATTATTGTTTGGTTACTTGGTCTTGTGGCTAGACGTGGATTATCTACAAAATACAATTATTTTGTTTAAACGTACGTAGTACGATAGCGACACACAAAGGAAATTTGTATGCTCATCGTGGCGTTTGGAGAAAACCAAGAGATGAGCCAGCTACTGTGATGGTGGTCGCCAACCTCCCGTATTTGGAGTGTCAGATAACAGTGAAAAACAAAAAAAATCGGCAATCGCTAAGTCGGCTTGCTCTCACGACTGAACGTAGGAATCCTCAACTTTTTTTTAACTAGCCATTGGCTCTTAAAAGTGACACACGTTATGAAAGTATCCATGCGGTGTGTGGATGGAAAAGAAGAGAATTTCCAGAACAATTGCGAAATGTCTCCGTAGCCACGGAATTCATTTGCGAAGCATAGAGATTCTGAACGTTTTGGGGTAAAAACTGCCCCCAAATTGAAATTACTAAGTACCTTTATCAAACACGAAAAGTTTATAGAGCACTAAAACGAAAATATCAAGTGAATTTTCGAAAAAAGAAATAAACCATACTAAGAGTTTCTGCAAGTTTTCCAAGATACAAGGCGATAAACGCCCAATTTTCTTTAAAGTTGTAATCCATTTCAATCCCGGCCATAGCCATCTGCAGTACTAGCACTAGTACAATAATTTAAAAACAAAGCTAAACCATTATTTTTTATTTTGGGGTTTCCAATGATTTTAATAAGTCATTTGACTTTTTAAAGTAACACTAAAAATGGTGACATTGGCCCTTTAAGACAGTCGAGGCAATCATGCGAATATCTCTCTATTACAAGAAAGATTTAAGGAATAACACTCACAATGTACATCCAGAGTTGCACTGGTATTGACCACTTTCCCCAACCCATTGTCAGCTGAGCACCAATATTCCCCAGATTGATTTCTATTCGCTTCAAATCTTAGCACGGTTCCAGTAGCCAGCGTTTTCCCATCTGTGCTCCATGTTATCTTTGGAGTTGGGTTTCCTGTGGCCTCACAATAAAATGATACTATGGCAGCTTCGTTGACTATTTGATCAATTGGTAAAGCCGTAAAGCTTGGTAGATCTGTGAACGAATCAAGACGTTTATTCACATATATCAGGTATCTAGAAAAACGTTGTTAGGAAAAGGCGACTCAACTGTAAATCGCGATGGTGTCTAAAAAGGATGTCGCGGCTTTATTAAAAAGTTTTAGTGCACAGTTTCGCCTAAAAAGTAATATCTTTGTAAAAGTACTACAGAATTCATGACTTTTTATGTCAAAACAATGCTGTAATTTAAAACTCGGGACTGATAAAACTATCTTATGATAAAAACATCAAATAATAAAGGAATATCGGAGAAATACCCAGAAGTGCTATACAACTCTCCATTAAATATAACCTTAGTTCGTTCCTACTTACATTGGACATCAAGATTGGCACTCGTATTGACAGTTGCATTCAATCCATTGTCCACTGAACACCAGTATTCTCCAGATTGATTGCTATCGGTTGCAAACCTCAGCGTGTCTCCTTCTCCCACAGTCTTTCCGTCCTTGGTCCATGTTATCTTTGGAGCAGGGTTGCCTGAAGCGTTGCAGTAAAAGGTTGCAAAGGTCGCTTCAAGGACAGTCAGATCAGCCGGTGAAGTGGTCAAACTTGGTGGAACTAGAAAGGAAAAGTGTATTTTTAACACACTTTTCTTCAAAGTCAGTCATTAATGTTATTGAGTATATATCAACCTGGATTTTATATATCCTGGATTTTATATATCTACCTGGATATCGCCCTAAGTAAGCGTTTGTGAGTGTGCTTGACCTTGTTTTTTTTGTCGTTCAAAAACTCTAAATCTCTAAACCCCACAATATAAAAACTAAAGACTGTTGCTAGTCTTTTCTCTCTTGCTATCGCTAGAGGGGGTGGGGGAGTCCGACCTATATAAAAATGAAGGGGGTGCTCGTCGAACGTTTTTGTAAAACACCTAAAAGATATCAGAATCTCGTTTGACGTGCGTGGCTGAAATGGATATTTACCATTTAACTCATTTTGTGGTCTTAATACCGTTAAAAGTACCGCGATAAATCTAACAATGGTTTTTAGATTTTAGCACCCTAAGTGGTACCAATTAATCTACAAACTTTGACCCCTAAAAGGTACGACGAGCACCCCTGTCATTTTTATATGGATATCCCCAGACCACGTGTAAAGTGACATTCATTATCAATACTTACATTTAACATCCAGATTAGCACTTGCGTTGACAGTTATGTTTAAACCATTGTCCGCTGAACACCAGTATTTTCCAGAATGATCTCTAAGGGCTTCAATGCTCAGTGTGTTACCTTGACCCACAGTCTCCTCATCTTTAATCCATGTTAGTTGAGGAACAGGGTTACCAATGGCGGTACAATAGAATGTTACTTCGTCATTTTCAGTGATGGACTGATCCGATGGTTCGGAGGTCAAGCTTGGTGGAACTACAAAATAGACAATTATATTTAAATAATATTGTACACGTAAAGCATAGTATACATTTTCTGGCATGTCTTAGCCTTTTTAAGCTTATAAAAGACAATTGAAGTTTTCAAATACATGCTGCAGTCATTAAAAGTGAACAATGCATTTCAATTGTGACGTTGACTACCTATTTCCAAACCTGCGTATGAGCTGGCAAGTTTAAGTAGATAAATGTTTGTTGACACTGTAAATAACTTTATAATATCCTGGTTGGAAAGATTGAAATCGCTTTAGACCACGATTTTGTTAAAACCCGTTTAAGGTTCCTTTAAAAAACCGTCCGAAACTTGGAATTTGGAACTTGGGACGTGAAAAAGGTGGGGCGACATTTTATTTTGTTGTGTTGCAGGAAATCGCTTAATAACAATGATTTTATCCTTCCTTTCGATAATTCAGTCGATGTGTTCCTCTGGATGTGAATGTGAACAACGTTTTGACGAAAATTCCTCGATATTAAAAATAAGTATGCTCACATTTCACATCAAGGTCAGCGCTGGCGTTGACAGTAGCACTCAAGCCATTGTCTGCTGAACACCAGTATTTTCCAGAGTGATTTCTGTTTGCCACAAAATTGAGTGTGTCTCCATTAGCCACAGTCTTTCCATCTTTAATCCATGTTATTGCCGGGGTTGGGTTTCCAGTGGCTGAACAAACGAACGTTACATTGCTATCCTCCAAGATGGACTCGTCAGTTGGGCTTGTGGTTAAAGTTGGTGGATCTGTAAGACAACAAACATCATGGGAAAAACATTATGACTACATTCGTTCGGCATTCAGTTTACTGAATACATCGAGCATTTTATTTGGCGCAATCACCAAGGTGTACGCTTTTTCTATGCTGTGCTGTATACTGAACTGTAAAGAGTAAGCCAAGTTTTATTAGGGCACCCGAAACGCCAAGTCTGGTCGATAGCCACTCTCTCGCATATTTCTTGAGCAAAGCCCGCTCGTACTTCACTGATTGGATTGAATTTAATGATTATATTTTGTAATACAAACATAGGTGGGAAATGTTTGTCGTATTCGTGGTCTTCAACTATGCAGACAAAGAGTGCTGCCCATTACTTCCTTAAATCTAAAATCTATTCATAATAGCCCATTTCTGAGTTGCTCTTCGCCTCCTTTTCCAACCGAGGCCAAGTGCAAAACCATTCATATGAAAATGAGTTTTCTTTCACATACAAATAAAACTTTTATCCATATGAATGGTTTTGCACTTGGCCTCGGTTTGAAAAGAAGGCTAACAGCAACTCGGAAATGGGCTACATTTTGCTAAAGAACTTTTTAACATTAATGCATGTTAAGACAATTTCTCGTTAAAATAGGCTTACTCACATTGAACATCCAGCTCAGCACTAGAATTAACGGCTTCAGTCAAACCATTATCCACAAAGCACCAATACTTTCCAGAATGCTTTCTTTGGACCCCAAAACTCAATTTGTCTCCAAAACCCACAGTTTTGTTATCTTTGATCCATGTTATATTTGGCACAGGGTTACCAGTTGCGGCGCAATGGAGCGTCAACTGTTCATTTTCGATGACCGTCTGATCGGATGGCTTGGTGATAAAACTTGGTGGAACTTATCACCAAAATCAAAAGAAAAACGTTGCCAATAGGTTAACTACAACAATATGGCTAAATTCGTCATCATATGGTTTCAGTTTGATTTTAGCCTTTAAGGGGTATTAGCATTGCAGTACATTCAACAATCACCGACAATAATCATATAAGATTGCCCACGCGCAGATGTCAAATTGTGAATACAAAGTGGAATGCTAACAAATGTACCCAAGGGTGTTGTACTCCTATGATTAGACCACTTAGTTTACTTTTGTATTGTAATTTTGCCCAGCGGAGCTATTGCTTGCGGTGATTTAGACGGCACAACTTTTGCCCACAACTATCGCATGCAACCTGCTCACGCCATACATACAACACGAATCGCATCATCCAGATCAGACTACATGTCGCTCACAACTGTTGCATGCAACACGAAAAACGTTGTAGGATTTTGAAACATATTTTTAACCCTACGGCAATCATAGCCACATATATTGTTATATGATGCGAGTTGTATACAATTTTCGCCTGACGCAAGCAGCGCGCGCTACAAAAAAATCGCATGCGACAAAGTTGAGCCGTCTAAATCAGCCTTTAGTGTGCTGTTTGTGAAATTGTGCGAAATAGGGCTCTAGCTGAATCACATAAGATAAAGACCAACGTTGTACAGAAATGGGAACAAATGCACTGGTAGCCTTCTTTTGAATTGTCACATTTTAACATTTTAGAGTTTTTGATCAATTCTCTATTTTCAAATTGCCCATAATTTACTTTGTTTGCATAAACTATTGTTTTGAAATGCTCTTGGGAATATGCAGTCCTCCCAAGAGCATTTACAAACAATAGTTTATGCAAAATTTTGGGGGCAAACAAAGTGTATAAACAATATTTAAAACACTACGCGAGAGTACTGCTTTCATTTTAATCGTCTACAGGCGCAAAGTTCAGGTTGTCACTCTTGGAGAAAATGAGTAAACAAAACGTTGAAAGTTAGCGCTAAAAATGACAATTAGTTTAATACTTACACTGCACGTTGAGGTGTGCACTCGCACTGGCAGTTGAATTTAATCCATTGTCGGCTGAACACCAGTATTCTCCAGATTGGGTCCTATCGGTTACAAAGCTCAGTGTGTCTCCTTCACCCACAGTCTTCCCATCCTTGGTCCATGTTATCTTTGGAGTTGGGTTGGCGGTGGCGTTGCAGTGGAATGTTACGGTGGCTCCCTCAATGATGGTTTGGTCTTTTGGTTCTGTGGTTAAGCTTGGTGAAACTGTAAAACGGATTATTAAGATATAGTATTTTCGCATATTTTAGCGTAACGTTAATTTTAGTGAGAAGCAATTTTGTCACCAAGCTGGGCATTGAAATTGACAGAAGATGTAAACTGAATTATGATTCTTATCGAGGGGCGCAATAATTATTCCCTCCCTGGGTGGAAATGCGGCAAAAAGCAATTCGCTTAAGTTTTGTAGCTCAGTTCAGTAATCTTAAAAAGTTAAAGGCTGACGTTTAGTTATAGCAAATAACATTTTGAGATAGCTATAATGCGAAGAAAAGAAATTGTAGTTTATACTTACACTGGACATCAAGATAAGCAATTGCTTGGACAGTTGCATTTAACCCATTATCAGCTGAACACCAGTATTTTCCAGAATGGTTCCTTTTTGCTACAAAGGTAAGTGTGTTTTCTTCACCCACAGTTTTTCCATCTTTAATCCATCTGATCTTTGGGGCAGGGTTCCCAGTGGCATTACAAAATAATGTGGCTGTCTGTCCTTCGGTAACTGTCATGTTGGTTGGTTGCATATAGAAACTTGGTGAAACTATAACATGAGACAATCGAATGTGAAAATTCGATCTCTAATATGCAATTACGTTAAAAGCATCCATAACCTTGATTTCAACATTAATGCATCTGTATCTCTCCTAAGTTCAGCACTGGTAGTCAAGTGCTATTGCGTGGGATCTTCGATCACAACGTCGAAGTTTCGTGTTTACAGTTCCGTTAATGCATGGCATCGTGTGTGGCATGATTGCTTCCTGGTAAACCGTTGGAAAAACACAACAAAATAGGTAGTCCGTGTGCGAATATAGATTATTTCAATCGCTTCATGAAACAAAAGCTCGAGCTCGCGCTTCATTCCGATGAGCCGCTTGGCTTGTTCAATCCGATGGATTGGAAATAAGCTTTCACTTCACTTTAGCAACCTCTCAAAGTCTTTTCTCACTCTATGGAAAGTTTCTGAAGGTTGCCTGACAGCCTGGGGCCGGATTCACGAAACCCTCCTAAGTTAAGACATATCCTAAGTATTGTTTCTTAACAATAGTCTATTGTCATTCCAACAATAGGCTGTTGTTAAGAAACAATACTTAGGATATGTCTTTTTTTGGGAGGCTATTATGTCTTTATTTCGAAATGATGAAAGACATTTGTCAGAAAAAAAATTTAGTCCCCTTTTTTGCCGTCCAAAGTAGCACAATTTGCAGAAATCAGTGTCCCGGAGACTGGGAACGAGTTGTCGATATCCACGGCGTTGATGACGTAGAAATACTTGAGATTCGTTCTTTTGTATGCTCAATGTGTGTTTTGTTCCATTTCTTCAAAAGAATGTCAGACTGTGATGAAGTTGTCTTCTACAGAGTCTCTGTCAGACAGACAGAAAGTCGCTGAGGGCGAAGATTTCTCCCTTGCCGCCATGATACTCATGAGTTGAAGTATTTTCTACGTCACAGCCTTGTTTGGCCGCGCGCTCGATAGAGACACTTTCTGGCGGAAAATTCAAAACTTTCAAGCCGAATAATTTCACAATGGGAAGGATCTTTTCGATGAAACCCACAAATTTAGATAAAGAAAGTAAAGCACTATCAAACCATGGAAATTCCTTTTTTTTACTTCATATGCACTTTAACTTAGGAGGGCTTCGTGAATCTGGCCCCTGGTCCTCTTCAGCTACTCTACGTGCACAGTATTGTTCGAAACAAAATCGTTTTGTCAGTTATTGCTACCAAATGTTCTAATTTTCCTGAAATTTTCTTTCTTTTTGAATAGTGTACTAGCTGTTATCGATTATCAATACGAGAGATTTTCTTTAACACAATGCAATGCAATATGGCCCATTAAAGATAATGAGTTTGGTCAAACACAACGCAAACCCAAGTACTTTAACTGCAATGCCTACACTTTACCATTTCTTCTCTATTAATACTATAAATCCGCGCAAATGAAAGGTTTTCCTTAACTTACACTGAACATCAATGGAAATACTAGTGTTGATAGCATCTAGACTATTCTCTGCTGAACACCAGTATCTGCCTGAGTGATTCCTGAAGGCTTCAACGCTCAGTGTTTCTCCTGTACCCACAGTCTTGCCGTCTTTGCTCCATTTTATGTGTGGCACAGGGTTACCAGTCGCACGGCAAATTAACGAGATTTGATCTTCCTCATGGGTTATCTGATCAGATGGTATGCTTGTAAAACTTGGTGGAACTGCAATGGCAAAGTCGATCACGTGATAATGATAAGCCAGTTGTTGGTATGGCTTTTATATTTATCGACCATGATTAGAATTTGATTTTCTTTTCCAGCTATTGTTTTTGTCCGCCACCAGCATTGCACGCATACCGTAAAATCCCGGTTATAAGCCCTCCCGCTTATAAGCCCCCCCCCCCCCCACCTCGTTTATAGGCCCATAAGTTTGGTAACAGATCATTATTCCGGTTGTATCCCCTCCTATATATAAGCGCATCACAGTTCTTAACAGTATTTCTTTACAAAATTCGCACCAAATTAACTAAAACAACGCTCATTTATCACGATATGTTTTGCTTGCCAGCCAAAACAACCTTACGAAGTTGTATAAGGCCAGGGCTTATAACAGAGATTTTACGGTAACAATATTAATCTTGTTTATACCTTGTTGTGATTTTAATGTTAGCGCGGAAAAATGCACGAAAATACAACCTTATACCCTGAGAGACATAGTTCATTCTAAGTATGTAATTCTTACATTGGACATTAAGTTCCGCACTAGCGTTGGCAGCTACACTTAAGCCATTGTCCGCCGAACACCAGTATTTCCCGGAATGATCTCTGCTGGCTTGAAGGCTGAGTGTGTCTCCTTGACCCACAATATTGCCATTTTTAATCCAGACTATCTCTGGAACAGGGTTACCAGTTGCAATGCAGTTGAAGGTAACGTCCTCATTTTCAATGACTGTCTGATCAGACGGTGTTGTGGTTAAACTTGGTGGATCTATAAAACATATTAATCATTAGTGCAGATCAATATTTATATTTCTGCTAAATTCACCCCATCTTTAGTTCATGTTATCTTTGGTGTAGGATTAATGGAGTGTCACTTCTTAATTTTTGGCGAGTGTATAATCAGATTGCTTTATGGGTAAACTTGGGACAACTGTAAAAACAATTTTGCACATTACGAGACCAAAAAGCTGCTGACCAATGCAAAACGAAACAACCAGCCAATTTGAAATAGATAGCACTTAAGAATGATAAGCATAACAAAGGTTTTTAAATTTCATAACTTATACTTCTCATTTCAAGTCAAATCGATATCAACGGACAAGATGACACATACACTGTACATCAAGATGGGCACTCGCATTAACAGTTGGATTAAAGCCATTGTCGGCTGAACACCAGTATTCTCCAGATTGATTCCTATCAGTTACAAAGCTCAGTGTGTCTCCTTCTCCCACAGTCTCCCCATCCTTGGTCCATGTTATCTTTGGAGTTGGGTTGCCGGTGGCATTGCAGTGGAATGTTACAGTACCCCTCTGAATAATGGTTTGGTCTTTTGGTTTTGAGGATAAGCTCGGTGCAACTGTAACAGATAACAAAACAATACCACATGTATTTTACGTTTGATCACCATGTGCCAAATTTATGTCTTCTGGCACGCTCATAAGCACGATCAAGAGACCCTGGCATAATATGTTTCTTAATTAACAAGTAACAATAATTACGCCTTCATAGTATGGTTGAAGTAAACTGCTAAAAATCTCATAAACGATGTAAGATTTAAATTTTTCCATTCCTTCCTTAACCCTTGCTTACAGAGCGCTAATGTAGTGATGCTCATAGCAAAATAATTAATCGAACCTATGTGAGACCAATCCGCGGGTGAGCGTTCACTTTCGTTCTTAAGAATACCTCCAAATCTCCTCTAGTTTATACATCAGGTTATCAGATAAAAAGTGGCCATTTTCTTCATAAAGTTAAATTATGTTATCCCTGTGCTTACATCAGCCACCAATCGAAGCGCTTGTTTTCAATACCCTGTTATGGTTCAGTAGTAGGGCACAAAAATGGACGAACATACAGCCTAAGGGCCTGCACGGAGAAAGACGTAATCCATCCTACGTATCCTACGAATTTCATTATACTCACATTGAACATTAAGGTCAGCACTAGCGTTAACAGCTACACCCAAGCCATTATCCGCAGAACACCAGTATTTTCCAGAATGATGTCTATTTGCTTTAAAGCTCAGTAGTTCCCCTTCTGTTAAAAACGCCCCATTCTTAGTCCAAGTAATCTTTGGGGTTGGATTGCCAATGGCCGCACAACGAAGTTTTGCTTCTTGATTTTCTGTCAGTGTCTGACCAGATGGTTTGATGGTTAAACTAGGCACAACTGCAAAAAAAAAACAAGTTTACCCATCAAGATATAAGAAGGCTGCTAACTGTATCACACATGTATACAGTAAAGTACAAAATTAATGCAAACGAACTTCGCGAAAAATATGCGACATTTCGCTTCAGACGAAACAGCGCGAAATTTCGGGAACTTCTCGATATATCAACAACGAAATGAAATACAACAATACCTCGTTCATTCATTCTCGTTCGTACCCCATTGGTACGTTATTTTTTTCTTTTGTGTTGAATCGTCTTATGGAATATTCATAGATTGCTAAGCCATTGTTGTTGATATATCGAGAAAGCGCCGAAATTTCGGCGCAATTTCGGGAATCTTCGAAAAAAAATCGGCGAAATGATTTTCTGTGAAATGTCGGCAATATTTGGCGAGAACAATAGGCGAATTTCGTGTGCATTACTTTTTTCCTTACTGTAATATAATGTTTTAAATTAACGATAAAATAACGCAACTCTTGAGAACAAGCAGCACTTGAAAGTATTGGTATGGATATCAAGGTTGTGTGACTTTATAATAGCTATTATTTATTACAGAAGTGGTTTAGTAAGGTGATACATACACTGGACATTAAGGTTAACGCTAGCATTGACAGTCGTATTGAATCCGTTCTTTACAATACACCAGTATTTTCCAGATTGATTCCTGAAGGTTTCAAAGCTAAGCGTCTCTCCAGTAGCTACAGTCTTTCCATCCTTGGACCATGTTATCTTTGGAGTTGGATTCCCGGTGGCATTGCAGTGGAATGTTACCATGGCACCCTCTGTAACAGTCTGGTCAGTTGGTATTGATATTAGGTCTGGTGCAACTGTAACAAGAAAGAGATGCAATAATGACTTATTTTGCAGAAGTCAATTGGACAAAGCAGCTTTGAATTTGCAATATAAACGCAACAACGAAGGATCAAGATATGCATCATCAAAAATGCTTTGTTGGGAGATGAAGTGTCCCCCTTTCCTGTGCCCTGCGTAAGTTTTAAATTGGGTTGCGATAGCAAAGGTTCCTTCTTCCCTGAAAGGTGGCATGACTGGTTCTAGCCAAAGGTATAAATATAAGAGAATCATTGTTGCACCAAAAAGGAAAAACATCTACTGATGTGAGAGGGAGTAGAATGTTGAGAGAAAATCATTCAGCTGTCAGTTTTAGTTAATGTGACACGAACAATGGAAGAAAAAAAGGATAGCAATTGTTTGAATGCGCCCAATGCACTATTTAGTGCCCAAGTAACCCGTACGGAAACAGATCTCAAGGGGATCCGCATTCACTATCTTATAAATGTCCCTTGTTATACTTACACTGCACATCAAGATTTGCACTTGCATTAACAGTGACGTTCAAGTAATTTTTCGCCAAACACCAATATTCTCCAGAATGACTTCTCTTGGCTGTAAATCTCAGTGTGTCTTCTGAACCCACAGTCTTCCTATCTTTTATCCATGTTATTTTAGGAACAGGATTACCAATAGCAGCACAATGGAATGTCACTTCTTCGTTTTCAATAAGCCTCTTATCGGATGGTTTCGTGACTAAACTTGGTGGAACTATAAAACAAAGGCGATGAAAATGATAGTTATTTCTATTAAGGTTAATGAAAGTGTCATTTTTTTAAAGTAAAACATAATGACAGCACTTGTGTTCAGACATTCTAATATTTTACTCACAATGCACATCGAGACTTGCACTCGCATTTGCAGTTGAATTCAAGCCATTGTCTGCTGAACACCAGTATTCCCCAGATTGGGTCCTATTGGTTTCAAAGGCCAGCAAGTTTCCTTTAGCCACAGTCTTCCCATCCTTAATCCAAGTTATCTTTGCGGGTGGGTTGCCGGTGGAATTGCAGTGGAATGTCACAGAAGCACCCTCAATAATGGTCTTGTCTTTCGGCTTTGATAATAAGCTTGGTACAACTGCAATACATAGCATCACACGGAAATGCAATAAGTTTAATTAAGATCACCGTGAAGTCTAGTTACTTATATACTTGAGACATACTGTACTTAGAAAGGTAACATTAGAGCAGTCTTCTATTGAGTGTAGTAAAACCAAAACAATTACTCTGACCACTCACAACAGACACAGACTATCCAAAGAACCAATCAGAACTCGAAGCAAATTCTTGCCTCCGACGCCAAGCGCGGAAAAACGCGTGCAGGCAAGTCACGATTGGCTTTGGGTTTATTTACTTCTGATTGGTTGATAAAGTGGCGCGAGACTTTTTTGCCAATCACAAAGCGAAACAATACAAAACCAAGCAATCGTGTAATTAATTTCGAAACTCGATTGAAAACCGCTTTAACAGTAGTGTGATCGCTCGGGTTCATGTAGTTCTAAAACGAACTGTTGTTGTTGACAATGACCGACGTTTCGACAACCTGGACGGAAGAAATCTTCACAGCCATGGGATTTGTAAACGGTCTTCCGTCGATGGTATTAGTATCTGGTTGTTGCTGTCATTGGCCAGTTTTCTGTGATGTTATTGGCTGTTGATACTCGAGTCAGTGATTCGTCCGTTTAAATCCGTGCATTGTTAGTGTAATATTCGTCCGTCTATTGTTAGTCAAACTGGTCATAATTTTGTCAAATATGAAGTATTTGCTAAACAATACTTGCGTGCAATCCAGGGCATAAGTGCAATACACTGCAGTGAAAGATATCTAAGCGGTTTCCACAATATTTTCGTTCAACTTACATTGGACATTAAGTTTAGCACTAGCGTTAGCAGCTGCACCCAGGCCATTGTCCGCTGAACACCAGTATACTCCAGACTGAACTCTGCTGACTTCAAAGCTCACTGTTTCTTCTTCTGCTAAAATAACCGCGTCCTTTACCCATGTTATCTTTGGAATTGGATTTCCAATAGCGGTGCAACGGAGTGTCACTTCCTTATTTTCAGTTAGCGTCTGATCAGACGGTTTGATGATTAAACTTGGCGGAACTGCAAAGAGAAGTTTGCACATCAAGGGATAAAAAAGCTATTAAGCACCTGATCAATAAAAACTTGTACAAATTAAGGATACTGAAAACACCTAACACTTTGAAACAGGCAGCGCTTAAAAGTGATATGGGTATTAATTTTTCTTTAACTTCATAGTTGATATCACTAATCGCGGAAAAGATCAAAAAGTGTTGTACAGTAGGGTGATACATACACTGGACATCAAGGTTAACGCTAGCATTGGCAGTCATATTCAGTCCGTTCTCTACTATACACCAGTATTTTCCGGATTGATTCCTGAAGGCCTCAAAGCTCAGCGTCTCCCCAGTAGTCACAGTCTTTCCATCCTTGGACCACGTTATCTTTGGAGTTGGGTTGCCTGTGGCAGTACAACTGAATGTTGCCATGGCACCTTCTGTAACAGTCTGGTCAGTTGGTTTTGATATAAAGCTGGGTGCAACTGTAAGAAAGAGATGCAATAAGAACTGCTTAGGTAAGAATTTGATATTAGGTCAACAAAATAGTACTCTGAGTTTCTATTTTAATTCTTTACAAGGCGATATAGGTCGAAGCAGTTTTAAATCTACAATGAAAGATTTATGTACGTCTATACAACATACCAACTAAGGATCGAGCTATGTATCAAACCAGTTGCCTTAAAGAAGTGTTTAAATCCCAAATGGAAGAAAGCATGACTGACCCTAGCCAACACCAGTTAGACTCTGATACTATGATTGAACCACTGCATGGTGCATACAAACAGAAAATTATTGAGATTACATAGTGAGATGTGGAGACCATGTATGGAGCAGGAAGTACAACACGCACAGGTAATAGTATAAAAACAGCTAAGACATCGACGTATTAGGTCTAAGGAAGGGAAAATGATAAGAGGAGCTTCTTTGATTGGTGTTTCTGTGCGGAGGCAGCACGAAGGCGGAAAGCAAAATAGAGTACAAATTATTTCATTGAACACTTGGTGCTTTGTGAATCCACTTCATGTAAAATCAGCCGCGAAGGAATCAGTTTTTATTTGCTAACTCCAATTTGATGATATATTTTAAAGTTTAATTTCTAACTATCATTAATATGATTTTAAATGAATTTTGCTATACTTACACTGCACATCAAGATTTGCACTTGCATTAACAGTGACGTTCAAGTCATTTTTTGCCAGACACCAGTATTTTCCAGAATGACTTCTATTGGCTACAAATTGCAGGGTGTCTTCTAATCCCACGGTCTTCCCATCTTTTATCCACGTTATCTTAGGAACAGGGTTACCAATAGCACTACAGTGGAAGGTCACTTCTTCGTTTTCAATGAGCGTCTGATCAGTTGGCTTGGAGGTTAAACTTGACGCAACTAAAATATAACAATGATAAAATAATTTATAAATGTCGAGTGTTTTAAGGACAAGGACACTGCCCGTCATATTTTAATAAATACATTGAACATATAAGTTATACTCATGATCACAACACAAGATCTGCTTTCAATAATAACATAACAATACCAGCTTGTAATAGGAACTCTGGCCTTAGAACGTTTCACTCAAGCGCCTGCCGTTTGTGGAATGCTCTTGGCCACAAATATGGATCGATCTCCCACACCATTTTCAAAAATTACTTAATATTTAATCTTTATCTCAGTAGGAATTCCTCTATTGATCATTTTAAGATTTGTAAAACTTATTAGTTTCATATGTAGTTAACTAATCCATGTTAGTAGATTATTTAGTTAATTATATTAATTAATTATTTCGGTTCATTAGTTTTATTGTAGGAGGGCAATTATGAAAACTACTGGGTGACCAGTAATTAATGTACTCCACTTTCGTTAAATAAAGTTACATTATTATTATTATTATTATTATTATTAAATAAGATTTAATAACGTTTGCAGATTGATACTAGTTTTACTACTTACACTGCACATCAAGGTTTGCACTCGCATTGACAGTTGGATTCAATCCATTGTCCGCCGAACACCAGTATTCTCCAGAGTGATTCCTGTGAGTTACAAAGCGCAGTGTTTCTCCTGTAGCTATGGTCTTCCCACCCTTAGTCCAAGTTATCTTTGGAGCTGGGTTTCCTGTGGCAGTGCAACGAAATGTTGCCATCGCACCCTCGATAATGGTTTGGTCATTTGGACTTGAGGTCAAGCTTGGTGGAACTATACCAACAACAAAATAAGAGATAATTCATGTTTCAGTTGAAACGCATTTTAATGGTTTAGAGATCTTCCGCCAACTGTATTTTTTCACGATACGGTAAGCCATTTTAAAAAACCGTTTCAAACGAGTTGAAGTGAGTAATTTTCTTTATTATTGTCAGCATTCGCGCCCTCCTCCAACTCCTCCCCCTCCCGGCCTATTCTCTTTTACGTCTGCTCTTCCCAGCAGTCAAACATGTCCTAGCAGTCCCTAAAATGTTTCTAAAACAGTTTAAAAGAATGACAAATCGTCCACTCAACTCAAAAGATGATGCTCCAGCAAATGCTGGTAATTTTTAAAAACCATCAATGTTGTCAGCTTGCATGTGTTTTTGCCTCCTGGGCATCTTATAATGACCATTGCAATTAATTGTTAATAAAGAACTATTAATTTCAGTGGTCATTATGGGATGCCTGGACGGGGGTGGCGGGGGGGGGGGGGGGGGGGGGGGGGGGGGGGAATCAATATGGCTGTCATATCGGTAAAAAGGTCTATTTGTTTGTATCTAAAAATTTAAGTAATGATCCGCATAAGAAGGATAGTGCCGAACGGCAATGCACGATGGAATGTCAACTTTTTTCATTGTTACAACTAGTGATCTCATTTGTCTAGACTCAATAAAAGATATTGTTTTTGCGGAACTTCATTAAAGAAGCAAAATTATTAGCTATTGTCTTCTGCTATTCTGATTGGTTAAGCACAAACATTTCCTAACATTTATTTAACGCAAATGGATTTTCTTTGTTTTTATGATGAAATATAATTATGAACCTTCAGCCCCTCCTCTATTCTTGAAATCAAAGATATTCTATGTGGAAAAGAGCCAATGCCGCAGAACAATGAAGTTTACTATAGTTCTTATGTGGAGCATTACTTAAACTATTTCATGTCAGTCAGTAGAATAATGCCATGCTTACACTGCACGTCAATATCAGCGCTAGCATTGACAGCTCCACCCAAGCCATTGTCTGCTGAACACCAGTATTTTCCAGATTGGTCCCTTAGAGCTTTGAAACTGAGTGTCTCTCCTGATTCCAAAGTTTTGCCATCTTTTATCCAAGTGATCTTTGGAACAGGGTTACCAATTGCAGAGCAATGTAATGTCACCTCCTCGTTTTCAATGACCGTCTGATCGGAAGGTTCAACGGTAAAACCTGGTGGATCTATAAAATAGATATTATACCCTTAAGCGTTACAAAACAGGTCACCTCTCTTGGGTTATATTATCTGCCACGAAACGCTATTCGTGTGCCACTGTAAAATGTAATGGTTCATGTTCCTTGCAGAAAAAATATCTACCATTTCCTTGGTTTTGGTTTGATACATTTTTGACAAAATGTCATTTTAATTATCTTTTTGTTGTTGGATCGCCAGCTGAAAGATGCCTTCTTGTGTTTGAAAACCTCTGCAAAACCAATTAGAAGTTTGAAATTTATCCACTGGAAACAATCCACTTTAAATGAGCAACTTTATCATGTTAATCGAACTCTTTCGGTTTAATTTATTCCAGTGTTGTAACTTGTTTTCACTTTTTACTCTTTTGTCACGCCTCTTATGGGTGTTTCTTGGTGTTGCGGAAACTATTGTTGGTTAGCTTTTGTGTTGTGGTGTGGGTATTGTTTACTTTCTTTTGAATCTTTTGTTTTACGTCATTTGGTGATCGCAACACCAAGAAACTGCCCCTCTTATTTGTTTAAATTCTTTGCAATTTTAATTTGTAAATATTTGCTTTTGTTATTGCTGTCATGGCCTTATTATAAACATTTTTGTAACTTCTTTGTAGCTCATTTGCAACTGACGATGATCGAGGATCGATCGAAACATGTCTTGTTCAAAAAATAAAAAAAGTTGCCTTGTTTTTTAGTATTAATTTTTACTTACAATGTACAACAAGGCTTGCACTTGCATTTACTGTTGAATTCAATCCATTGTCCGCTGAACACCAGTATTCTCCAGATTGATTCCTATTTGTTACAAAACTCAGTGTATCTCCTTCCACCTCAGTCTTCCCATCCTTGGTCCATGTTATCTTTGGAGGTGGGTTGCCGGTGGCGTTGCAACGGAATGTCACAGTGGCTCCCTCGATAATGATTTTGTCGTTTGGTCTTGATGTTAAGCTTGGTGCGACTGCAACATAAAAAAAATGTTCAATTAAATTTGATAAACATTTTTTATTGTTAGTTAATAAGTAAAAATTAAGGTTTGTACGTACATTGTACGTTAAGTACGGCGCTAGAATTAACCGATCCCTTGAGGCTATTGTCTGCTGAACACCAGTATTTTCCAGAATGGTCCTGATGGGCTTTAAAGCTTAGCGTCTCTCCTGACTCCACAGTCTGTCCATCTTTGATCCACGTTATCTCCGGAACAGGGTTACCAATGGCAGAACATCGTAATGTCACTTGCTCATTTTCAGTGACGGTCTGATCGGAAAGTTGGGTAACGAGACGTGGCGGAACTACAAAACAAAACCAAAAATGATAATTACATTTTCGAGAAAAGAAAAACATCCCACTGGATCTTAGAGAGGTTACCATTACACGCGATTCATCGCTCTTGATCCCAGGAGGTCAAAATTAGAGTTTGGTGGACGTCAATCAAAGGAAAGCCGTTAACATTGTTTTTTCCTTAATTAAATTCCGACTGGATTTCGAACAATTTTACCAAAAAGAAATAGTTAACATTTTAAACAACCAAATTCAAAGTCATTTACAGCTTTAAAGAGAAGATTTTATTCAACATGATAAAAAAACTGGCATTGGGTGCAGCATTGGTGTGATCAGCCTACTATTCATCATGCATCACTGAGTTGCAAATTATCACCTACAGTGAAATTTAAAAGTTTTATTCTAAAAATACAGTTTCTGCAAACGGCAGCTTTTCTTTTTGTTTAAACTGGCTTGGAAATCAAATTTGATTAAGTTTTACCTTCTCTTAGCGGGTAAAATTGTCGTTCTTTTAGCTCTGATGCTTGAAATCCTGTCAGAATACAAATCAGTTAAACGGCTTTTCTTTGATTGACGTCCACTAAAACTCAGCTTTATCCGCTTGTTTTGAAGGCGATGGATCGCGTGTTATTGGCAGCCGCTGTAAGTAAAGAGCCATAAAAAGTTGCCGTAAACCTCAAATTAATTCATACTTACACTGCACATCAAGAATTGCACTGGCATTGACAGTTGAATTTAAGCCATTCTCTGCTGAACACCAGTACTCTCCAGATTGATTCCTGTCAGTTACAAAGCTCAGTGTGTCTCCTTCACCCACAGTCTCCCCATCCTTGGTCCATGTTATTTTGGGAGAAGGGTTGCTAGTAGCATTGCAAATAAATGTCGCAGTAGCACCCTCGATAATGGTTTGGTCATTTGGATTTGAAGTCAGGCTTGGTGGAACTATACCAAAAGCAAAATAAGAGATAATTCAAGTTTCGAATGAAACGCATTTGGTTTAAAGATCTTCTACCAACTGTGCTCACCATAAGATGGATCAATTTTCAAAAACCGGGACAAACAAGTAAAAGTCATTAATTTTCTACATTTGCATTTGCTCCCTCCCCCGACTCCTCACCCCTCCCCACCCTCGGCCCATTCACTTTTATGTCTGCTTTTAACAGAAGTCCAACATATTGTTGTTCTGTTATTCCCTCAAAGCATTTGTAAAAAAAGTTACTAAAGCAGTTCAAAAGAATGTCAAATCTTCCACTCAACTGAACCGCTTCTAAAAAGAAAAATAAATTGCAAATGTTAGTAACTTTTAACCATCAGGGCCGGGTTGTTCAAAGGGCGGTTAAGCTAACCCAGGGTTAGCATCAATTTTGATTCCAGTTAAATAATTAATCAATGGAGATTTTTCCAAAGTATTTTTGATTTTAGTTTCGTCTTTGACTTGTGTCTTCGCATGTAACTTATATTTAGCTTTTGAAAATACTTCTAACAAGAGAAATTAAATCCTCGATTAAGATTTAATCCTACGTTAGCGTTAACCGGCTTTCGAACAACCGGACCCAGTTTGTCGGCTTGCACGTGTTTCGGTTTTGTACTACATTTCTTTTCTAGTAAGGCTATCATTTATACTTACACAGCACATTGAGTTCAGTGCTAGCGTTGACAGCTACATTCAAACTATTGTCCGCTGAACACCAGTATTTCCCGGAATGATCTCTGTTGGCTTGAAGGCTGAGTTTGTCTCCTTGACCCACAATATTGCCATCTTTAATCCAGACTATCCCCGGAACAGGGTTACCAGTCGCAGTACAATAGAAGTTAACTTCCTCATTTTCAATGACTGTCTGATCAGATGGTGTCGATGTTAAACTTGGTGGATCTGTGAAACATGTTAATCATTAGCGCAGGAACACCAGCCTACCATCTCGAGTTTTACATATTGGTTGATAATTGAAGAGGCACCACATACTCGGCTAGTAACAGTTTTGATAGAAAACTTTTCTCATCAATCAAATTACGGGGGCTGCCAATATGCGGTCGCTAGGTAATTGGGGAATCTCAGTTAGTTCTACAGCAATCGCGACAGCAACGCCAACAGTACTGACACAAAACAATATATTCAATTGGCAAAACAATGGCTCGTCATGTGTCTCTAGCCTTTAGTGTGTAATGCGCGCACTTGCCGTTCTCTGCACAACTTTAACGTGAGACGACCATACTTTCTCATGGTTTTATGGAAAATGACAAAACACTTGGGATATTTTTCCTTTCTTTATCTCAACTTGCATTGCGCGCGCACCCTATAAATTACACACTAGCATAAATAAATGAATAAATAATCTGTAGGGTGAGCTAATTTCCTGAATTAACTGAAGCTTTTTAGCCAAAGAGAAGACAGATAGTGACTTCAATGTATAATTAAATACATACACTGCACATCAAGGAATGCACTGGCATTAACAGTTAAACTCAAGCCATTGTTCGCTGAACACCAGTACTCTCCAGAGTTAGTCCTATCAGGTGCAAGGGTCAGAGTTTCTCCTGCACCCAGAGTGTTCCCATCCTTGGTCCAAGTTATCTTTGGAGTTGGGTTTCCTGTGGCAATGCAACGGAATGTTGTCTTCGCACCCTCGATGACAGTCTGATTAGATGGTGCTGTTGTTAGACTGGGCTCATCTGAAAGATAACAAATCAAAAGATTATCAAGTATACATGAAAGGGTAGCAAGATAACATCAACATTAAATCCTTTAAACCCTGGTAACAACCCCTGAAATTGATCTGTTTCAAAGGAATGTTAAACGGTTCAACGTCGTTTAACTTTTGCTGCTCAACAAAGAAGGTGGTCTGCGGCTATAACTATTCAGTAACAGTAATGTTGTTTAATGCGGTTAAACCGCCGCCTGGTTAGCTCAGTTGATAGAGCGCCAGCCTCCCTAGAGCGAGAGGTCGCGGGTTCGAATTCCGGCCGGACCAACACTCAGGATCTTGAAATAAGCGAGGACGAAGATGCTGCCCTTGCTATGACATCAGCAAATGGATAGACCTTCACGTGGCTCGGATGATCATGTAGAAATGGCGGTCCCGTCTCCGTTTAGGACGTAAAAGAATCACTGAGGACGTAACAAAACACTGGCTATGACCACCCTCAGTGCCATACATTGTCCATGGCGGGGTGGAGGAATGAAAAAAAAAAAAAATGAGTAAAAATAATGAGTGAAAATAAAGTATTGTATTGTATTGTATTATTGTATAGATCAAAAGTAGACCGATAGCGGCTGCCTGAGGCGCCTTCATATGCTGTCGTTCGATCTCATTCTGATACGTGTATGTAAAGCGCCATAAGACATGTGATATGTGCGCTTATATAAGTCTCTTCCTCTTCCTCTTCCTCTTCCTCTTACTATGGGACTATGTACACACAAGACGGGACACAAGTTTTGTGAAAGGTTCACCTTTTAGCTCCCTTACTCCGCAGCTGCCATTCGTTTATAGGAAGCTGTTGTGGGTTTGTAAAGCCACTTTAGGTGATTTTTACCTTACATGGATGTCATTGAAAAACTCCAAATTAGGACAAGGCAGTGGTCCTAAGTATCTTATTAAATTTTCATAGGCGACATGAATTCTTTACTTACACAGAACATCGATAGCAGCGCTGGCAATGTCAGATATATTGAGACCATTCTCTGCTGTACAAATATATTTTCCCGAATGATTCCTCTGCGTTTCAAATGCCAGTATATCTCCTGTAGCCAAAGTCTTGCCATCCTTGGTCCATGTTATCTTTGGAGTTGGGTTCCCAGTGGCAGTGCAGTGTAGAGTCACCACAGCTCCCTCCATGATTGTCTGATTCTCTGGCTTGGTTGTTAATTCAGGTAAAACTGGAACGAGATTCGAGATTTCACTTTTCTATCTTCGAAAACTATGAGGCAGTAAAAATCACTAAGGCCTCTGACCATTTGTCACCACTACCGTCCGGGCCCATTAGTCCATGAAATTAATGGTACAGTATGTTAAAGAGTCGTTCGAAATATAGCGCATTCCTTTTAAGAACTAGGGATGGTGAATGGTCCTTCAAAAATTATAGGTCATGTACATCGCAGTCTCGTTTACAGCGGTACTCCGCCTCTCGAAGTTTGAATGAATGAATCACTTTTATTTGAATACGGTGGTTACATAAGTTTAAAAACTTCTTTACATGAAAGCTGTATAAGTAATAAAGTACAATAAAAATACGTATCTCATTATTTTATAATGGAATACTTAAAAGTGATAGTAACAATAACAGCAATTTTTGGATTAAGTGACGGTTTGACAGCCTCCGATAGGTTCTTTTTAAAAATTAATGCTTTTCGATTTAGATGATTTGAATTTCTGAGGGAGAGAGTTCCATAATTGTGCTCCCCTATAAGAAAACGAACCTTAGTTTGTAGCATTCCGTTCTTGGAATATGTCGAGTCATTTCAACATTTAAGGTATTTCCTCTAAGGCAAGATTTGTACGGGTTGCTTTCGCAGCTCAAAGGAAAGAGATCGCTCATTCAGCACGTTCGCTCACAACAATTAAACAAAATGCTTGTCAAAGATCAACAGTCTGAAAAAATTGTGAAGTTAGTCTTACCAAGAACATTTAGAACTGCACTAACAGTAGCTTCCCCCTCGAAGTTTAGGGCCTTGCAAGTGTAGTTCACGGTATCTTGATCCTTGTCTACCTGTTTAATAACCAAGGTTCCATCTTCTTCCAGCTGGTAGCGACTGTTTTCGTTATAAGTGATTAACTCGCCTTTTCTAAACCACTGGATTGTGGGACGAGGGGCAGCTGTACTGGGTTGACATGGCAACCTGGCTCCTTCTTCATTTAGGAGATGAAATGGACCAAACTGCACATTGGCAAATGATGGTTTCCATGCTGTAAAAATATACCTGAATATCAATGATCAGTTTTCCTAAAATAGTTTATCAGCTGAGTAAATTGAGCAACGAGCGTCATGGTGCGTTCTGTTAACTATTTAAAAACTATTTAAAATCAACAAATATATGTTGTTTATCAATTGTTTTCGCTGTACTGGTTGATCAACAACTTAGAGACGGGGCATTGGTAATGCCAAACCCGGTAATACTAGACGTCTTGTTTTAGTACCTTTTATGTACACGTCAATTGAAATGTTCCAAAATAAAAACATTTAAATGATATTCATTATGGATTGCTTTCAATGTATACCTAACACATCGATAGATGTTAAGGAGATGATCATTCCATGTTCATTTTCTGCCACGCACTGAAAGACTCCAACTTCTTCCATGGTCGTATTAAAAAGTTGTAGCTTACCGCCATCCACATTGCGATGTCTAGGATACGAAACAAAAATGTAAACTGTCATTCAAGAGAGGGTTCAAACGGACATAGAGTTCCGATTGGAAGAAATGTTACTAATATATATCTGGGCCAAGAATTGCGAGAGCCCACGATGAGTGGACTGTCATGCCTTCAATCTCTGCTGGTGATTTCCCCTTAGATGGTCAGATTCTCTCGTATTACAATGCGCATCATTACGGTGCATAATGTATTACTGTACGTAATCAGCGTTCACATACGCACATGGTTGGCTTCCTTTGAGGCTCCTTTGCCCGCCAAAGAAATAAACGGTCGCTTTTGCCTAAACGAGCATGATGAGGTATCTTTTAATTCCATAATATGGAATTATAGTCATTAGCTTTGATTTCACAGAGGTTTAAGATTTTCTAACGTCGAGAAATAATTAAAATTACTCTCTAGAACCTAGAGCTTTAAATGTTACTCGGTGGGAAGAAACCTCAGAAACATGCTCGTGCAAAGCGTTTTGGGTAAAACAATCCCTGTATTATCACTGACCGCAGTCATAAATATTCACAGTAATTGATTTTCAACTTGCATCAAATATCGTTCAGACTCTCGCCGAATTTTACAGATCCGGCATCTATGGGTCACGTCACCTGCAAGGAGTACTTACACATAATAAATGATTACCTATTGCACTGTTTGTGCCTTTAATTACATTATTAAAATATATACATGTATTCTACGTAAAAACACCCTTCAAAATGCAAGCTGATAAAGAAACTTACTCTGACGATTGCAGTTGTTTGCCATCTTTGTACCACGTGATCACTGGTGCTGGATCGGCCGTTACGCGACATTCCAATGTTCCATTGTTTTCAATCACAATGCTGATGTTTTTGGGTGGAGGACTTGGTGCCCATTTTGGTGGAACTGAAAAATGAATTTTCACGGGAAAAAAAACCTTAAGATAAGTAAATTACAGTTACTGTAGAAAGTCCCATGAGGGGACAAAGTTGGCACAACGTTCAATGCTAAGCTTAATAGAGTTTCTCCTTTTGGTCAGAGCAGTTTGCGAATAAAGTACAACAGCAAAAATTAAATGTGGGACTTCACGCACGCGTGGTCCAGGCAAATATTGCATGCCATCTCCTTGTAGCGTCGACGGGATTTGGAACTCGAAAATGAACGCCCCAAAAGTCATATAACAGCCATTACACTTTAAACAGGGTTACCAAACTTGTATTTAACTGTGAAGAAAAATATGTTAAACGTTCAAGAATGACAGAAGAAGTGAATGAAAAATGTAAAAGAAATAACTTCTCATCAAACATTCACACGCAATCTGCATGTTTAGGTATGCACAAATTAATCACTATTGATATTTTTGAAAAAAAAAAACTGTTGCGGGTTTGCAAAATTTAAACGGTTTTAACAGCATTGTGACGGGGAATCAGGAAAGGCAGGGGACGAACATTAAAAAGACCCATTTTATAACGTCCACGATATTACGAAGAAAACAGCAACAGCCAGGCATTACCTTCCACTTTCAGAGAAGTGTCGAATGAAATTGGGTTTCCTGTGTTCAAATTATTCACTGCTTCGCAAGTGTAGATTCCCTCATGTTCACTCTTACTGATATTCTGAATGAAGAGGAGACGCCCGAAGAAGGATATGGAAATCTTGTAAGAGTCCTGATTGTCTACGATTGTCTGTCCATCCTTTTTCCATGTTATTGTAGGTGGTGGTCTATCAGAAAATAAACAACACGCCAACAATGTAATTTGTGATAAACTCGATTTGCAAAAATAAATATTTTGCCGCGGCAAGGTACAGAGAACTGGTACAAGTATAGTGTCAGCCTCGCCGCTTCAATTCCTACCCAACAAGTTAAATATTTTTTGTCAAGTTAATTCGCACCTTAGTCGTTTAACTTTCTTAGTTAATACACCTAAAAACCCTAAAGGAAGCACCACTGCATAGGTCGGGGGTACAGGGTTCCCAATAATTCCCAAATGTTGTTCTTTTGGGGATTACTTGTCCGGCTCTGGTGCGTTTAGATTTATTGTAATATTATAGTGCTTTGTCTATCAATAAAATGTATCGTGGGCCTGGCTGACCAGACTTGTGCGTTTATTCGGCTGTGTAGTGGAGGCAAAAAACAAATGAATTATTGCCAGTAAAAAAACGCTTTGAGCCATTAAAGATCTTTAATAGTTTAACCCTTTTAAAATTCACTCCCAGAGTCAGTTATGAAAACATGTAGTGTTGCTCCAGCTTTTAAAGTGCCCCTGTGATCAAATTTTTGATTTTCATTTTTTTACATTTTCGTGTACTATTAGACTTTCTTACACATCTTGCCAAATTTCAATCCATTACGAACATCAAAAGTCATTTTATTTTAACATTTATTTTCGAGAATTTACGGCCGCCATTAATCAACCTTGTTCCAAGGCTTGGTTGCGAATGGGAGAAAGTGACGTCAAAGACTCAAACATACCTCACGGGTTGAAATTATAATAACAATCAGCATAGACAATTGGCCACTCCGAAAAATACCATAATACTCTTTTATGCGCAGGCTCAGTCTCACCGGGGTGTAATTATTCAAGTCTCCTTTGTTAGAATGGCACAATGGAATTCAGAGTACATGTAGGAAAGCTAGGACGTAGCATTGTGTGTTCGCATACAAATGTGCACCGTATGCAAATTGCCACGGAGTTGAAGCATAGCACGTGCAGTTCGTGCTGAAACAAAAGAAATCGGAAAAATGAGGCTTACATCAGGCACCACCCAAACCTGCACTTTAAAGAGTATTATGGTATTTTTAATAGTTTCTGGAGTGGGCAATTGCACGAAGAACAAGTCCAAAGTATTTGTTACTTTTCGCGTGATTTTCAATACTTATTGGCATTTGAGTTTTTGAATGGAACTAAAATTAAACTCGTAAACAATTTTTCAATTTGTGCCAACGTTTATGGAAACAGTAGCATCAAAAACTGACCTTCTTCTCCCTTTGAAAATCGTGTCAATCATTACACCAGGTTTACTTTATTTAAGATTAACGCACCAGGAAAATTCTAAATCTATATTTCACTTCTCACCTTCCCGAAGCCAAGCAGTACAAGGTTTTATTTTTTCCTTGAACAGCAATTTCTTGTGCGTTTGGGGTTACAGACCAGGTAGGGAGAGTGGAGTTTTCTGAATCTATTGGAAATTAAAAAAGAACAAACAACTATTTAAAGCACAGTATCTTCCTCAGTACTACCTGAGAATATTTAACAACTATTCACCTCAGTGTAGGTGGGTAGTGGTGGATATTTACCTCGCCGCGTATATACTGAAACAGTGAGATAATATAACGAAAATGATGCTTACGCACTATAATCTATGATTACTACTAGTTAACTCATTTATTCCTGTCAATGATTACAATTTTCGCGCGCAAATTGCTGGGAGGTGAATAGCACTTGCTATTCCGAGTTTCAGTAGCCAATCAGAGCGCGCCAACAATGCTATCCACTGTTTCAGTATATACTAAAAATGACTAATAGCAGATGCGCCTTTTGTATTAAATTCTGGCTGTATGTTTAAACTCAACTGATCGTGGTCATCCATGGTTGAAATTTTAACAGTCTTCTTTACTACGGGCTACTTAACCGTATTTTTCCTGGGGGAGGGGGGGAGGGGGGGCGGAGGGGGAGGCACAAAGTGCCCGCGCTAACTTGCAACATTTATAACTTCTTTAATATGTAATAAAACGCTATCAAACTTTGTGAATTTTCCTAAAATTTATCTGGCAACAATTTCATATGACATTGTATTAAACACGTGACTTGATATTTCCATGGCAACAAGATTTTGACAGCCATGTTCTTAAAAATTTGCATATTTTTACCTTTGAATGAAGAAAAACAATGTTTATTGGTATAACTTTTACATTTTTACGTCATTTAGCGTTTATTTATTGGTTTTAATTAATTTTGAGTCAATTTGGACGTTTTTATGAGGTTTTGAATAATTTCAGAAATCCAAGATGGCGGCTGTATAACCAATTACCTAATAACTACGTCAAATAACGTCATCGTCTATTATGCGGACCACAGTGGAGACAGTTTTGGACGTACTATGTACCCTCTAGGTTTCATTGTCATAGCCTTAACGTTCTTGAAGTTACGAGGGAAGGGGGAGGGGAGGGGGGGGGGGGACATGTATGCCCACCCCCCCCCCCCCCCCCCCTCCCCCCCCTCCGAGGCTCACTGAGGAACTCAATAAAAGCCCAGGCAGAATAGGGTTAAGGTTTTTTTTGATGCAAACGGTGCGAAATCGAACAAGTCATCGCCGATGTATACGGCTAACAATGACATCGAGACGGCTTCTGTTTTGCTCTATAGACCCTTTTTATCCAATTCAGTTGTCAAGTTTTTGCATTTGGCGATAAGATGAAAATTAAGTAGGAAAAGTTCGTTATTTCTGCGGGACACTGTCCCTTTAACCCTTTAAGCCCTAAGAGTGATCAGCATCAATTTTCTCCTTGTAATATCAATGCCTTATCAATCAAAAAAGGTCATGAGAATTAAGGACATGATCACACAAGATGAATTTTCTTGATATCTAAACAATTTCTCCTCAATACTTCTATAGGAAATGTACAGGGACAAGAAATGAGATTTAAATTTTGATATTAGGGCTTAAAGGGTTAAGGCGCGATCGTTTCGTTAATGATCTGTATTGTGATTGATCTGTTATTGTTAATGATCTATACTATGATTGATCTGTTATTGGTAATGACCTGTACTGTGATTGATCTGTTATTGTTAATGATCTGTACTATGATTGACCTGTTATTGGTAATGATCTGTACTGTGATTGATCTGTTATTGTTAATGATCTATACTATGATTGATCTGTTATTGTTAATGACCTGTACTGTGATTGGTCTGTTATTGGTAATGATCTATACTATGATTGATCTGTTATTGGTAATGATCTATACTATGATTGATCTGTTATTGGTAATGATCTGTACTGTGATTGATCTGTTATTGGTAATGATCTGTATTGTGATTGATCTGTTATTGTTAATGATCTATACTATGATTGATCTGTTATTGGTAATGACCTGTACTGTGATTGATCTGTTATTGTTAATGATCTGTACTGTGAATGATCTGTTATTGGTAATGACCTGTACTTTGATTGATCTGTTATTGTTAATGATCTGTATTGTGATTGATCTGTTATTGTTAATGATCTGTATTTAGGGAAGTGGTCATAACAAGTATACTCGACGAGGACCCACCTTGTGTAGGGGTAGGGGGGTTATGCAAGATACCACCTATCTAATAAGTGTAATGGACTACATTTTTTGGCTTACAAATTGGAGACGAGACTTAAATATTCTGTGTGCGTGAAGCTCGAATTGCTAGTAAAACGGCACAGTAAGATTTTAATATTTCTCTTAGTTTCTACTCCTGATAGAATGGGGGCTATACCAACAAGACACCATTTTTTTAGGTGGGGGAGAGGGGGTACATGAAGAGACCACCAGTCTTTTTGTAAAATGGTGGGTCCTGTCCGAGTACAATAGTTTTGACCTGGGTAAGATTTCCGTATAACCCCATACATTAATTGTGTTTGTATGTGCTATAGGTGGTTTGCAACCAATCTCTAGAGACATAGATAACAATAGTGAAACGAACAAATGCTGGTGGACGAACAAAAGGAGCTAATGAGAGAACTATTGTTTATGTCTACCAGCAAGGCGGCGATGACGTAACATGAAAACCACCTATTGTTTTGCTTTTGGAGTTGTATTGTTTTGGCTTTTGTTTCAGTTTTCAGAACAGTATGCATAACTAATGTATGGTGTTGTACGGAAATCTTTCCTTGACCTGTATTGTGGAGTACACGAGAACAAATTCAAGCCAATTTAATTAAGGGCGAAGCCATGTTAACAGAAAACACAATCTGCCTCCTCGCTACAATCCCCGCCGATCGTTTCTTCGCGGCTCCACCAAAACTTGCGCTCGCACGAACAAAATTAAAACTTTCAATCAAATGCATAGGCCTTTTAAAATACCTGTTTGATTTTTGTCAATTTTGTCCAACCTCAAGGTACCAGACCGTTGGAAGGAATTAGCGCCGGAGATAATACATCGTATGCCCTTGTAAGCTTCGATTTCATCAATATCCTGCTGCGTTAGGTACATTATATACAGACTGCCATTGCTTGAGATGGATCGGCGGGAATTTCTGGAGAACGTGTGATGTCCTGTGATATCTGAGTTACCCCAGCTAAATACCACGCCATAGCTGTGTTTACGGGGTGGACAGTCGTATCTGAAGGGATCGCCTAGATTAACCTTCACCACCACATTGGTTGGGTTGATAAACTTACCAACAACTGTCAAGGAATCATAACAAATAATTAGGATTGGAGGTTAACCTTAAAGCGGCTATGTCACCAGACTGTGGAATCACTTTGAAAGGCCAAAATACATGTTTATATCAAAGGAAATCCAAACATACTGGTTGACTATATTAGTGCACTGAAACTATAGGCCACTTCGAAAAATACCATAATAATCTTTTATGTGCAGGTTCAGCCTCACCGGGGTGTAATTATTCATGTCTCCTTTGTTAGAATGGCACAATGGACTTCAGAGTACATGTAAGAACGCTAGGACGTAGTATTGTGTGTTCGTATACAAATGTGCACCGTATGCAAATTGCCAAGAAGTTGAAGCTTTGCACGTGCAGTTCGTGCCGAAAACAAAATAAATTAGAAAAATCAGGCTTACATCAAGCACCACTCAAACCTGCACTTTAAAGAATATTATCTTAATGGTATTTTTCGAAGTGGCCTATTAATGTGTGATTTTAGAGATAGATAGATAGATAGATAGATAGATAGATAGATAGATGGTTTATTAAGTTTCAAAATTGCAGACTATTCTGCTGAATTAGATGAAAAACTTTACAACAGTAAAAATCTAAAAATTACAATAGCGTTCCGCCCAGGTTACGTCAGATTTGGCAGCATTGCATTGTGGGATCGAAATGCGGACAAATATTTCAAAATGGCTGCCTCGGTAACACCAGTTTTTGCGATTCCTGTACATGTTTAGGATAATTGTCGAGTTGTACCCAAGAACAGTGCTTCGTAGCACCTGCTGTTTTTGTAGCTTCCTGCATAGTTCTTGAATGTTTGTACGCATTTCAATCCGATGATGCTGCGCGAGTTTTCTATTTTTAGAATCTGGGCGGAACGCTATTCAGATAATAAATATTAATTATTCACACATGTGTAAATCAAACTAACTGGGATATTAAGGGGATATATACAACCGCTGCGCCTATCTATGTGGCCGCTTCCTAGCGACGGATGGCCGGATGGAAATGGATTACAATATGAAAAGTTCAGGCTAAATTTCTCAAGTTTTTTCCCCGTGGTCCATTCTCTCTTTAAGAATTTACTTTAAAATGTTGTCGCTATTAAAGGTACATATCAGAAATTTTAGCATAGTTTTGAACAAAAATCAGCTAAATCCTTATGGCATAGCCCTTTCAAGCTAGCTGACATATTGGGTTAGAGTAGGAGATATGGGGCTGTACTGAAGAATGAGATCGTTCAATTAGAAAACGCCCACATCAAAGCGACAGGGTTGCTCGTACAGAGTAAAAAGAGAATCCTAAGAATTTGATTTTCCAGGAATTTTCTATTTTTTTTTTTCATTTCCATTTTCTTGTTTAAGATACCGAAACAAAATGAATTACTTCTAAAACAAAATGAATGAATTCTATGGGCTTCATTCAAATTAAAAAAAAATATTTAGATAATTGTTTGTTCCATGCCAAATGAAAGTTTTTCATTATTTTACAAAATGTAATTCCATGCTTTTATTCTTGAATTAACCCTCGAATACAGTTGAGCCTTTCAACACTCTGGCCGATTTAAAGCTGTGTTTTGTTTTTTAGAAAAAAATCCTGCAGGGACACAGATAAAGGAAAACCTATCGAGCACTGAGTGAGGCAAGTTCAACCACGCCCTACCCTTTCCCCCAAAAATCTAATGGCTTACCCCTAACACATACCTGTAACCGCAACTTTCAGCTTCCTGCTAAACGCCACAGCACCAGTTTTTTCGTCTTTAACGAAACACTGATAAGTGCCACTGGCAGGAGCCCGTAAATAATTTCCTATCAGGGTGCCATCATCACCGAGTGTGTAGGGATATCCATTATAGTCCGCAATATCTGTATCATTGTGTTTCCAGCTCCATTTTAGGTTCGATCCGGTGGCCTTACAGGGGAGTGCAAAGGCTTCTTCAGTATTAAATTTGACATCCTCTGGATTAACCAAGTCCTTTGCTAGGAAATCTGTTATGACTGGAGAGCTGCTTTGAACTGGGAGAAACAAAAAGAAAAATACTCTGAAACCTGAATCACTCAGTCGGCATTCTGCTCCCTAACATTACCACTGTCACTGTCGGTTTTCAGGTTGAGCTCACCGGCCTATGTAAGCGGTCTGGTAGTATCTTAGCTTGACTGCAAAACAGTCATATTTTTTACTTTGGTCCTATTAATGCTCGCGGTCTTTGAACGAAAGGTCTGGAGTGAGTGTGAAGCACGCTTTCGGCACTTCACGCCTTTGCGAGCGAGCAGCGAAAAACACCCGACAGTCTTGCAATCTATACCTTAGCCCCCAGAGCGAAAGACTAAGAGGCTGGTTCTGGACTCAAAGGAGGAGGGAGGAGTTGGCAATCAAGTTTAAAAGTGACGGAAAGGTGCGATGAGAGCCAAATTGTAACTCCCTAAAAATCCTTTAGGCCAAAATTAGTTCCCCAAAAGACCATGTGCTTTTCCATATTTAAATAACGCTAAGAAAAATTTGAAATGTTAACGGAAGTGGGATAGTGTATGTGTCCGGATTCGTTTCAAGCAGTTAGTTTCTAATGCACTAATCATAAAATTATTTGCTGTTAATCTAAACCACAGGATCTAACTGCTCCCAAAAAGTACGGGGCAAAATTACGCTTATGTATCGGTTAATTACCTGTGGAATTTGTTGTGATTTTGCAGCTTTTTTGGGGATATTTCAAGCATCACATAAAATGTTTTCTTCACTGAGACGACGTTCTTTGCACGTGTCGTATTTCGTTGTTAGTCGTTTTTAATCATTAACTTCTTTCAGGATTTCGCTAAGAAATTTACATTGCGTTACCAGATATTGTGACGTATCGTGATTCTATATTTGCATGTTTGATGTCACCAGTTTGGTCATCGATGTTAGAATCGCTCCATAAGGACTTTTTTTCTCAACTTATCAAAGAGAAAAGACGCATTACAGCCGTTAATATCATGGTATAACTGACGAATTCTTTTCTTGCTTCAAACTAGCACATATTTGATGAAAATATGGAATACAGGATGACACGCTATTTATATAAATATATGCGGTTGCTTCGACGCTGTTTTCTTAGGAGACTATCATGAATATAAACCCAAGGCAATTCCAAGGTATGTTTGAGATCAATATTTAACTGCCTGCTTAAGCTAGTATTGGGTTTAATTCGAGAGCAGACGATTTTGGGAGAAAAATCTGTCTACCAGACTATAGACTCTTATTACTGAAGAACTGTATGCACAGGCAGCCCAAACTCACAATAGGAGACTCATGCACTCATTACGAAAGTTAAGAAATATCTCCTATTGCGAGCTGCGGCCTACCTGTGGTGCTATAAGAGACAGGATTAGTCGGAATTTAGTTTTATCCCGAAATTTTCCGATGTTACGAAAGGTTGTGGCGAAATTTTACTAAAGACAATAATTATTAATAGCTTTGAAAAGACTCAGGCCTTTCGGGCAGATTTTTCATGATTCCGTAGGGATCCGTAGGGATCCGTAGGGGTGTTCCTCGTCAATTTCATGTTTTTCCCATACGAAACAAACGGAACAAACAAAAAAACTCATAATTTTGTAAAAAGATAGAAAAATCTCTTATGAAACTCGAGCTCCGAATTGTCTAATGATTGATCTATACTGACGTTTCCCCGGCTACACTTTCTAACACTGCTATATAACATTTTTTGGTTCAACAATGTTAGAACGTGTAGCCAGCTTGTAAGATGACGTTTGTCTAACATTTCTTGTTGGAAGAAGTGTTTGATCGAAATCAAAACATTCTTTTAACAAAAAATGTCAGACAAACGTCATCTAACATGCCGGCTACACGTTCTAACATTGTTGAACCAAAAAATGTTAATTTTATAACAATGTTAGAACGTGTAGCCGGGGCTTTAGAATATTTACATTCTGTTAAATGTGAAACACCTTAAAAGCTTAAGCCGCTTTGTCGATCGTTGCCAACGTTGTCCACAGGGCCTTCTCCGCTTTTCAAATTCAAAATGCGACCCGCCATTTTGATGCAGTGGTTGGATATCTTATTTCAGTCAGCTCAAGTTGAAAGCGACTAGAGTAATTCCAGAACAGAACAAATACAACGATCTTACAACGAAACGTAATCTAGTCATCTGACTTTTTTTCCCGCTCGCAAATCTAGCACAGTGATTCCCTGGGACCCAAATCATATATGCTTCAGTAAGTGTCCAGTTTGAATGTAAAACAAAGTTTTTTGCTTTCCTGTTCACGTAAAGCGCTTTAGACGATTGGCTCCGTAAGCTGTAATTTTATTGTAAAGCAATCACTTCATCTTCTTATCTGCGATATGACCTTCAACTACAGCTCACATAAAGCGCTTGGGTTCCTGTGGTTTTAGTAATTGATATTGATATTGTACGGTGTTGGTGAGTGTCCTGTACAGAAATCACTTACCTAAGACTACAGCTGTTAGGGTCAATACCCACACTGGGGCAACCAAACTCCACATTCTGTAGTCGCACGTTCTCTGTAGAGGGAAAAAAGATCAGTTTATCCCGAAACTCAAATATTGCGTTTGAGAAATGAGGAGGGGGGAGGGGGATGGGGGGGGGGGGGGGGGGGGATGGGGGAGGGGGGTTAGGGTTAGGTTTAGGTAAGGGTTAGGTTAGGGGGGGGGGGGGGGGGGTGTCGTTCATGCGAGTCTGCACAATATTTGCCTACCTTGAGGTAAAAATTCTCTAAGCTACATAATCCCAGTGAGCTCTTATCTGAAATTTCCATAATCCCCCACTAAAAAACAAACCGTTATTGATAACATGAACAATGCCAAAACGAGATAATTTCTTTATATGTTTTTTATCGTGACAATAAACGTCCAAAGACGAACTGCACGCTTGTAAAAAATGAACAGAACGAATATAACGTAATAGCAGTCGAAACGTCGCGATCACCATCTCAAAGTGACTCCATCGTGAGACAAATAAATAAGGATTCATATATCTTACTTCATGCGAATTGACAGCCATTTTGAATTACACCAACACAAACTGGTACAACTTGTAATATTGTTTTACAGACAAAGTTATCAATTGAAAATAATACTATAACAGGTAAAACCTGATTGTTTGGTAACTAGTCTTTCTCTCATCAATTTTATCGGTGAACTACATGTAGCTAGCTTATGATATATTGTTTGCTAAGAGACTTGTTTCAGCAAATTTCTTTGTTAGTATTGTGACACATGTGAAAGCACTTGCCAGATAAAATAATATTGAGAGAATCATACATAAATTTTATACTATCTCGAGGTGGACGAGTGGTTTATACGGTAAGATTTTCAAAAAACTTGATTGGGAATTTTAAACCATTATATTCTTAAGTGTCTTGAAAAAAATATCGATAATCAAACTACACCTGAAAGCAGGGTGTAAATCAGCCTAATAAACATTCAATTTGGTCTATTGCGAATACGTAAATCTGATTGGCTCAATCGTTATTGTTGATTTTTCTTTTATTAGGCGATAAACATTGGCTATAGTGCGTGCTGTGTCCTTGGGAATGTTTTTGTAAACACAACCTAAATATTGTTGTCATCAAACATCATCTACCAAAACAATTAAAGTAGGTACTCGGCCACAATATTCTTGAACGATATTTCGCTCATCTAAACTCAGCGTCGTAATTTATTTAATTTAATTTATTTAGACAAAATACAATAATGTTTAACTTACGATATATCACTTAAATGCTCTCCTCTTCTGTTATCGCGGACGTGAGATAGACCCAATAGACGGACCCAATGCTCTGTTTCCAAACTAATTCTTTTGTCCACGCGATAATAGAAATTATAAATAGGGTCACTGGATGAATACAAATTGTACACTGAAATGGTTAAAATAACAGGAAACGTTCTGAAGTAGCTGGATTAATTTAAAGATAAAATGATGCCAATAATGATAACGTTTTCGTGGCGTCCACAATTGGTATGTTTTTTTTTTTGGCCACCCAAATAATTGAAGTCTCAGTCTTTATAACTTTGAAATAACTTGCTGTAAAACTTCCGGTTTGAATGTCGATTTCCGTTGGTGAAACCCTGGAGTGTGTCACGCATCAAAAATGCACTTGCCGTGATTTCAGTTGAGTTGCAAATGTTTTGGTCACGCAAGCGAAAATAGGGTAAGTCTGTAGAAGATCAAACTTCAAGGTTTAAAAGCTACGGCTTTTTTTTTTTTGGTCAGATATCGAAAAACAGATCAGGAAAGTGCACCTCAATTGTTTTTATTTCATGTGTCAAATAAAGGATTTCCGTCTTGGTGAATAAAGGCGCCACAGACGGAGAACTACTACTCAGAAGCTTCCGTTTGCATGAAGCAATTTCCCGCCAGAATAGCGAAATTGTGTTTACTTAATTTCCATTTTATATCGCCAAATGTCACCAACTAAATAACTAAATTGAATAAAGAGATTCTATGGAGCAAAACAGAAGCAAAAGACTGGAGAAAAAGTGCAGTATTACAAGGATGGAAGTGGATTACAGTTCAACAAATTTGATTTCGTGATAGGCGGTCAAGAAATAAAAGTTTTCATGTCTTTTTAGTCCCTTATTTTGTTGTTTTAGTTCTCATTTCTTTGTTCCATCACTTTTGACGATTTTAATTTTCTTCCTATTTTAAGATAATAAAGAAAGCTTGAAGCAAGCTGTCCCGTTAATAAAATACGGTTGTACGATTACCAAAGAAAGGAGGCTTGAAATGTAACGACATGCAAGGTCTGTAGTAAACATTATGTTAATTAAAGCTAACAATGAGTTGCAGAGTAAAGTACAAATAATTACAATTTCTGGGCGCGAGCTACAGAATTACTTTATTTTCGCTTGCGTGGCCAAAACATTTACAACTGCAATCAGGGCACTGGGTACACTTTTTTGTTGCTCGAACTAGTCAGATATAGCAACTGTGACACACTCCAGGGGAAGAAATCCATTTTTTACTTACCCCAAAAGCTGTGTAATACTAAATTGGTTCTAAATGAAATTGAACAATGGTGTGATTCATATGAAGGCTTCTCAGCTTTACTTTCACTATGGGTTTCAGTTTCTACAAAATAAACATTTGGATTTTACTTCACTTGATTTTGTGCCGCTTTTGTGTGTGAAAGTTTTAAGCCGTCGCGTGCTAACACCCTGCAAGTCACATGTGTCTGAATTATTTATTTTGTACCATTGCGTGCAACTTAGTAACTTTCACCAAAAGGATAATACTTTGAAAATTTGCCAAGCAAATTCAGTTTAAGTGGCCAAACACGCTTGTCGAAGAGTGAACTTTGCCCTACCACATATTGCTCTATCATCATCGCTCATATAAAATGTTGCGTGTTCTTAGCTGAAGAAGAGGAAATAATCCATTAAAAACTAACAGCTATGTATGAAGTGTCATAGACTAGGAAAACGATACACGTAATGATACAAACAATAACGTGTTGAAGGGCGACACGAAAGGCTCAGTATTTAAAAAACATGGGAGTGTTTTTGTGTTTTTCTAGTCAAAACAAAGGACTTAAATGCATCTTAAATCACAGCGCGATTTCTCTGAAAATATGATCAATTGGCTTTAAATGTGTGACTTGGACCTGACTTGCAATGCGTCACCAAAAAAGAACAAAAACTTAGGTAAGCGCAAATGTCACGTCAGATTCTACGAGAAACAAAACGTGTCAGCAAATGTTTCGCACTTTCTGTATCTGTCACTAAGGCTCGATCTTGTAACTTAAGACACTTTTTTTATACGAACGTAAAGGCGCACGAAGGCCAAATATCGATGCAGAAGAATATTAGAAAGAAATAGTGCTCAGTAAATTTAAGTAATACTTTGTGTTTTTCTAAAACAAGACAAACAAAAAACAAACAAGCATTTCCAACTAACGGTATTTCATTTTTTAGAAATGAGCGATATCGACAAAAAAGATATTTTACTGTGTTTCGGGCTGACTTGGAGCAATTCCCAGTACCTTGATTTCAGAATTAAAAACCAAAAAAATGTTGTTTTTTTTTAAACAAGAAGCATTTCCTTGCTCCAATCGTTAAAGATGTGTCGTTCGCACTTAAAATGAACGTTGCACAAAGAGAAAATAGGTTGTTAGAATTAGTGCAACCACAAAACGTAATCCCAAGTGCGTCGTGTTTTGAACCGAACCATGGCCTCCAAATCCCAAAGCTGCAACCTTTGGTGTTAGAGTATCATCATGGTTGAATACATCTCGCATTCTATTTATTCGTCTACCGCTTTAATTTACTTATTACTTTTTTATTGATATGATCCGATTTGATTTTTTTTTGCCCAGTCACGTCACACGTTTTGGTCACGCAAGCCATCTCGATATCCACTGAAATATTTAAGGTTACTTTTTTCATACTTTTCGCAAAATAGACAAATTCAGCCGATGTTCTAAATTTCAAAAACTTTAATAGGTACCAATCTAATACTTTTTGCGGCAAAACAATTTTTGTAGTTTAAAGAGCCAGAGAGAAAACATGAAAATAAATGAGGATCATTAATGCAATGTTCGTGTCCCGGATCTAGAGGAAAATAACCGGCGATTGGACAGAAGGGAAACAAAAATGAAAACGTTACCTGTTACCTCTTGATATACAAGGCAATACAATAATAATGTAATATAATCTAGAGTTGAAAACGGTTATCCGATAAAACGAAACAGCAACTTTACAACGGTAAATTTAAACATCATCGAAAAAATTAGTGCATCAAGGAGACGTAAAAAATTCAAAATGGCGATCGGACGTTTAAACAACTCATGCAAACGAGGGCGCTGTCGAATAACCTTCGATACACTGACACAAGCCGCCGGTTACTATATAGAGTCGTTGGTAACTAAAGTCACTATAAGCAACACAAATCGATACTACATAGGTAATAGCACGATTGCAGCGCTATAAAATTCCCATACCTTTTCCCTTGTAGTACCAGTGGCCAGCCAAGCACGTTGTCTCGCTTTGTATAAGAAGTAGTCGAGTCAATGTTGGTAAGAAGAGCTTCTCAAAACTTCGTCTGGTTTATAAACTACACTGCAAGGCTGGGGTGTTAATCGGCTATAATCGACTGAAATAGCGTTAATAAGACTAGAAGACAGTCACGCATTTAAAGTATGTTTTTATTTTTATTTTTATTACAAATGCAATTTAATACGCGATCCCTGAACACGCGACGTCGCCATAATAGAACCAAGTTGAACAACGATTTTACAACCTTTTTCTAACTTTAACTTCTACTAAAGAAGATGTTTCAATTTTATTTTATTTAATTGAATAGAATGAGTCATTCTCTTTTCTTTTACTAAAGATCTTTATTTTACAAGCTTTAATACTTCAGTCACATCTCAGTTGACTTTCACGTAAGATACCGCCTTTGGAAGACGGTCGCTCACGAGCCAGTCCGTCTGACAGCATTTGGCTGTAGTGAAAAATGTTTTAAACAGGGTTTTATGAAGATGGTCGTTGAAGGGAGATGGCCGGTTTTTATACAAGCGAGTTCCGGCGCTATGATAGAGTTAAAAAGCTTACTTACATGCTACATATCTCTTGATAGGCTTCTTATACTATATTGTATTTTAATGTGACCATGCTGTAACTACTGTCAACTATGCCTACTGTCTTTACAAATTTTAGAAGCAGGGTGCATTCTATACGGGTCAGTTGTTTGCGTGACAGCGTACTGTTTGTACAGTGTTAATCTATTTAGATTTACAAGATATGTGTGCAAGCGCTCTTATTCAAGCCTTTTGTTGCCAAAAGTGACTGGATTTAAAAGTGAAAATAAAGGCAAAATGAAACACTTCATTCAGTTTGAACGCGGTGAAACTGCTTCGGCGAGAACTGCTCCGTGCACTTTGTTACGCTTTCCGCCATAATTATTACGCACGTAAACACTTAATGATCATATAGTAATAGCAACTTAATTAATATGCCCCTTAGACAATTTAGTCAGCTTAACCACATCCTTAAAGAGACACTGTCCCGATATATCTCTTCTGATATATCGTGTTTTCATTTTTACAGCCAGGAGCTTGGTTTAAGTTTGCTTTATTATCATGAAATAGGAAAACAAAGACGCCAAAGGTGATGAACGCAAAGAAATATGAACTAAAGATACAAAATGATCATGGCCAGGAGCTTGGTTTCAGCTTACTTTATTATCTTGAAATTGGAAGACGCCATCGCTAAAAACGATAGAGGCAACGAAATATGAACTAAACAAACAAAATAAAGGCTAGAAAAGTCAACATTTCACAAGAATGGCAAGTTTGATTTATTGACAGGCGGTCTACTACTACTACTTTTGTTTTGCTCTATAGAATCTTTTTATCCAACTAAGTTGTATATTTGGTGGTATTTGGCGATATAACGTAGAAATAAGCTAAGCGAAATTTTGGGGACAGTAATACTTTGCTAAAAACATCCAAAATTCCACCAAAATGACAAGTTTGATTTCTTGACCGCCTGTCACGAAATCAAATTTGATGAATTGTAAACTGCACTTTATCTTCAAACTAGTGCCTCTGTTTTACTCTATAGAATCTTTTTATCCAATTTAGTTGTATATTTGACAACATTTGGCGATATAACGTGGATAAAAGTACGCAGAATTTTGCTACTGATTTTGGCGGGATACTCTCCCTTAAACTAACTATACAACATGCTCATAAAATACCACCTTTTTATCAGATATCTACAGCATCCTTCACCGTCTATCAAAGTTAGGTTTTTCAAGGTAAACGTTATGCGACTAGCAGTTAGTTCAAATTAGACGATGATTTTTGTTTACATACTGCATCCAAAAAAATCCCATCCTTCCTCGGTTCTTATTTCTAATTCTTTAAACCGGAAGCGTTTGTCCTTTCAATTTACGTAGCAAATAACTCTTGACCAACGTCGGCGAGTCTTGGGAAACACAGTTGTATTGTTTTTGCCTCAACGATTATTATTTTGGAGGTTTTCAAGTTAGTGGCAGGGTGGTCCGCTATGTCCTTGACAATGTGTGAAGAATACTTTAAAAGCAAAAGGTTGAGCAGACTTTTAAAGTTCTTCTAGAGAGCAACAAAGTGGACTACATCATGCACACTTGATATCTAACCCTTTCACTCCCATTCAATCATTGTTGTGTGAAGTAACAGTGTAGTTCTAACGTTGACGTCTCCCGACGAAATTTAACGGTGTGACCATTCAAATGAAAACTCTTTGACAGAACTTTTGCATGGTGCCATTTGTTTTTCGAAATTTTACAAATTGACATTCGGGATTTTTCTTGCATTTTTAGCTTTGGCACTCTTGGGAGTTAAGGCGAAAGCGACATCGGTTAAACATCCGATTGTCTGTAAGCAGACTTTTCAAGCTCTTCTAAAGAGCAACAAGGGGGAGTACAAAGAACATACACACTTGATTTATACCTACTCATATCGTTGTAAGACCGAAAGCTAGTATTAGTACAGGCACGAGACATCAGTTAGACATCCGGTTGTCTGTAAGCAGACTTTTCAAGCTCTTCTAAAGAGCAACAAGGGGGAGTACAAAGAACATACACACTTGATTTATACCTACTCATATCGTTGTAAGACCGAAAAAGCTAGTGTTAGTACAAGCATGAGACATCGGCAAAACATCTGGTTGTCTGTAAGCAGACTTTTAAGCTCTTCTGAAGAGCAACAAAGGGAGTACAAAGAACATTTCTTTTTACACGCTTGAGTCATACCTACTCATATCGTTGTAAGACGGAAAGCTAGTGTAAAACATTCCGCTGTTTATAAGGATGCGATTTGTTAAACGCACAATAAAAACGAAAAACGTTACTATTTTTAAACTTTTATTCTCTAGGATTAAATTAGCCACAAATCGCCTGTGGTATCCTCGGTTATTCTGTAGGATGGTTATTCTCGCTTGGTGCAGTAAAATGTGCATGTACTTCACCCTTACACTATGATCTTGCATTCCCATAGTCGATTATGGAGACATGTAATGTAGTTCTAACTTTTGAGTCTGTCAACGAAATCCTATGGTGTGACCATTCAAATGAAACCTCTTCGGCAGTACTTTTCCGTGGTACCATTTGCGTTTCAATATTTTATAAAATGAAATTTGGAATTTTTCTTGAATTTTAATTTTTGGCATTCTCAGGGAGTTGGTTTAATTCATTCTGAAAAATGTGTCTCCATACATCATGAACCTAAAGTATTCACTATACGTATTTGCTAAATTTACCACTGTTTTCATGGATAATAAGGTCCGTGCTTTCCTTACTATAAAAGTAGTTCGTGCTCAGTTGTACTGGCTGAAATTGATAAACATTGACAGCGTCATCTTCTTTAACCTCATTAACACACAATCATACTCTGCAGGAGTCTGCCTTCAGGGTCTAAGAACCCCGTATATACCTCGGTCACGAAAATGATCGCGTGCAAAGACTTCACAAAAAAGAGATCCAATTCTCACGTTTTCGGCTTGCTTCAGGGAAATTTTAATTTTAATTTTTTCCCCTGAAGGTTTGAGTTTGATGAAGTCACGCGATTGGCCTTCATTTTGCACGACCTTGCATCTCTTTCCCGCCAAGAGTGTACACGCCGTAATGGCAACAGTCATGAGACCTTGAAGCGCTCCTGATTAGTCTGATTGAATAAAGCCAAGGTGCTAATCTATCAGGGACGGATTTACGTAGCATAATGGATTTCACTGAAATGGGCATTAGTCTTATAAGACCAGACGAGGCAATTGTGTTGTATTGTTACACGTGGTCAACTTAACGTTATGGAGATCGGTTTTAGTTTAAAAATAGGCTGAGGTACAGTTAGGTTAGTTATGAAGGCTTATGCAATAAGCAAAACTTAGTGTCAGACAGAAATGTCTAGAATAAGAAAATAAATTGATACAAATGCTTTTGTGTCACCAGACTTCTTACTAACAGGAAATATACTATTAGCCGTACTAAAAACAAGTTAAGAGTGCCAATCTGTCTAAAACCGCATCCAAACACTGGGACAGATTCTCGTCTGTAATCTATACCGTGCTCAATATTCCTAGATCAAGACTGAGCTCCTAGGGGCATGCAATTAATCCTTTCAGTTCGAACAGTTAATATCAGTTTCGCTTACACTGTGCTCTGTATGTAAAGTGTATTGTTTTTTTTATAGCTAGCTTTCTGGCGTTTGGATCAAGATCTGTTTTTCTATTTTGGGGTTCCAAAAACAAAACTTTAAATAGAGAAATAACCCGATGCAATGAAATTAATCTGAATTATCTTCAAACCTGTATAGCAAACAAAGAACAATTTTTGTAGAAAGCCTTTTGCACGCAAATGGTCGCTTGATTTCTGGCTGTGACATATGGCCGAGAATCTATTTACAAGCCGTTTTATTTAACATCTGAACAAACGCTTCTATGTTGGCAGTGAATAAAGTTTTTTTCTAGTTGGTTTACATTCCATTTTTCTTGTCATCCCTATCAGGAAAGTGGTAAACGAACAACTGATCACTGATCACCTGGCACATATTTGCAATTACATGAAGAGGGAAAGCGCAACGCTAAAAATACACCTGAAAATATATGTTTTGGTTGTATAGATGAGTGAATAAGTTGAAAAATTGTATCTTATTTAAAGTGTACACACAGACGCACGCACTCAAAAGTTTGCTTCTTTTCCAAAACAGACTCAAAATATGATTGAAACCAAAATACATGATTATGGTTCTTCAGTACAAACCACAAAAAATGTCATCAATTACCTTTAATTTTCTGCAAATTGGGCCTGTAAAACAAATGCGAAAACTCTGCTCACATAACTGTATCTTGTATAAAGGTATTCTCTTAAATATTTAGAACTAAAAACGTCCAATGTCGACATATGGTCGGTTTTCATTTTTCCAGCCACTCATTTGAGTTAATTTGTAAATTTTTTTAACCAGTTAAGGTGGTTGAAGGCAATTAGCATTGTTCAAATATCCAGGGCGTGTCTGAATTGCACGTACACCAATTTTCGCTAATGGGTTACCGTGGAGAAAAAAAAAAGGAGAAGAAAAAAGCACTTAAACCTCATGAAACTATAGAAAAATCTTATAGTTTCTACACATTGCAGGGGTTTCACTATCTAACGTAATTTTTGAAACAATTGAAAATAACTCGAACTTAGTATGAAGTATCGCAGTTTCCGTTTTCATTTTTTTTTCTCACTTTAGAAACCATTTCCATCTTTGCTAGCGTTAGACATTACAACTTCTTAGTAAATTCCTCGCATTTGCAGAAATCTGTTCTACTTCATCAAATTCGTTTATGTAATCGTTTGTCTTACTCATAACTGAACAAGGTTATTTTGTTCTTTAAACCATGCTATCAAGACTGTCACCCTTCACTTCCAGACTTGGACCATGGTGTAATGAGAATAGAGCGGATGAAATCATTCAAATGGAAACAATTGAGCAGTACTTTTCTAAGGTTCTGTTGGCCTTTCAGCATTTTACAAAATTAATTTTTGTTAATTTGTCACAAAGTTTGATTTTACCCACTTTTTAGAGTGAAACAGTAAGTTTATGTGCTGATGACGAAAATGAAAAACTATGAAGAAACAATTTGGATGTTCAGAAGAAAAAGATGTTTAGCAAAGCTCTTCCTTTTTGTGTGGACTAAACTAAGCTAACCTGTCAAATTCTCCCTTGATATAGTTACTACATGTATAAGTCCATTTTTCCATGGTAAGCGCGCTGATCCCCGCTTAACTGACAAACCCTGATGAAGACACTTTGATACACCACGTTTTGCTTGAAGTGAATTGGATCTAGAAGGAACTTCTAATTTATCATAGTATGAGCTATCATCATTTGTACGAAGTCGTATGACCACCATATATGGCGAGAGGTATAATCCGCTCCTGTGTCGTGTTGACAATGAATCTCGTATCAGTGAACGCAAAGGAATGTTTCCTCGCATTTTTATTATTTGTAATAGAGCCATTGCCTCAGATCGACGTTACTAAGTGCCAAATGTCTTGACTACGCCACAACTGTTTCAATTTAATCATGCAATGACCCAAGAGCCTGCACTGCGCATTCGCGTGTATGGTGAACTTTGCGAAACAAACCTTCGATTGATTCACTAACGCAGAGTTTTACTAAAATGGTTTGTAAGTTATCAAATACAGCAAATATGCCACAAATGTTTGGCTTCGAACTTAACTTCAATGTTGCACTGGTTACAAAGTGTATATTTTCATAGCTCTGTAAGTTGCAGTTTACCACATTTCTAATACTTTATATAACCAGGGGAAATCTCTATCCTTTACTTATAGGTTAGTAACATTCATTTTATGGGAGACATTTTGAGGGTCAAACGGAAAGCATCAACAAGCCCCTTCCAAGAGGTGCCGCGAAAATAGGAATTGAAGTGCGTGAGGTGGGGGATGCATGCAACTTGGAAAGTTAACGTTAAGATGCTTGAGGACCCATGGATGTTATGGGTTCTAATTAAACACACAATCTAGGGTCTACTGCCCTCTGCTCGCTCAGCCATTTGCTTGAAAATTGAGAGTTGTTAAAATTATTTCAAGGGACGACATAATTCTTGAACTGTTTCATACTGTACGCTAGATAGTTTGACTGTGACCGGAAAAAATCCCTTAGTTGTGGGTTAGTAGTTTATTCTTTTGACACTTGTTAAAGTTGTATCTAACGAAGATCGTGGGTGAGATCCATGTAACCATTTAATGATTTAACTCTCAGAGTCAATTATGGAGACAGGTAATATGGTTCTAACGTATGAGTCTGTGGACTAAATCCTGTGGTGTGACCATTCAAATGAAACCTCTTTGGCAGTACTTCTGCGTGGTACCATTTGTTTTTCAATATTTTACAAAATGGAATTTGGGATATATCTTGAATTTTGATTTTGGGCGCTTTGGGAGTTAAATGGGTTTAATTAAGGAAATTTCCTCGCGCCGAAGGACTTTGGACCTTCCGTGTTCAGTACAGTGCCTTCTTATGACAAGTAGGGATTTTCGTGACATGGGAGCACTGGAATGTTAAACATAATTATAGCTATATGAAGTGAAGTGCTGACAATGATATCGTGAGATCTCAATAGTGAAACGTTTGGATATAAGAATGAATTTTAATATGCACTGCTTTTACTAGTTTATTAAACTGTTTATATTATAATTTTGCATTTGTGTCTGTACTTGGTGAAACAAGAAGTTTGCTTAGTCCAGACGTCTTTTGTACACGCCACACCTGTTTCAATTTAATCATGCAATGCCTTGAGCCTACAATGGATAATGCCAAAAACGTATTACCGGCTTCTTTCGAGACTTTCATACTCAAGGAGGCCTAAATGATAGTCCTAAAAAGATTCCAAATTCGTAAAATACAAGTACCGCAGGAAAGTATTGCTCAGTAGCTTTCATTCCAATGACAACACCACAAGATTTCAGTCATAAAATCGTTGAAACCACATTACCTTGGAGTTGAAAGGATTAGTGTAAAATAGCAAATTTGATTTTATTTCTCAAAACAGTAAGCTGTAAAGAGCAACAGAAGCAAATTTTATGGCAGGTATTAATGGAATGATCTCTCCGATGGTTGCCGGCCGGAGACTCTAAAATTAGAGTTGCATTAGTCGCCTGCTCTCAACCTTGACTCTATCCAGAAAAAAAAAATATGCCACTTGGTAGAATTAGTCTGGCATTTTTCTTTATCTTACGATAGGATTTCGAGAGGCCTTTTTAACATCGCCCGTATAAGTAGGTTTTCCGGTTTATATAATCGACAGGAAATCCTTGCATCAATAAAAATAATTTCTTAAATAAACGACGTCAAAAGAGAGGCGATTTGCTTTGTCTACAAAACGAGTGTGTTGCGCTTTTATCCTTAGGGTACCAAGGTCAAAATTTACAAAATTTCCTCACATCTTCTTAGTTTATATATTGTGAAACAACACATCACAAGAAAGATACTGCTGAATGAATGTATGAACGGTCACAATAATCTATCTACATATTTAAAAATCGGAACAAACTCATTTGAACCGAACCGTTTTAGATCTTTAGCTCCCTAGAGTGCCAAAAATCAAAATTCAAGAATTTTGTTTTGTAAAATACTGTAAAACAAATGGTACCATGCAAAAGTACTGCCGAAGAGGTTTCATTTGAATGGTTACACCATAGGATTTCGTCCACAGACTCAAAAGTTAGAACTACACTACATGTCTCCATAATTGACTCTCGGAATGAACGGGTTACAGCATCGCAGTAACATATAGATCGTTTTCACCAGATGTCATCAAAATTCTGAAATCTAAACAGCATATCTACACAGCCCTTCTTTTAACATGTTCTTCATATCAGTAACACTGTACTCGTCGTGCCAAGTTTCATGTCATTGCATTACATTGCTTTGGAGATTAGCGTTTCAAATTTTGGCGGTGCGGCTTAGCGTCTCCATGTGCGAAACAAAAACACGTATTTTTCACTTAGTTTGTAAACTTTTCTAAAGCGAGGATGCAAATCGGAGATATTTTGAATTTTTGAACCGGACAGAAACAATTATATAGAAAATTTAGCTGTATATAAGAATTTTTTAGAAATGCAAATTCCGCCGGCATGTTGGTGTACTGAGCAATATGGTACACCAAAATGGCAGGAGCATACAAATTCAGTTCTCTAATTTTTAAAATATTATTTTCTCCGTAACTCGGTTTTTAAAGATCATCAGGCATCAAAATGTTGCCAAGTCATTTCATTTGGTCTTCTCTGTAACCGGCATCTTATTGATCTCTGGTGTTGCTCTCAAACCAGTCCGAAAAAGAAATGTACGAAGATGAAAACGATCTATTACTCCAAAAATTATAGCTATCATTTGAATCAGTAACACAGTTGAGGGTTTTGAAGGTTCTAAACTTGGAACAGGTTGGATATCAACTGACTAAAACTCCAACTTTGAGATAAAAGGGTTAAGGAACGCAAGCTAATGCAAAGAAGAAATATCAATGATAAATTATATTCTTTTTAAAAATTTCCCAGGCATAGTTTTCTCCAACACGAAAGCAATTCATCAACTGGAAACTCTCGACTGATATCCCGTGGCAATAACAGGTCAGGGTGAGACCAAGTTTGTGACTGACAAGTCCCTGCTATGACCAGCAGCAAGACATTTGTGTCTATTTTGTGTTTCATTTTGGTTTTCTTATGCCGTTAAAATGGCTTGGATATGACTGGAGAATCTTATTAGATTTTTTATACCTCTGCCAAAAAAATCACGAATCCGATAACTTACTCTGGTGCATTTTGAATTGAGTAAAAAAGGTCATGCAGAGCTAAAGTTATGATCCTTATGAAATTTCATTCAGTCAGTAAAATGATATAAAGCATGTTGCCTGTTCTTGGGCAACACTAGTTAAGAATGACTTCTCAAAATGCGGTTGCGTTTTGAGACAGCAATTGCTAAGAAACACTCTCTAATTTACTGCTTGCATTTTTACAAGGGTAAATTGTTTTCTTCGTACAAACGAAAATACGTCTAGCAAATAGCAATTTGATAAGAATGAGAAAATTGTAAAGGTAAGAATAAAACCATAATGAGATAAGCACAACAATAAGTTTTGAGAAATATTGAGGCTAATATCGCCAAAGATATTTCATTTTCAAGCTATGCATTGAATTGAGCTCCTTCAAATATTGTTTTGCATTAGACCTAACAAAAAAAAACGTTTTTTTTAAATAACGTTACCTGAATTTCTAGTTCTCCCGCTGAAATCTTTGTTTTTTCGCGTTTTTCTTCCGCTCTCAGCGTCTGGCGCCACGCTACTTTGCGACAGCTTTGGTTTTTATGCAACTATTTTATTCAATACGCTTTGGAATAATGCCGCATCTCGTGTGTCAAAGATTCTTGTCGACACCTCGTCGAGAGTGTACGTTTTAAAAAAAGCGATGATTTCACGCCGAAAAAAATGACATTTCCTACAGTTTGCCGGGTCATGCAATACGCTCATAGATTTTGAAGCCGTGAATAAAACAGTTGTTGATGAAGAATGGCCATTCAACAGTTCTTTCCGGTTGCGCTATTAATCACCCTATACGAGATTCTTCTAACTTGTAAAATCTGGCGATGCAATCGTAAAGAGTGACCTTAAAAGAAAAGCTATTGAACAGTACTGTACTTCCATGTGGCGTTTTTAATATGTTGCGCGATGTGGTTCTAACGTCCACGTCTGTGAATGAAAAACTAAGGCTATTGCGATCATTTAAATAAATTAAGAAGTTGAACAGTACTTTCCTGTGGTGTTGTTTATTATGCCGTACAAGGAGGCTCTAACTTTGGAGGTTGTGGAGGAAATCCCATGCAAATAAAAGTTGTTCAGAAGTGCTTTCCGGTAATGCAGCTTTTTTCCTTTCCTGGCTATATCCAGCAGCGTCCATCAGTACCAAAATTCAGGAAATGTATAGCTAAAGTTTGCTTACATAGCCTTTAATATGCGTTGATTATATTAGAGAATATCATTATTCCATCCCACACGCGTTTCTGCAGAGGTCACGCACACTATTTTCAATTGGAATTCGCTGTGAATCACTCCATGTAATTGTTTATACTTAGACGGAAGGGTGGTGATAACATCTGCAGTGTAGGAAAGCGCAAGGTACATATTTTTCGTTATTTTTTATCACCTATATTTTATTCTACTGACAGGTATGATTAAGACTTTATTATCAGGTGTAAAATTAGAAGTGCTTTTGGCTCCGTGGGGAATTTTGCCGAGAGAAATCACTACCTAACATAATATTTGTTTCTTCTTCCCTTGTTTTTAGTCCAAACAATTTTTTCAGTTATATCAAGACGATATTTAGAATATATATATTAGAAACGGGTAATAACACTCAAACACCAAATTCTTTGGGACAAAACCTGCTGATAAAGTGTGTACCCTCTCCTCCCCCACACCCACCCACACCTCAAATCTGCACCGTCTCCCCCCAACCCCCATAGTCGTACCGTCGCCCGGCTTTAAGAAACAGTTAATGGTGACCCCAGCAAATGAAGTAATGAAAATCAACAACTAGGTTAGAAAACGACCAAAACATAACAAAATAGTTACGTAATCAGTCAACTGGAACACTGAAAAAAAAAACAATGCAAAAGAGTTTTCTCCTAAAACAGACGCAGAGTGACCTTTGGCACCGAGTCTGTAGCTCAAAAACTTGTCAATGAAAACGTCTTTCTAGTCTGGCCGTTGTTTTATTTTCTGTTGCAATTTAAGACGCTTTAATTTTGTCTTTTGTTGAGGTATTTGCGTGAATAGGCCATTATTATTTATATGCGTAACTTGACTTTCAACACCAAACATTCACAAGCAGCGCTGCAATGAAATAGATCTTGACCATTTCGCTAAAACGCCTAAGGTGTTGGCCCGGGTGTTGGCTGACGTTATGACAACAAAAATATTGCACTGCTCTTTGTTCCAGGATAAAATCAATAGTTTAAACCTCACGACTTCCAAATGTTGTACTTCTCAACGTATTGTTTATTGTCGGCTGAACAAGGTGCTTGTATTTGCGGATGAAATCCTACGTTATGAGATGCACGCTCTTCATTTCTAATCGTGCTGTTTGATTAAGCTGCACAGTTAATTAATATTCGAGTCTGTGGATGAAATCATCGGTGTAGCCATTTACTGATATGAAGGCTATTGGGAAGCAGTACTTTCTTTTTGGTACTGTTTATTATGCTCTACATGGTGCATGGTTCTAACTTTTAAGTCTGTATGTCAAATCCCAAAGTGTGATCATTCAAATAAAAGCTATTGAGCAGTACTTTCCTGTGGTGCTGTTTATTATGCTGTACAAGGTGGTTCTAACTTTTTCGTCTTTGGGTGAAACCCTAAAGTGTGACCATTCAAATAAAAGCTATTGAGCAGTACTTGCTCGTGGTGCATTGTTTATTATGCTGTACAAGGTGGTTCTAACTTTTATGTCTGTGGGTGAAATCCTAAAGTGTGACCATTCAAATGAAAGCTATTGAGCGGTACTTTCTCGTGGTGCTGTTCATTATGCCGTACACGGTGGTTATTTAGGGGGAGAAGGAGTTTTGTGTCTGAGGATGACCAATCATATGGAGCTATTGAACGGTTTTTCCGTCGGTGCTGTTGTTTGTCTTTACAATTTTGGCAATTTTTTTATTTTTTTGCAGTTTGGCTTTCGGCGTTTTGGGTGTCAGAGTTAAATTGTACGCAGCTTAGCAACATTTGCATCGCTGTTCACCAAATTAGAATGCCCCTAGGCGGTGGGCAGAGTGACGAGAGGGGTCAATAATAGCAGGCTAGCAGCTGAGTAAAACAAGTACTATTAATAATACCAGCCAGACAGGAGCCAAATGGCTTAACTCAATACCGAAATGATACTCTAGAATGCTGCCAGCGAGGTCATTCTGGCTAAAGACGGCTAAAATATCTTCCCAAAAGAGAAATCGTCTGAAACCCTCTCTTGTTGTCTGCTCAATCTAAGCTTACTTTAAGGGTGGTGATCAAGTTTCCAAGCTCAGTGCTTGTCTGGAATTTAATTTCAAGGATAGAGAAGGCCTTCAGTTCAAATCCTTAGCCGATGCCAAAATACAAAGTTGGCACGCTACTCATCGCGCGCTGGAGAGTTAAAAAGTTAAAACCACTTACAACAACATCCATAAACTGCCACAAAAATGTGGTTCAAAATTGCTGATCATCTTGAGTTCTCAGTAGCTCAGTGGTTAGAGCATCCGACTAGTGTACGTAAGGTCGTGGGATCGAATCCCAACTGAACTTTTTCTAAGTTTTTTTTTTCTCTCCAATCCGTGTGTATCCCCACAATAGACCATTGCTTACCACTTGAGTTCTCAGTAGCTTAGTGGTTAGACTGAGCATCCGACTAATGTACGGAAGGTCGTGGGTTCGAATCCCATCTGAAACTCAGGAAAAAATTTTCCGAGTTTCTTTCTCTCCACACTTATCATTCTATTTATATCATCTTATAATCATTACAGTTTAAGATTACATAGAAAGATCGAAATGCAAGAACCACCTTGTACAGTAAAATAAAAATAATCATAGGAGAGTAGTAGTAAATAGCAATTATTTAAAATTCAAGATTTCGTCCGCGGATTTAAAAGGTACAACCACGTTCATATTTCAATGTCGATTCCGGAAAATGAAGGGATGGCTTTGTGAACTAGCACGAAAATTAATATGCGAATGAAAAAGTAATAAACTATACAAGGATATACTTTGTAACTTAGCTTAAAGTCGGTATCACAAGGGATTGACTTGACTTTGTCTGGTCATCGTAGGCCATTGCCTAATCAATTTCTTATCCAAAGTCCTTTCATTATCGACATTTCCATGGTACAAATTGTATATGCATGGCAGAATCTTTGCCTCATTAGCATTTGCGTTTATGGGTTATCAAGGGCATAGCACTATAGTTTTCTAAGAAATTTGAGCCCGATACACTGGATACTTTTTATGCGCTTTTCCCTTGAATCCCTGTGTAAGCTACCCCAGGTGTTGTTTGTGCAATGCTGTTTTAAAAATTCAAGAATCTATCATGGTTCATTGGCACCCTTGCCACCCAAACATTTTGCCGTTTTTGATAGCTGATATTTCCTTAAGAGCAAAAAGTTACATAGATTACTTAGTTTAACAAGCTCTTTCAACTGTTGAAGTGATTAATTTAGCTAGAGCTTCATAACTAGTTTCTAAAAGTACTGTATAACCTAGCTCCACCCACTTGTAACCGCTCTATGGTAGTGGCCAACAAGGAAGCTTGGCTCCTTTGGCTGCTACACACTTTTTCCTTTGTTTTGTTTAATTCAGTGTATAGTTAGCTCTGTTCTTACTTCTTTTTTTTTTTCTTATTGTTGGTGTATTGTAATTGAATAAGTGTGAATAAATAAACTTGAACTTGAAAATTTGAAGTCAATTCGTACTTTGCACGATGCTTTCTCTAAGTACGTAAATTCGCAAGCTAATGAAACAAATGTAAACCGGCAATGACGTCAGCAAAGATACAACATAAAGCAAATATAAAGTAATTCAAAATAGTTCAAAGCTTCCTAGTTAATGTCGTAGTTAGAGATCCAGTTTATCCAAAAATTAGACTTGAGATTTATGTTAAAAGTTTCCTGTCATGTGAGTTGTGTTATTGGTTTATTTGGGCTAACGGTATATAAAGTAATTTTTTTGATTATTAATTTAACTCTCAACGTAAAAAAATAATTGTTTATAGTGCGTTTGTGTCCTTAAACTTCCGTCACACCCAATAACAATAACGAACATAATGACTGAAGCCAGTTAAAAAGCAATATATCGTTTATTGGTGCGAAATGATTGCGCCATTTCGCTCTTGGTAGTTTTTAGGGGCGTTTTGCATGTTAAACTGGCGTTGAGTAACTGATCTCTTTATGAAGAAAGGACTGAAACAACCTTGCGCTACGAAAACTTGCTGTTCATATTTTGCAAAAGTACAGTTGTTTTCGGCCCTGCAAAAAAAATAATATTTTTCACAATTTCCTAATAGGAAGTTCTTATTATTATCGGCGGCCATGTTGGGGATTAAAAACAATCATTTGCATAAAAATATAATTTGTTACCAAAGGATGGTAATTACATTGTTCTGACCCCCTAACATGGCCGTCATTCAAACCCCAATAGTGATTTTCTTGTAGTGTGAACGTTCGAAAAAGGCCATTAAAGGCCCACTATCACCAAAAAGACGTCGCGGCCGTTTGGTTTTGTTTTGAAATGCTTTATTGTTCATACGCGATCTGATTGGTTGCACGCATTCAAGCGTGAATTGCGTGTTACACGAAATTCAGCACAGAAAGTAATCAAGACGCGCACAGCATTTGGGGTGAAGGTGGGCCGTTAAGGTGGCTGAACACAGTTTCACTGTACCTATGCGTCATTCATTGTCATTTTAAAACCACTAATGTCTGGGCGTCCAAAATTGGCGAGGCGTACGATTAAGCAACTATAACCTTTGATATAAATATAAACTTTGATATTTTTGTTGAGCTTTTAGGGTGTTGCCATGGCAACACGGTGGATTGTAAATCAGCCTGCAATATTCGGTGTCGTTTATTTTCAGAAAATCTAGTCATTAGATTTTGTCCATCATTTGACTCCAGTAAACTCGTAAAAATATTCGCATGTTAACACTGGTCTCATGTAATTTTGACAGAGGGATCTTCCGAAATTTGTGGTTTAATATGTGTACGTTTTGTAAAAATCTCCTTTGTTAGATTTCATATTTTTGATGGCTGGTGAGTTCGGCATATTCGGAACTATTATTGTACCAAATTTTGTGAAATTCTAATGAGTGGTTTCGTAGAAATCAGCACGTTTCCGAGAAAAGTCGCTAAAACATCCAGTCACAATTTTTTTGGTCAACTGCGCATGCGTTGCATTTGACTGGGTTCTCGATCCAAAGACAAAATGACCAAATAGGAAGTGTATTTCTTCAATGGTTCTTTATATTATCTATTAATTCAACAAACATTTTTACGAACACCAAATTGTTTGAATTTAAGACGAAAAACAACACTTTCGCGATCATCGCTGGGCAAAATGAAATGATCGCTGAACAGGCGCCACGTTTGTTTTTCTCAAAACTCTGCGCGCGCTAACTCGCGTAAGCAGCTGAAATTGAAGAGCGCGCGTAAGTAGTACATTCTGGTTGAGCTGTGTGGGTTAAAACGTACAACTGTCTCTTGTACGTTTCAAAACAAGCTTCCGATGATTCAATTTGCTGAGAAGTTGTTACAGCCATATTTGGAAAATCGAGATAAAAATATTAATCAATCAATTCGCTAGAACAACTTGTGCAGTTCCAATCTCGAGGGACATAGGGGTTTCCAAATATGGTACTAAGCAAAAAATGAATATTCGGAAGCTGTGAATGCGCGTTATACTTTTCAACCCACTTATGGGGTTCTGTTTATACTTAATTCTTATTTATTTATTTTTTTGATTGTGGGTACCCCACATACAAAAACTTAGAATGACATCAATGTTTAAGGTGGAGAGAAAAATACAAGAAAACTTAGAGTGTCAGCCATGAATAAGCCTTCCATTGTTCGATGACCAGACATTACCGACAACCTAATTAAACTAACCCGACACACTTTTCTTCTTTTTCATTTTGCTGTCAAAAGATACATGAGGTCTTTTCGAAGTACAGAACGCCATAATAGAAATTAAATTTCCATAGATTGATTTCTGATGGGGAGCTTTCTTATCAATCGTAGCATCCTTTTGTCTTCAAGACAATGCATTGGTTGTAGATAGACGTTTACTGCCTACTGATTAAAATACAACTGTACCATGAAAATAGTCTGTCACGTGACTTATTTGAAACCTTGTAATTCGCCTTATATGGCAAGATATGTTACAGTATGTTACAGTATGTTACATTACAATATGACCGTACGGCCCCGCTGACGCAATCCTAAAGAAAATAGAATCGCAAGGTGACGTGAGCGGGGCCGGACGGGTTGACATGAGCCGGTCCGGAAAAAGCCGTCCGGCCCCGCTCGAGTTCAAGTGGCCTCGCACTGCACGACTATTCTTGTACTTTCCAGTCATATTATAAAATACTTATTGACTGAGATAGGTCGGGCCGGACGGGAAAATATTTGGCTCTCGGTCATGGCGCACGGACCTCGCTGCGCTCGGTCCGTACGCCATGACCTCGAGCCAAATATTTTCAGAAGCCCCCCCATGTAACTTTGAAACCGCTTATGCTATGGCCACCAAATTTACACAGGATAATGTTGTCATGAATTCTAGTAACTACAGATACTTTGGTGTCATAATGACGTAACGTGACGTCATTATGACGTCATATAGTCGATTTTATTGGCTAAAACAGTCTCATCAATATCTTCTCAATTTTGAACATATTGCAACAAGACTTTAACAGCTACCTATTTGATGAAAGTCTTACGTTTACTAACATTGTTGGTGTTGTTAACAATAACAGTGACGTCATTATGACGTCATATACAATGAAATAACCAACTGAAACGTTCTATAAGGCATATCTCTGAAACAAACGGTAGTGTTCATACCAAACTTTCACATATTGTTCCCAGATAAATTTTAGGAAAAGTCACCAAATTTGGTGGTCATTGCATCAACCGTTTTGAAACGACACAACCTCAAAGTTCGAGCGGGCTCCAAAAGCCCCCCACCCCCCGGTCTGGATAAGGTTAAATGATCAGTTTGAGAAGCTATATCAAACACTTGAAAGAATGTTTCATCAGGTATCCAAAAACCTCGAAGTTGATTTAAAAAAAAAAAAACCGGCCGCGCCTTGCGTTTTCAACCCATTTCTCCGGCGGTGTTTGGAAATCCTGATGAAACGCTCTCCCTCGTGTTTGATATACTTACATCAAATGTGTTGTCTGTAAAATAAACATATGTAACTGTAGGTGAAAAAAATACGAACGCAAACTAATCCCAGTGATTTCAGCACTTTACCATATTTAGTCGGCTATAAGTCGAGCAACTTTTATACAAAGTCAAGCCAAAATCAGGTAAAATTTGAGACAGAGAAGGATGTTTGGCTTATATAGCTGAGAGTTTCACTAAACGAAACTTGTTCCAGGCTTAAAAACAATAAGAAATGGGTATGTATTCACATTATATGCCCAGCGAATGTAAAAGAAACCACGAACAAGTTGGTTTGTTGGTCACGTTTTTTGTTTGTTTGTAAAGATCTTGCTGCTCGTCCTCTTCTTTACTGTCATTACTGAATTGTAAGGCTTCCTTCATCTCTTAATAATAATAACGAAAAGCTATCCTGTTTCGAAAACAATCCACGGTTTTGGACGACGTTCGTTTGCTTTCACGTTCCACGCCAAAACTTTGATAACTATGCAAATTTCTTGGGCACGTGCTTCAACCAAGATGGCAGCTTGTTAACACACTTGTTTCTTAGGCTTCTTTCGTTTGTTTTGGGCATTCTTTTAAAGTAGAAAGCTTCAAAAAGTCCGCTAAAAACTGCGATTGCTGCATTCCTACTCATAACTAGTTCTTGGTATTAAACGTAGTTCACAAAGATAGTAGAGACAGAATCATAAGAATCATAGTACATTAAATTAGGATCTGTTACGATCGCACGGGTATCATTTTTAGTGTCTTTTTTTGAAGGGGGAATCAATACTAGAATTATTTGTTTTTGTTGGTTTGTTTGATTATTTTTTTGGTTTTGTTTTTGTCTTTTTTGTTAGGTTGCTCAAACAAATTGAGTCATTCTTGGCATTTTTTATCATTTCAAAAATTCAAATGTCAATTCGTGCGTCGAGGAATGATCACGAAAAAAATCACTAACAATTGACGGGTCAGTCAAATGAAACCTAAATTGAGCTTTACCCAATTTCCTGTGATGTTGTTTATTGTGCTGTGTAAGGGGATTGTATCCCTGGGAATAAAATGCTTTGGTGCGACCATTTTAATGGCAACTCTTTTGTGGCTACGGGTCAATGCTAAGCTAAGTTGAACAGTGCTATCCAATGATCTGAATGATGTATGGTGTTTATTATGCTACTGAACAAGGTCATTCTAGCTTTTTCGCCTCTGGTTGATATCCTAAACTGACTGAGTGGACCATTCAGATGATTAAGTAATTTAAGGTATAGAGCAATACTTTCATAAAGTGTTATTTCTTTAATTTGTTGTAAAGGTGGTTCTAGCGATAAGTCAGAAAATGAAGTGTAACACTGGCTCAAATGAATTTGAAGCCATTCAGGAACACCTTTTGTGTCTGTGGGTGAATTTTAATTTGTGACTATTTCACATGGAACGGCTATTGAGCAGTCTCTCCTCGTGTTACCATCTATTAGATTATGAGCCGCGAGATTTCTATTGCGTGATAGTTGATGAGAGCGAAGCCCAAATCAACTATCACGCATAGAAATCAGAGCGAATAATGTAATTGTTTAAGTATAAATCTACTAGACGTTCAAAACTTAACAACAAGACAGGCTCGCGTTTTTATTGAATAATGATATAGATAACCGCACACACTCACTTTCTACAACAGGACAGATAGTGAGTAGCGTAGCCAATAAGAGAACAGCATTCGTGATATAGCGCTAGTAGATTTATACTACGTAATTTGTTTTACTAATGCTCCTCATTAAAATATAAGCTACTCTCCATCGAACTTTTTGCCTAATGCATTTACCAGACAGTCATAGTTCTACTGATGCATGGATTATTTTCAGTGTAAACTCAGGAAGACACTAGAGGATACAGCCTTACTTTGAAGTTATGACAGAAAAAGGTTGAAATCTGCTAAAGAAAATATAAGCCGTAGTGATAGTAAGCTTTAACATGTTACGACTGGGTGATGACAGATTGATTACATTTGTCATTTGCTTTTCACAGATGGTTTACTGGCACAGTTCTAGACAGTAGTTTCTGCAGTCCGGCACGCGATATTAAAGTTAACTGAAATGGGTCGATTTCCCCTTTGTCTTTAACCACAAATCGACAATCAATAAGATAATGCAGGGCGTTTCCAAATGCACTAAACGTTTTGAAGTATAATTATTTTATTGACCTATAACATTGTGGACTTGTGAGTTTGGTTGGAATCCTTCTCAAAGTGTGAAGATATACTTTTGTGCATAACGTTTCTGTGGTACTGTTCGTCTTAATGTTTAATTCCCTCGGAAGTATTTGGCATATTTCTCGTTTGTTACTTAATGAGCTATGTTATGGGGATGTTTCACATTTTCGTGAAAACTGCCCAAAATTAAAACTACCTTTGTCATACACGACATACTTACAGAATAACAAGCGAATTTTCGAAGAGACTAAACCGTAATCAGAGTTTTAGCTAGTTTAGCAAAAACAAGGCGGTAAACTTGAACAAAATTGGCCCTATTTGTAAACTTGCAATCTATTTTTGTCCTTGCCATCTGCAGCCCAAGGGCCGTATTCACGAAAGCATCCTATGTCCAAAGAGCCTCCTAAGATACTAAGATATAACTTAGGAGATTTAACTGGTATTCACGAAGACCTCCTATTTTAAGACATGTCTTATTTTTTCTTCTAAACTTAGGACCTCCTAAATTTTTAAGACATGTCTTAACGAAGACCTCCTAACTTAAGATATGTCTTAATTTTTCTCCTAAACTTAGGAGGTCAAAACTGACCTCCTAACTTATTAAAACATGTCTTGACGGAGGCTAAATTCGATTGTTAACGAGTTTTCATCGATTTTCAGCGTGATTATTGTGTATCACAATAGTTGCCGATTAGATAAACATTTTAAAGCATTATATTGCTAAGAAAAATTAAATATTTTCTAGTGATGTCACACAACACGGTTAGTTTTATATAGGCCTTCGTGTCATTAACGGGTTTCACATTTCTTTCTCTTTGCAGAGTTATATTTCCGTTTTTCGTGAAAATAAGCCCTTGTACAAGAAATATCGAAGAAGACCCTATTAAAATGATGATGGATTTGTTTGTTGCTTTCGCTACTGACCATGAACGAAGATATTATATCACGGTTTTGCTATCTTAAAGTCGAGATAAAATAAAGATTATTGTATCGTCATTGTGATTACAACAACAATTTACGCAATACAAAATATTCATTCATGTAATTTTCATAACTTATTATTCATAAGATCGCGCCAAATAAACTGTCTCTGATTGGTGTACTTGTCACGCTTACTTAGGATAGTCATAAGATATCGTTCGTGAATAGCACTTAGGACATATCTTAGGAAGCTCCTAAGTTTTAAGATATATCTTAGGTAGGATTTCGTGAATACGGCCCCAAGACATTAAGTTTTACTCTTATGGTGCTAGCAGGATAATTTTAAACCAAACTAGCCCATTTTTTTGTTTCTCTGATATAAGTGCGTATTTTGTTTCATTTTTTTCTTTTTTTTTCCTTCACTAAATCTGTGTCGGCACATACAGTGGACTCTGGACTTTGTCATAGTAATGTTTCTCTGTCAGAAGCGGCCACAAAATTTTTGGCAGACAATTAGCTAACGTTGCTCTGCAAAAGTTCTGTCAAATATGGCCTTTCATGCACAGACAAGTCGAGGGGTCTGGTGACATTGGCTGCAATATCTCGTGCCTAAAAGGTCAGTAATAGTTTCGTCAGTATCACGTTCATGTACTGTACAAGGCTAACACCATGGAATATTAAGAAAACCGCTCAAAGCACAAAATGTGTGTTCGTGTTCAACTTATTATTAACGTGATATTCGTCAGTTGAAAGGTGCATCTTTTCTATCCAAATCACACGCATGGAGATGCCTACTCCAGTTTCAACCAGATAAAGGCACACATTTGTCCAGTAACGCCAACACTAGCACTTTATAGCTCATCAAAGCTGGACTCACAAAACCATAAGGATTTTTTTTAAAGATCGTTTTTTGTTTTGTTTTCGTTTAGTTTCTTTGAAAGGATATCGTGGACAGACTCCAGGGAGTGGTTTACCAAACTTAACCTTATTAACGCGACCGACTTTAAAACCTAACCCTCTTTTGGCAGAGTTTGATATCATGATGACAAACACGTTCTTGTACGTGTTTGCGGCGTTTAAGATTTATTATGGATTATCGTATTAAAGTAGCTATAAGCCGACTCAAACAAATACCAATGCGATTGGAAATTAATGAAAGAAGAAAGAAATAGTTACATAAACAGTCAGTAATCAAGGAGCAAAGAAGGTTGATCGATAGTAATATTTTGGATGTATTTGTTCAATACAATATCGACGTTTTGAAGCCAATCAGATTAAGTAAGTTGTTGCCACGCAAGTTTCTAACACTGTTTTAACAAGGTATTATACTATCGGTGCATGTGTTCTTCAAACATATTTAACAGTTGTCTCGTGCCAAACGTGAATGTCTATAAACTTCACACTAACTGACTCCCGCGGCTTTTTACCTATTTCTACTATTAGCTAAGGCGGTCAGCATGCAGAACAGAATCGACACTTGACTTGTGCTTAGAATACGCTTATTTATGAATTGCTGTTTTTTTAACTTTTCAACATCGTACTCAAAGTACAAAATTTGAATTGATGCCAGTGACCGCAAGGAATTACATTTGAAACAAGAGTCCGTTTGTGGTTTCAAGTACAAGATCCAGCAGTTACAAACAGTGTGCTGATAGGGTCTTTCAACTTTTACCTTTCATCAATCAACTGGCTAAAGCGATTGATTGTAATACCGCTTCGGCAACGCAAAGAGGATCAAGGCATAACTTTCGCAAACTTCCTTAAACCTTTAACTCCCAGGAGTGCCAATAACCAAGAGCTTTCATTTGAATTGTCATACCACAGTATTTCGACGACAGACTCTAAAGTTAGGACTACACTACATGTGGTAAAAAGAGAAAAGAAACACGTCTTCATAATTTACTCTGGGAGTGAAAAGGGGTAAATTGGCACTTGGACAAAAATTTCAAAACTAAAAAAAATAAACATAGACAAACAAACATTTACGTTAATGGTCACATTTTATGACACTGATTTATTTCCAACCATAACAGTTTGAACCACCTTGTATGAAATAATAAATGGTCACACTTTTAACCATTTCACTCCCAGAGTAAAGATGGAGATATGTAATGTAGTTCTAACTTTTGAGTCTGAAACCTCTTCGGCAGTACTTTTGCTACTATGGTATGTGGGAGTCCCCCCTCCCCCCCCCCCCCCCCCCCCCCCCCAGATTACGATAGAGCCTGGATATCCGGATGAAAGGTAAACTCCAGCAGCAAGTAACAGCGTTTTTATCAATCAATTTACCCTCTCGGTCACGCTAAGAGGGTATGGACACAGTTCTGAAAAAACGCCGAAATGGCAAAACTTCCAAAACAAACATCACAAAAGGAAAGTGCTTCTCGGTTTGATTTCGTCGCATGATGGCAATCCTTTCACAGATTCGAGAGGTGAGGTAAAGCACAACAAATAGCACCACAAGAACGTTAAGTAGCGATCGCTCTTTGAGAAAATATTTATTTAGAGTTCCAAGCGCTGAAAACCACAGCCTGACCCCAGGCAGGTAATGTTCAGTGCTTTAATGTGAATGGTTACATTTACCGAATCACTTTCACAGGGTACTAGCGATGTCTGTTTATAGCAATCATCAATAGGCACGTGTAATTTGGATAGCTTTCAAAACACCACTCGCACCCAATAATGAAGAATTGTACTTATGGTTGTGCGATTTCCTGTCATATTGAATTATCATGATAAAAATGGCGTGTAGATTGTTCATATATTAACCCATGCTATATTCCCAAGAGTACCAAACATCAAACGTCAAGAAAAAAGTCCTAAATTCCATTTTGTAAAATATTAAAAAAAAACAATTGGTACCATCCAAAAGTACTCCCGAAGAGGTTTCATTTGAATGGTCACGCCATAAAATTTCGTCCACAGACTCAAAAGTTAGAACAAATGGTACCATGCAAAAGTACTGCTGAAGAGGTTTCATTTGAATGGTCACACTATAAATTTCGTCCACAGACTCAAAAGTTAGAACTATCCCGGGTCTCCATAGTGGGAGCGAACGCCGGAAACATACTTATGTTTCATATTATTACTACTGGCAATGCGCTCTAAACGGTGATTAAAAAGTTATCCAACACCGGAAGAAGCTACAATAGAAGAGATGAGGAATTTAAGGTGTTGCAGGTATGCAAGATTCCCTCACGTATGCTATATCACAGACCAAATAAAAAAAGGAAAGAATCAGACAAATTTTCATTTAATATATCAAACATGAGAAAGAGTGTATCATCAGTATTTCCAAACACCGAGAAATGTGTAAACGAGGCGCAGCCTAGTATTTTTTAACCGTCTTCGAGGTGTTTGAATTCCGCCCGGGGGGGGGGGGGGGGGGGAGGGGTACTCCCTATAATGGGCTATACGGGGATGCTCCGCCCGAAAGGGGTGCCTTTTTGAGGCTGGAGGTATATGAAAGGGTCGGGATTTCACGAGTTGAAGTATATGAAAGGGTAGGAATTTCACGAAGAATAGGAAAGGGTAGCGAAAACACGCGTTGAAGTATAAAAAATGTAGGGAAAACTGTGATTCAAGTATTATAAAAAGCGCCTTTTAAAATATATACAAACTCTATGTACCGTATTTTCTCGATTAAACGCCGGGCCCCGAATAAACGCCGGGTATAATAGAGGAAGTTGTAAGTAAGCCCCTCAAACGTTTATTTGTGGTATAATAAACTTAAGATTTAAGGGCAAGGTACACGGCTGCCAAGAAAAACGAATAATAACCCTTTCTTTAAAAAAAACGGGCGAGAAAGAACTGCTGATTCGAAGAAACGCCGGGTCTACTAGGCCAAGTTTGAAATAAACGCCGGGGGCGTTTAATTGAGAAAATACGGTATTCTTACAATATAAGAAACTCAACACATAATTTACTTGTACCAAGACCGTATACTGAGGCTGGAAAAAATAGCTTCCACTATAGAGGGGCGGTTCTCTGGAATAGTCTATCAAATACTATTAAAGGACAGACAAGCCTGAAATCGTTTATATCATATTTGTAATTTAGTATAAATTTAATGACCATATTTATTTAATATTGCATTTTTTTATTGCATGATTTTTGCACGGCTCTCTGGAAGAGCATTTTTATGAATGAGATTCCGTGACTAAATAAAGAAGAAGATGATGATGATGATGATATCGAACAGACGCCCGTATAAAAGGTTATATGAAAGGGGTACCATTTTCAATGAAAGGTACATGAATGGGGTACCATTTTCAATGAAAGGTATATGAAAGGGGTACCTTTTCTGTCAAAAACGGTATATGAAAGGGTAAGGGTTTGGACCTCGGGGCGGAGCATCCCCGTACAAAATTTTGTTGAGTACCCCCTCCCCCCCCTCCCCCCCGGGTGAATACCCGATGAAACACTCTTTCAAGTGTCACGGTGGGCACAGATTCACTCAAAATCGCTCACCATTCGCGTGCTAACAAAATGGCGGAAATCAGGGGCCTATCAATTTTCGAAATGTGATATCTTTGGATCTCATCAACATAATAACGAACTTTTTTCACTTTTGAAATTATTATGTCGTGTACTTTCAGAAACTGTCATCAGATATCCCATAATACTAATTTCAAATTTTGGCGCCATCTTTGTGACGTCATTTTCCCGCCAAAATACTTGAAATTTAAAAAACAAAAAACATACGATTTTTGCGAATGATAACTTCTATATTGTTGTAAAATTTCAGCTTCCTAGGTTTAAAACTGTTAAAGTTGAATGAAGCGCAAGTTTTTCAGTCGATTCGATTCTAAATGACCTTTCACCCCCGGAAATAATGTGCGGGGAGTTCAAATTTTGAAACGTCATATCTTTTGATCGGATCAACGTATTTACGAGATTTTTTCAGTTTTGAGATGCTTGCGGCGAGTGCTTTCAGAAATTGTCATTAGATATCCCATAATACTAAGTTTGTTTTGGCGCCAACTTTATGACGTCATTTTCCCGCCAAAAAATGCAAAAATGGAAAAACAAAAACTATTACTTTGTGAAAATGATGAGTTCTGTGCTGTTGTGAAATTTCATGTTAACAACATCAAAACGGAAAAAGTTATTATATCGCGAAATGTCGAGCGATTTCGAGTGAATCTGTGCCCACCGTGTGTTTGATATAGCTTCTCAAACTGATCATTAAATGCAGAGAAAATGAAGGAATAAAATAGCCAATCCACCGTCATGGTTATGATTTTCTTTGTTCAAACTTGCTGAATTATAAAATGAATTTGAGAACTGCAAAATGGATGTCCAAACAAACCTCATACTCGATTATGATTTTCGTCGAATAAATGAATGAATGAATCTTTATTTCCCATTTTCTTAACAATGCAAATGTTCTCGTGATCGTAGTGATATAATAACTTGTATATGTTGTGGTGCAATTTTGTCCTTGGTGCAAATTTTATTTTCCTTTGTTCAAAACTCGTTATCAACATTATCATACATTTCCATACCCAAAAACAAAGGAAAAATAATTTGCACCAAGGACGAAATTGCACCACAAAATATAAAGTGTCTGTGCCTATTTCGCCCACTATCTCTGCGGTTTCGCCGATGGTGTAGATGTGATCACGCCTGCCTTGTAACCATAAGTTTCTAAGCATACCAACATGCAGTTATAAACAATACATATTAAGTTGTTCCAAGTTGCAATACTTACAGATGGGAGAAAGACTAAACAAAATCATTACAGGCTTTTACAAGGTAGTCCCCCTTTATTTACGTTGTTGTGAGTAGCTGCATTTCAAAGTAAAATTAATAGCAAAACAGACGCAACCTCCTCTCGAAGGTTTAGTTCATCTGGAGTTAAATTTTACACAGAGTAGATCTCGTTCCCCCGCTCGTTTCCTGAACTTTTCCATTTACCCCTGGGAACATGCGCCTCGTTTTTCAACCCACTTCTCGGTGTTTGGAAGTCCAGATGAAACACTTTCCTCGTATTTGATATATTTATGCATAATCGATGTTATTGAAATAATTATAAATCCATGAAATTGAAAGTTGCCTCTTGTATAAACGCCGTATTTTTTTTAAATAAAACTCAATACAATTTTACAGGCTAGAACTAAATTTAGCTTCTTAATTAAATGAAAAGCTTGTGTTCAAGAAATCAAGACAACATTCTGCAGAAGCGTACGCGAATTCATAGATGTGTGAGTGTGTGGTGAGATTGTGTGAAGAAAGTGTGTGATGCAAGATAGCGAGTACAAATACGATGGACAGTAAACAAGATTCATTGTGGATAACTTCAAGGAGACAATCTTATTTTATTCATCGATTTTGATACTCTTGCGAGCTATTTTTTGATACACGGTCACAGTAGCCCAAGCTATGTGTGTCACAGTAACCGTTACGAGCGAAATTATAAAGATTTGTATGAGAAAAAGAGGTCCATTCTAGGAGCTAAAAAATACGAACAAGATTTCAATAAAAATTGCCTACCTTACTTCGCTTGTGTGTTTCCTTGTCTCCTGTGTGGTTTTTGGGGCGATTTAGAGCGTTTCCAGTGAGTTTTAGTTCCATTGCTTTCTCTATATATATCCATTGCTTTAGAGAAAGCAATGGAACTAAAACTCACTGGAAACGCTCTAAACCGGGGCTCTAAATCGCCCCAAAAACCACACAGAAGACAAGGAAACACACAAGCGAAGTAAGTTAGGCAATTTTTATTGAAATCTTGTTCGTATTTTTTAGCTCCTAGAATGGACCGCTTTTTCTCATACAAATCCTTATAATTTCGCTCGTAACGGTTACTGTGACACATATAGCTTGGGCTACCTGTGACACGGTTATTGTGTTTTCAAAGTACACATGCAACTGTTTAAAGACCTGTGTCTGCTTATCCCGCCCCGCAGTTTGGTTGCCAGTTGTTTGAGTGCGGAGAATTCAAGAATTAACATGAACTTAAGGAAATCTAATTAGTCTTAAGAATATACATGTAAGTTTACGAATATATCAGTAAATAAGATTATCCTAATCTATCCGATATAAGTTATTTCTTGATCATGATCTTCTTCAACAGTAGTAGGCTTAAATTTGGTATTAATGATTCTGTGTGTTGGTTAAAATCTGTTATCGAGTCGTCGTTTTTGTTTATTAAATCTGTCTTCCAGTCATCGTTTTAGTTTGCGACGATTCAAATAGATTTAATGACGCAGACGGTCAGTATGCTTACAGAATGATCTAATTTCAAACCTAAACCCACTTACTGTTGCAGAATATTTTCTCCCTGATCCTAACCATGCTAACTCTGACATGCAACTGACTGATTCTTTTAGAAACTATTAACACTTCTCGTGACTCGATAAGTTAAACCAGGCGGAATCACACCTCATCCATAAAGCTAATACTTAAAACCAAACGGGATGAACAAACTCGACGAAATGTAATCCAGTGCATGTTTCCGATTTGGTCATTATCTTCCTTGGACATTTTCATTTATCTTTTTTTTCTAGTAGGCCGCGTCCGTTACTCAATAGCACAACCAGTTATACGTAACATGCACATGTTTTAAGTTTAAAACGACATTGCGCCAAAATTGTCTAAAATCGTAACTTTTATGAATAAAATTAGCCTGATTTTGAAGCAGCTCTACTAATTAAAAATGACAGGCTGTTTCCAAAATAAGGTGTTGAAAGGCGAATTAAGATTTTTAGTTAAATCATCATACTTTCAAATTTTATCTGCAGATTTTAAAAGTATCAACCATCATATAAAAAAATCAGTTTGAGGTAATTTGAGAGACGTTAAAATTTCATTTTCATTTCTTGACCTCGTAAAAATTTGACCCAATTTTTCAAAGGATGCGAAATTTTTTTTTATTAAGTAAGGCTTTAAGTTATCTAAACTATATCATTTTAATTATCTAAAATCTCATATTTATCTTTATCAGTTATATTCATTTCTTTGAATCAGTGGTTTTTATCAAACGAAATCAGAATCTAAACTGTTTTCAATGAAAACAACGCTTCTTCGGTTGCTTATCACATTTGAGACATTCTCAACAAACACACATAAGAATAGGTTTGAAAAGTTCCGTATCTTTTGACTGATAAAACTTAAACCACTCTTTTATTTCGTATTGTCAAAATGACGTTTATGCTTGCAAATTCGAGAAGCCGGTTGAATTTCATTTTCATTTCTTGACCTCGTATAAATTTGACCCAATTTTTCAAAGGATGCGAACATTTGTTTAGTTGTGGTTTCAAATTTACCTTAAAATATATTTATTGATTCTTATGTCTTCATTTCTTTGAATCAATGGTTTTTTTTTGAAACGGAATCAGAACTCAAACTGATTTCAACGAAAGGAACTGAGGCTCATTTGGTTGCATATCATATTTGAGACATTTTCGACCAACGGTACAGGAGAGTCGTTTTGTTTTCATATTAAAACTAAAACCACTTTTTTCTGTCTTATACATTTCACCAAATTTTTCAAAGGATACTAAAATTGTAAACCATTATGTACACACCGAAATTTAGATTCAGTACACTGTAAATATTTATGACACTACACTGTTTAGTCTACGAGCTAAAACGTATTTTATTTCTCGCCTGGCTTGTAGCCGGCGAGACTTAGAGCATTTGCCCTTAAATCCCCCAAATTAAACACAAAAAGTGAAGTTTGATTTTTAACCTCGACAGCTTTAAATCATGGTAGAAAGGTAGTGTACTAAATGAAAGAAAAATAGAGTATAATGTATGTAACAGTTTAACGGAAACTAGCGCCCTATCCCTGTCACTACCAGAGTCAATTATGGAGACATGTAGTGTAGTTATAACTTTTGAGTCTGTGGACGAAATCCTATGGTGTGACCATTCAAATGAACCTCTTTGGAAGTACCTTTTCAATAGTTTACAAAAACAATAAATTTGCAATTTTTCTTGAAGTTTGATATTTGTCACGGCTTGGGAATTGAAGGGTTAAATGAGTAAAGATAGCTTAGAACCTAGCCCGAGCACGCCGATTTTGCTCTTACACCAAAGAAAGCGGCTGTAAAATTAAACGCTACATGAGGAATTTCTACCCAAAGGAGAATATACTTATCTACACTTATTAACAAACGTACCTGTATTTTTTGGTTCTTTTCAAATACTTCCCATCTGCTTGCAGCTTCTTATGATACCCTTTTCAGCCTTGTCTGTCTCCCTGCCAAAATACAATAAACGGTTGTTTAGTATAGGATTACTATTATTGAATTATATCTATAGCTTGTCTGACAAAGTGTACGTGTCTTGTCCACACCTCCCGCAGCCTGGACTCATGATGTGGAAACTTTATATATCCGTCTTATGTCAGTATGTAAACAATATAGCAGCTAAAGCAATCAAAGATCAGTCCATTAAACATCAATCTAACAAGATTAGGCTTATGATTCACTTTGGAGAGGCCGTGTGCTGAATGCTTTGTAGCTTCGTATGAGGCTAGTTCATGCTACTTGTGAGCATAATTTGGAAGTGGTTCAACGAAGAATCTGAAACCACCTTATTGTTTTGGTTTAAATTTCGTACATGCTCGTTGTCGCCTGTGGATGCAAAATTCTACTGCCTTCCCGTCACATCCGTGTCACATCTTTTGATTCCCGAACAGTTTGCTTTCCATCTGTGTTTTGATTAGTTTGCTTTGCTCTTGTGTGAAGAGAACCCGGGGGGGTACTCAACAAAGTTTTGTACGGGGACGCTCCGCCCCGAGGTCCAAACCCTTACCCTTTCATATACCGTTTTTGACAGAAAAGGTACCCCTTTCATATACCTTTCATTGAAAATGGTACCCCTTTCATATACCTTTCATTGAAAATGGTACCCCTTTCATATACCTTTCGTTGAAAATAGCCCCCTTTTCATATAGCCTTTGCGTGCGTCTGTTTGATATATTTTGAAAGGCCCTTTTTATAATACTTAAATTGCAGTTTTCCCTACCTTTTTTATGCTTCAACTCGTGTTTTCGCTACCATTTCCTATTCTTCGTGAAATCCCTACCCTTTCACATACTTCAACTCGTGAAATCCCGACCCTTTCATATACCTCCAGCCTCAAAAAGGTACCCCTTTCGGGCGGAGCATCCCCGTATAGCCCATTATACGGAGTACCCCCCCCCCCCCCCCCCCCCCCCCCCCCCCCTTTCCGGGGGAAGAGAAAGAGTGGCGAGAAATGACATACTGCAATGCAAACCAGCAAGCATGATTTTGGACTTCGGAATTTATTGCTTTATTTATTTTAAACTATTTTTCATGTTGTATTGTTAATATTTTTATTGCACCCTGGTTACCACACCGACGTGATTGTTAACAGCGCGATGCAGGCTTAAGGACGTCCGCGCGAAAATCTTCTAACATTGATTTTTTTATAAAACTTTTGCTGCAGTTAGGCAATGAGTTACTCGTATCAGAAATGCAAAAAAATGAGGAGGTCACCGACTTCGTTTCCGAGATAAGATCATCTAAAAGGCGACCCTAATTTTGAAAAATTGGTCTCCTTACGGGATGAGACCCCAATGTCTGTTAGTCTAAAAATATTGCAAATAAATCTCCAAAATACAACTTTTTTCCCCAAATTTTATGCGAGTAGGTCTGTTCAGCAAATTCATTCAACTGGTGACGTTCCTTAAAGCAAATTTCATCTTTAAACTACAGTATTTGCAAACTCTGACAGCCGCAAATTGGCAGGATTCGATGTCGCGCGGGTAGAAAAATGGAAAAAAATTAAACTTCCTACATTGATTTTTTGTTCATTTTTTCATAATCTGTCGAGAAGTAGCAAAGAAAATTATCTATCAAAAAAAAATTGGGGGTCACCGACCATCCAAGCGAATTAAATCTAAGCAAAGTTGACGCATCGGCTACCAGTCCTTTATGTGCTTAGATTTCTTCTCTTGCGCGCGCGCTCGTGCATGACGTAGCATGGCGTTGCGACATGAATTGCGTGCGCAGTGAGGATGCGCATAAACAATTAGCGCGAACGTCCTTAAGTGATTTATATCGGTTGGATTGACAAGACAAAGAGTATTAACCCTTTCACTCCCAAGAGTGCCATACATCGAAATTTAAGAAAAATTCTAAATTTCATTTTATAAAATATTGAAAAACAAATGGTACCATGCAAAAGTACTGCCAAAGAGGTTTCATTTGAATGGTCACACCATAGGATTTCATCCACAGACTCAAAAGTTAGAACTACACTACATGTCTCCATAATTGACTCTGGGGGTGAAAGGGTTAAAATGCCAATATATATTTATCGGCTTTGGACTTCTGGATGCTCTGCTAGACGTATGTAAAATACGTGTATGTGATTTGTGCTTGGTAAGTTGTAAAGCATCAAGTCTGATTTGTTTCCACTGACGCGTTTGTACAAAGATAAAAATGTTAAGTCTGAATGCACTACAAAATCTTACCTTGTCCAAAAAAGTATCATCTAAATATGACACGGCCAAGACACGGCCCTTAGACTATTGACTACGAATGTCTATTTGTCGGCAAAAAAACTTGTAGATGCTCTGTTAGACCTATAAAAAATACATACATGGGGTCGTGTTGGGTAAATTTTATAGCATCAAGAAGTCTGATTTGTATTACAACCGTACTTTTATACAGAGCGAGAGACTTATTTTCTGCTTCAAAGCAAAGCTCAATCTAGTAATTTCTCTTCATTGCACCTGGGCGTTTTTTTTACGTTTCACCTCAACAAAACAAACAAAGAAAGATAATACAGTATAGACAATTTGTTGAAAGGGAATTGAAAGACAATCGATGTACATTTCTAGTTCTTATTACCCCCATTTCACTGTCGGGTCAATTATGGAGTCAATTATGTAGTTGTAACTTTTGAGTCTGTCGACGAAATCTTGTGGTGTGACCATTCAAATGAAACCTCTTCGGCAGTACTTTTGCATGGTACCGTTTGTTTTTCAATATTTTACAAAATGTAATTTGCGATTTTTCTTGAGTTTTGATTTTTGGCACTCTTGGGAGTTAATTAAAAGTTTAAAACGAAAGGTTGACACTGGAAAGTTCTCATTTAAGCTCTTGTTTCACTTCTCTTTTGTGAGAAACACCATCTTGTCAACGAAAATCTATTACGTTTTCGAAAGACGCGTACAACACGCGCACGTCTAAGTTGTAGTAGATTACACTGGATTTATACTTAGGTTGCATGATTAAACCCCCGGGATGGGGGTACTCCCATATATGAGCTATATAGGTATGTGCCGCTGTGAAGGGTATGGTTTTCAGGCAGTTTAGTCTGGGAAAGGGTATAGTAATCAGAGATTTTTGGTCTAGAATAGGGTATCATTTTCCGTGAAACTGATCAGTTGCGTTAAGAATTTAGTCTAGACGAGGTTTACTGGCAAATTGCATTTAAAAATCGGTACGGCGGGCAGTACGGCATTTTGTGATAGTGAACGAGTTACTGGAAAATAGCGAGTCTAGTAAAGGTCTAGGATACGGTAGGATTTTTCGGTGTTTAGTCTAGAATAGGGTTGCAAAATGCAGCTAAAATAGTCTAGCATAGGTTAGGGGTCTCAGAGTCCCAGCGGCACACCCCTGCCCAAACATTTGCAGAGTAACCCCCCCCCCCCCCCCCCCCCCCCGGGGATTAAACCACAGGTTACTTGGCTTTGTCGAAGACGGCGCGCATATCAGTCAAAAGATAAAGCATTCTTTACTTTCAACACGTAAGCCTTTTTTTCATCATTTTCATCACTGAAAGCGAACACAAAGATCCCACATTTTAGTATGGAGCATTTCGCGAAAGCTCGCCATGTGGCAAATGGAAAAAAAAGAAGAAAAACGTTAAACAAATGTGGTTAATCAAATGTTAAAGCAAGTATTGAGGACAACCTTGCAGGCTACAATTTAAAAGAAAGACAATACTAAAGGTCCTAAAGCAAAGAACCGCTCTGTGTTTGTCATTTGAGTGTACTACTTTGAGAATTATGGATTTCATCCTCATACTTAGAACGATATCATGTAAAATTATATTGCACTCACTATAGCTTTTTTGATAAATAGCTAGAGTCAACTCTCGGGGTCAACTTTGTAAAGCACTATAAACATAACCTCAGGAATATAATGACCGTAGCTTCAATTTGTATGGTTGCACTTTAGAATTCCAGCCAAACACAGAATTGTAAGAACCACCCTAAATCATAAAATAAACAATGCTACAGAAATGTGCTGACCATGAGCTTTCATTTAAACGACACTGTTAGAATTCTATTCACGCTTTAAAGTAACAGCCACCGCTAGACAAAAGCCTTTTTTTATACTTCGACTTCGACACGTTAAGTAATAAAAGACGCATTTCCTTTAGCTTAGAAACAAAGACACAACTATGTTATCCTTGCAAACATCATTATCTTTACTTATAAACCGATTCATATTGTAAATCTGTCAATGTGCTCCATCGCGGGCGATAGAGCGTATTGAGTCAAAGCTATTTTAAAGCGAAACAAAAGCTTGTCATCACTCTGACTAAATGATATCGGACCTAGTATTAAATAAGATACCACATGCTCCGATCTGATGGTTGGTTTTACTAATGATTCAACTACATAGACAAAAAAAATATCAAAAAAATAAGAAAGCGTCTAACATGTGTCATAACATGGCAAGAGATCTGGATATTTTTATTTCATTTTCACTCTCGTAATTTACATCTTTTTTTCTGACCTTTGCGTGCTCGACGACACAACCTTTTTAATCTGGTTCTCGCCTCACGAAAAGAGAAAAATAATCACAGTAGCAACGTTTGTACTGCATAGTTTTTATTTTTTTCAGGTTAATTTGCCAAGCTGGTACAATGTTCTTAAATCCAAAATACCTTTTTAGTACATTTTGCAGTCTTCACATGAAATTTTATAAAAAAAGGCTAAGAACATTTTTGACATTTCAGACATTTTTAGACATTCCAACTTTGAAACAATCTAAAGTCGTTATATATCGTGATAGTCTTAACGTTTGAGTCTGTACGCATGCCATGCACCCATTCAAATTGACAATACTTTCTTGGGTCCTGTTCGTTGTTACATTTTCTCCAATTCAAAATTTGAAAAAGTTTGACAAGCTATACTTTGGAATGTTCAGGAGCACAGGGTTAGAAAATCATTTGTCTTTGATCTGTATTCTGATTGGTCCACGTTATGTTGTGAAACCTGATGGAGCAGAGTAAAAAATGTCTTAGCCTTCATTAAAACTGTATGCGGATAAAGACACTCTTAATTTACCTTCCAAAATGCATGAAGAATATTAGCCTAAATAATCCTGAATAACGTAGGGATCGATAATTATTGGACGAATGAATAGAGACTGACAAAGACTTGGAACAAGACTGCCTATACAGGTGATGTATCTCACAACTTTGTTATCTTGGGTGGTAAGATATCGTGTCATATAGTAGTAGTCCAATATTTTTGTACCATAATGTGGGAAAATGCATAGGCTGTCATTCTGTGCCAAATGTTGAAATAAAGAAAATGCGTGGACTGATAGCAGTCTTAAATTTAAATCAATTTGATTGTCATTGAGATATGTAATATATACAGTGTAATATCAACACTCTTTACACTCAATTATATTGGAAGTTATTCTGTGCCAAAAGTTCAGATAAAGAAAATGTGTGGAGTGCTAGCTAGTACTAGCAGTCTTAAAATCAATTTGCCAGTTATTGAGATATGTATTATACGAAGTAATATCAACCCTTTTTACTTCCAATTTTGGAAACATGCAGTGTAAGTTCTAACTCTTTGAGTCTATGGTGTGACCATTCAAATATAACCTCTTCGACAGTACTACATGTAATGTAGTTCTAAGTTAGACAACATCACATGTCTTCAGAATTGACTCTGGGAGTAAAAGGGTAAAAACTAATGAGTTGAAGGATGGCGATGCAAGTAGTCATGGGCAGATGACATTGGCGTCTGCACCAACGGTTCATTGAAGGTCAATACCATTCAATATACAGATAAAGGGCACGAACGCAGTGCAGTAACTATGCAGTGCAGACTATGTCAGATCATGCTTTAAAATTTTATGTTTAAACTTGCCTTTTGGGATTGTTTGTTTACTGAAATGCTTTTTCTGTAGTCTTTATATAACATGTTGCAAAGTGCATTTTTTGCAATCACGCCTACCCATCCGCATGAAGAGTTTTCAAGGAACCCGATATTTATCCTAAAGACAATTGGCCATCATTCATCAGTACTTAAGGCAATGGAATGAATCGTATAACCAATAATCATATGTAAAGTGTACGGCAACTTTTTACCGCTGAAGATTTTTTCATTTTTCCTAAGCAGATCTAAGTTATTTTCTAATTTGTAAATTTGTTCTTCGAGGGAACCCTCGTCTTTAACATTCACGAGTATCTGGTGAGAGCATTTTGCGTATAAAATATCGTGACGCGAATAACTGATTCTCTGTCTATCTAAAACCCAATAGCACGAACTCCCAAGGGACAAAAATAAAACCTTTTGGACTGAAGAGAGGAGTAAAAGATAGGGAAACATGTTTTTGTTCAATCGGGACTGCGAGAATAAGTGCACTATACCTGCCGGTGGAGCAGCAAAAAAGAAGAACAATTTAAAGGATCTATTTTATAGGACGACAACGACTTAGATATTGTAACAGTGTTCTTTCATATTCGTTGTGAAAACTCAAACTTTTCATGATTGTACACACATGCAGTTTCTTTGTAACTAGAGCTTTAGGATGGAAGACTGAAACAATTTAAAATATTTATTTTATGGACGACGACTCACGTATTGTAAAATTGTGATAAATTTCTTGCCTATTCGTTATGAAAACTGCAACTTTTCTTATGCAGGCAGTTTTGTTGCAATTAGAGTTATTTAACAATTAGGCTATGAGCTCGAGAGTTCTATTGCGTAATACTGAGTTGATGAGGGCGAAACCTGAATCAACTATCACGCGATAGAAATCAAGAGCGAATAATCTAATTGTTTTAGTATAAATCTACTAGACGTTCAAAACTTAACAACAAATACTCGCCACGGACACTTTGAAAATGCGAAGAAGCGGCCGCCATTAGACTACTCACTCTACTTACTTTCTACAACAGAATAGATAGTGAGTAGCGTAGCCAATAAGAGAACAGCATATATTCGTGATACTGATAAAACGCTAGTAGATTTATACTAGTTAATTTAGATAGTAGAAGTAACAATACGTTTGTTGCCTTATTGGATCGAGTTCATTTATACCAAAAGTAACTGACGTTCACAATGATAACGTGGTTTGTAGAGTAAATCCTAAGTACGGTTTATATATTCAAATTACACGCTAAGGCGAAGTAATTTCTTATAGTGCTTTTAATTTTCAATTATTCGCAGAACGATTTTTTTCCTTTCGTACTGACTTATAATATTGGACAGTCTCAGCAGTAGCAGGATTAACAAAAGGATTTTCGGCCGCCTTAAAAAGGCTCTTAAAAGATTACCGCTGTGAAAGTTGGAGAACTTAATAGAAACCCCACTGGGTTTCAAGAATGTTCATTGAGTATTTCAAGAGTGATTGTTTTTATAGTGATATACATGTAATAATTTGACTCAGTGCCCTTTTGGAAAACCCGAAATATTTCCCAAACTAAATTATTCACCAATAAGGACCGCTTTATTTGTTTGTTTGTTCGTCGTATACGTGGAAACACCGAATTTGTTAACCGGTTCTTTGCCTACAAAGAATGGCCGAAATCAAATTCCAAAGTATTGACAATTCCAAATATTCTCAAAAATGCTTAAAAAAAGGCAAAAGTACTGCTGATCAAGGAACTTTCATTTAAATTTCCATAAAAATTAACTTAACTAAATAGTGATCGAGCCAATGAAGGGCGATGTAATTGGATTAATAAAATCCTCTCACGCACGGTCCTCGCGATTTTCATTATCCAATCATTTCCTAAATTTTTAGACGTCACGCATTTCGATTATCATTGGCACTTAACAAGTTAATAAGTATCAGTAGAGACCCAACTGACCACTTCTGCATACGTGATCGGATGATTTTTTAACCTTAAAATGCTGATTCCATTCAATTTACGGTAAATCTGCAAACACTAACAAGTCGTTAGCTAGCTACCGCACGTCAGGTGATGGTAATCCATCAGTCCATTCCAGAATCGGTCACTAGGGGGTCTTAGAGGAGATCTGAGGGAAACACTTCTCTGTTGACTTTTCTTCGGGGCATTCACACATTTTTTTGTCCCCGCCATGGGGCATTTGCCACTATTTTTTTTTTCAAGACGACTTCATGAAAAAATTGAGACTGCGAGACTTGGAGAACCTCCAAAAGACGAGACAACGGGATCCGTGAAATTCTACTAAAATTTTGCGAGACCTATAATTCACTTCCCGGAGCATTTGCACAACATTTTTTGTCCCCGCCATGGGGCATTCGCCAATTTTTGTTTTTCAAGACGACTTCATGAAAACAATTGACACTGCGAGACTTGGAGAACCTCCAAAAGACGAGACCGTCGAGATATAATCGGGATAATTCACTTCCCCTCACATCGAAACTGGACATTGTTCAAACAACTTTGAATTCACTGATTCAATTTAAATCTATCACTCCCAAGAACGGCAAAAATCAAAATTTAAGAATAGTGGTTCCTAATGGAAGGTAAAGTGCTGCGAGCAGATGGTTAAGTTATAAAACATCGTATTTCTTAATTTCCCTAACATATGTTGAGAGGTATACGGTTGATTGCAAAGAGGAAGGAATGTGTTCATTAGCAGATGCACTATTATAAAGTCTAAGAGTCGAAATATGTAGGCCAAATGAACTTATGCATACAAGAAGAAGAACAATTACAACAAAGCTAAGCGTAAATAAATGTCTTTTAATGTATATGGCTGCGACCACAATGGGTCGTTTGGCACATTAGTCACCGAGCGCATTCGCTCAGTTCATTTTTCTGCGACCACAATGGGTCGTTTGACACACTGGCAACCGTGCACATTCGCTCAGTTCAGTCAACCTCGTTCCCAGAGAGAGAGAACGAGAGGGAACGAGGTTGCAGTTCAGTTTGTTTGTCACAGAGACTCCGATATAAATTTGAAGGGGTCGATCGTCGGAAATTTTGAAAGGAACCCCTGAAAGGTAGCAAACCCGTTTTGTAGGTGTGGCTCAAATCAATTTTTACCCTTCAGAGTAGCACTTTTCGATGCAATTTTTGTCGCGCGCAAGTTCCATCTTCAAATCGCGTGTGTAAACTAGCGGAGATTTCAGTGCGATTTGGGCGCGATTTGTCGCGTGACTCCCAGAGGTTTCGAACATGTTCGAAACCCGATGCAACTTGGCGGCGATTTTTGGAAAATCACAGCAAATATCGCACCCGAATCGCACAGAAATCGCGCTAGTTTACACTTGCGACAAAAGTTGCATTGGAGAGCGCGACAAAAATCGCATCAAAAATCGCATGTTTGTGTAAACGGGCCTTTAAACATGTTAAAGGGATCAGAATAACTCTCACAGTGGACATTACCAAACCACGATTTTTACGGATCTCGTTGTCTCGTCTTTTGGAGGTGGAGGGGGGGGGGGGGGGGGGGGGGGGGGGGGGGGGGGGGGGGGGGGGGGGGGGGGGGGGGGGGGGGGGGGGGGGGGGGGGGGGGGGGGGGGGGGGGGGGGGGGGGGGGGGGGGGGGGAGAGAGGGGGGGGGCGGGGGGGGGCGAAGAAAAAGTGCTGTGCAAATGCCCCGGGGAAAAGTCAACAGAGAAGTATTTCCCTCAGTTTTCCTCAAAGGGCACTACTGGAATGGACTGATGGATTACCATCCCCTGACGTGCAGCAGCTAGCTAACGACTTGCAAGTGCTTGCTGATTTACCGTAAATTTAATGGTATCAGCATTGTAAGGATGAAAAATCATCCGATCAATGCAGAAGTGGTCAGTTGGGTCAGTCTACTGATTGCTAATCGAAATGCGTAACTTCTGAAAGGTACAATGGGATTGGGAATGTGGGAATCCTCCGGGTAGCCACGTTGTAGGAGTGAGTTACAAGATTATTTTAGTACGTTTGGCAATAGAACACATTGCACGATTAGTGACAACAGGCAGAGGTGAATAACGCTCAGGGGTCTGCGGCGCGAAACGCGGGCCACCGCGCGGAAAACCTGGAGCCAACCGGCGGGCCATTTAAAATGGACGGCATTTATGGGTTTTCCCTGTAACAAAAACAATGCCAATGGTTAAGCTCTGTGTTGAGTGGTTAAGAATGTTATTTGCGTTCTTGGACAGCCACGTCGACATTCTTTAAAATTTCAGTTTGAATTTTTCGTTTCATCTGTAACAGGGAGAAATTTTAGCTTGAACGAGACGTTTCAGTTCACACAATTGTATTCTTCCGTCATTATGACCCTGCCTGTACAAAATCGAAATCAACAAGGAAATGACCTGGAGTTCGGCGTAAGCTGCTTCGAACACAACATCATGCGGGCAACTCATTCAAAATGTTGGTGAGTAATTCACGAGTGACGTAACGAACATGCGCAGTGCGTAATTCAGCTCTGTCGTGACAACAGCGAAACCTAATTTTAATCAATCATCGACTCATTACCGGTTAATAGGAATGGAATGGATTTAGGTACCCGGTTTAGGTATCACAGGTACAGTGTTAATAGATTTTATTCAATACCACTTGAGCTTTCTGTCAAATGAATTTGTATTGTTCTGCATGATTTAGAGATCTAAACTAATTTCTCTAGATGAGCAAGTTTGCTCTCTCGCTTTTCACAAAGCGTCGGCCCGATGAATCACTTGCCTTTTAGAAAAGGCACTTTTGTTGCATGGTCGACAAAAGGGTGTTTGTCATATGTTTTTCATTGGTGTTAATTAATGCCTTGCAATTTTTCAAAGCATTGTTAAAATGTAAACGAAAATGGAAAACTCATTATCCGGCAAGATCATGCCTCCTGTTTCCGGCTTAGCAACTAGGACTGAATGCATAATTGATATTTCTACTCCGCAACACCTCCCCCGCCCCCCCCCCCCCCCCCCCCCCCCCTCCCCCTTCTCCCCTGCTCTCTCCTACACTTTAGAGAACTGGGTAAATGGCAAGAAACCGAATACAAAAATCCTGCTTGCTCGTACGCTGGATCCTTGAGGATTTGCTTCAGCCAAAAAAAATAATAATAAAATGACGATAAAAATATAGGTTTAGAGCAGAACTTAAAAAGCCTATATTTTGTTTCGTGAAATATTTCCGCTGATGGCCAGACCAGCCTTCTTCAGTTACAACATGTTACTAAAATTTACAGTGTAATATCCGATGTAATATACCATTTAGCACAATATGGATTTGTTTTCTTCTCCGGTTGGTGAGAGACAAAGTGGAATAAACTGCCCTATTTAACGACTACACTATACGAGAACAGAGGCCGAGATAATAACAAACTTACTTAATTTGTTCTCTTTTAATCAAGGCAACCACTTGAAAAGACAGTTCAGGAGCCTGCAGACCATTGATGTTGATGTTGACAAACTTTGAGGACAACTCCAAAAAGAAAAAGAGAAGAAATAGCGAGATTAAAGTCAAACAAAAACAGAAGGAAAAATCCTCAACATCAAACCATCAAAGGTATGGTTAACCAGTTTATCTCCATTCAAGCGAAAGCTATTGAACGGTGCATTATTAGCACAAGATGTTTTTATCACACGAGGATGCATGTGTATGCAGAGCCGGCAGAACGTAGTTACAGACGTTACATGTGGCACTCATTCATTGCTACCTGGTTGAGGTTACCGCTTACGATTTGAATAGGATAACGTTGCAACACATAATTGTAGATACTGACAGACAACAGTAGGGAAATCTATAGAGTGCTGAAACATCTGGCTGCATACATGGGTGTGTTGGGGAGGGAGGAGGTAAAGCCCACCACACCACTTTCCCTGGGATGCAATGTTAAAGCGCAACCATTCAAATTGGAGCTATTGGGAAATTCTTTTTTCGTGGTGAGTTTTGTTGCGTTGAACAAGGTGTTTCTGAATTTTGAGCGAGGGGATGGCATACTACTAAATTACAATAATAAGTACTGTTATTTATTTTTTAAATAACGACTTTGCAACTAAATAACTGGTGATGTGCCTAGTTATAAATGTGTTATAAATGAATCGAATTTATAGAAGAAATTCAAGTCCACCTGACCTTACAAATGGTCAAGGCGTGGTGACAGACAGCTCAAAGAGATGTGGTGATGATTGGGTGGACACCAGAAAAGAGGAACTGTTTTATTTGCCATCCATTGATGTAAATGACAATTCTGTGGTAGAAGATGAGAAAGAGAAAAGTACCTACGATGTGCAGGATGGCTTGCAGGCTTACTCCCAGGCAGCAAAAACAGAAGAAAACACAGGTATTAATAAAAAAGTGACATTGATAGCTCTCAAGATAGGTTTGACTGCGTCACGAAGAGTTTGGAGATTTTGTTTTAACCCTTTAATTCCCAAGGGTGCGAAAAATGAAACTTGAATTCAAGAAAAATCCCATATTTCGTTTTTTAAAGTATTGAAAAATAAATGTTACTATACAAAAGTACTGCTAAAGAGGTTTCATTTGAATGGTCACACCATGGCATTTCGTAAACAGACTTAAAACTTAGAACTACTCCACATGTCTCCATAATTGACTCTGGTAGTGAAAGGGTTAAAACTGGCTAAATTTGCGACTACGAGTATCCTCGTTCATATATGCAACGCCTTTTTAACACCAAGAGGAATAATTTAATTCAATTCTAGAAAAGGAGGCAAAGACAGTTTTTAATAACTGATCGTTACAAAGCAAGAACCAAGAACTTAAAGCTTGCAAAACTTAAAAAAGTGACCTAACTTTGTAAATTTGCCATCCATTTTTAACATTGTCAACCAAATACACTGTATTGCCGTTGGTGCCGTTAACTTTTGGATTTCCAAGTGTTTTTTTCTACTCTTATATCTCTACCGTGCAGTTAATTATGGTGGACGTGCAGAATTCCCGCGTCATTGAAAATTATTCAGCCAGGGCTTTTTTTGAGTTCCTGAGCCTGGGGGAAGAACATTAAGGCTATGACAATGTAACCTAGAGGGTAAATAGTACGTCAAAAACTGTCTCCTTTGCGGTCCGCACAATGGAACGATGACGTCATATGACGTAGTTATTAGGTAATTAGTTATACGGCCGCCATCTTGGATTTCTGAAATTTTTTAAAACCTCTTAAAAACCGTCCAAATTGACGCAAAATTAATCAAAACCAATAAATAGACGTAAATGTCGTAAAATACAAGTTATACCATTAAACATTGTTTTTCTTCATTCAAAGGTATAAATATGCAAATTTCAGAAAACATGGCTGTCAAAATCTTGTTGCCATGGAAACATCAAGTCACGTGATCAAAAAATGGCGTTTCAATACATATTAAAGAAGTTAGGAATGTTGAACGTTAGCGCGGGCACTTTGTCCCCCCCCCCCGAGGTCAAATAGGGTTAATAATTGATCTTATACTTTTAGGTGATGAACCTTACAGAGTACAAAGGGTGAAGACAAAGTTGGGAATGTGGAAAACGCAAGCAACAGATCTTGTGAGTTAAAACCGATTATGATTAGATGCTTGTGTGACATGTTTCATAAATCTATGTGTCACGATTCTAGAAATGGAATAGAAAGATTCAAATTCAAGGCAGATTTGATGATAATTCATTTGGATAAGATCCAGAACTTTCCGCCTTTCTTCACACATACCTTTCTCTACTCATTTCTCCTTCAACTCTTACTCTGCTAAGTTTCTATCCCTTTCATTCCGTTCATTCCAAAAACAGGTCTTGACGACTATTCTGTGCATTCCTATTTCGGAATAATCTCAAAAGAACGCACAATAAGCTAGTCAATTCTGTAGTTAGTTTACGTCGTTTGAGTTCTCTTTCCTCTAATATTTTATTTCTGATGATGATGAAATATTTCTAAGATTGTGGACAGACTCCTGGATTTTGTTAATGATGAACCCGAGGCTAATAATGATGAATACATAGAAGGGGAACCATTGGCTGTGAAAACGTAAGTCATGCACAGTACGTCATCATGCCAACATGGAAAGAAGTTCAAAGCGTTTCTTAGAAAATTGAACTGTTCTTTGATATATATTTTGGGGTTTTTATCCTTCCAAAGTTTAAATATGCAAGATGTAATATACTGATCAAGCACGAGGAAGAGTGTGTCATCGTGATTTCCAAACACCAATAAATGGGTTTAAAATAACGCCGAGTTTTTTTTACGGAGTTCGAAGTGTTTGGATACGTGATGAAACACTTTGTTTGATGAATTATTAATGAATTTAAGAAATAATGCAGACCTTGGCCATGGTTTAAAATAACAGTCTTTGGAATAATGAAACTTTCCCCTTCTACCTTTCCCCCCCCCCCCCCCCCCCCCCCCTGCCAACATTTCCTGTATTTTGTGTTGCCCGATTACAGACAATGTACAGGAGAGCGATCGTTTGGCCGACAGAACGAAAGTACCGCTTTGGTCTTCAAATGTATTCTGCTACGTCTTTGGACTCATGTATTAGGATTTCTAAAGCACAATTTGTATAAAATCAAGAATAGGAAGGGTAGCTTAAAATTCCATACAAATTATACCGCAATGTTGTAATGATTACCGAAGATGCACTCAATATCAAAGAAACAAATTCCAAAATATACAGTATGCATTATTGTTTGCAGTGGGTAAAATGCACGGGGCGCGGTGCTGTTATGTTGTTATGTAGATTTTTCGAAACGTAATGATAATAATTATAATTTAGTAACGCTCCACATAAGAACTACAGTAAACTTCATTGTTCTGCGCCATTGGCTCTTTCTCACATAGAATGTCTTTGATTTCAAGAATATGGAAGGAGCTAATGGTTTATAATTATATTTCAGTACAAAAATAAAGAATATCCATTTGCGTCAGATAAACTTTAGGAAATGTTCGTGCTTAACCAATCAAAATAGCAGAAGACAATAGCTAATAATTTTGCTTCTTTGATGAAGTTCCCCAAATACAATTTCTTTAAAAATTTGCATGTTTTACGATTGGTTCTTAAATTACATGAAACCTTTAAAAAAAATCAAACAAAATGCACCTTGAAACCTAACTTTTTAGCGGTCTTTGAGTCTAGGCCAATAAGATCACTAGCTGTAACAATAAAAAAGTGGACATTCCATCGTGCATTGCCGTTAGCACTTTCCTTCTTATGCGGATCATTACTTAATTTACCTTACAAATTTATTTGACAGTTAACTGATCCGCTGATACTCGTAGCGAAGTGTGTCAGTACAAAGGGAAAGCGTGCAGAGAAAATATGATGTTTGTAGATGAAATTTATCTTCTCTGACATAAAAGTTTTAATTTCCTTTATTTTTTCTTGCTTCGCAGATTAAAAGAAAATATCAATCGATTCAGTAAGTAGTAACTTTAGCTTGTAAAATCTAGGTTTGCATTTTTTCATGAACATAGAATTGGTTCTTCGCATGTATATGTAACTGGTTTTATTGATCAAGTCTGTCATGTTTTTTAGCTGCAGGTATTAAACCTATAACCGGTTTTATCAAGTCTGTTAGGAAAGTGTTCTCGTGGTCCAATCCAGCAGCATCTTTATTAATATTTGTGGTGAGTGATTTGTTTATAAGCAGTAGACCATACATTCTTATGGTTCACCGGCTCAATAAACAACGCGGGATGGTGGAAGAACGCGATATAAGATTGTATGCCTATAACATTCTAAGTGGTTTATTGCGCTCGTAAAACATAGAAATGTGTGGCACATTGCTTTTATATCAGAACTACGGATATTTTTTTTTTATGTGGTTTACCAATAAAATAGTCAGTAGCTATTGGCCAATCAAAACGCGCGCATTTTATTCAGTTATAATAACATTATAAAATACTCAAGGAAATGTTCTCGCTATGATTAGTCAAGCCGATCGAGTTTGTTATAACTCGATATAGCTTGCGCGATTCGTGTCCCTTTGTGGTCGTTTTTTTTATAAAAGAAATAAAAGACTTATGTTCCTCGTGCATTGTTGAGTTACTATCAGATAAGAACTTGGGATTTTTTAATACACGAGAGAATTGCTCGTGTTCTTAATAATTCCCACGTGCTTTTCTAACCCAACAATGCACTCGGCACATTTTTTATTTCTTTAATATTTTAAATTTTTGTATGTTATAGAGATTATAGAGGTAAATAAACAGGTAGTCCTTTTAAACAATCGAAAAAATGAAATTAGCGTTTTTAGTGTCATAAAGTAATTAAGAGTATTTTTCTGAGACAGTGGTGCAAAGTTAGAAATAAAAAATTTTAACCACCTTTATTTTTATGTGTGGAGATTGGTTACTTTGGGGATGAATAAAAACAACCATATTAGTGTCAGCAGATAACTGCGGATAAAACATGAGTGAAATTTGTTATCCTCGCTGTGTGCTATCAACTTAAGCAGTTGTAAAAGCAACCTGAAGCATTCAGGCTTGAACAGGCTTCAGCCTGATTTTTCCAGGTTGCTTTTTCAACTGCTTAAGTTGATAGCACACAGCGAGGACCATAAATTTCACTCATACTCGAGTACTGTTTAGGAAAATACCACTGTACTTAATACGTCAATTCCAAGTGTTTTCATGAGGTTATGCATGCTATTGTACGTGTTTACCGTTATTACAATTATATTTTTTTCTACTCCACTGTTGTAGGTGTACATGTATTCGGTTTGGCATGGCTATCTTTTCTCCTTGATTTTTTTCGCCGTTATTTGCAAGCTATTTATCAACTATCTTCACGCTAAGTAAGTTTAGATATTTTCATATAGAGTAGTAACGGCCCCTTTATTATTTATTCTATAAATACAAAACAGCTATAGGGCGTTTGCACGTGACGTCACGGCGGCCGTATTGGTGTCCCAAAACAATGAAATGGCGGCCATATTGGTGTCCTAAACGAATCATACCGGACTTTAGCTCTATTCCTATGCAAACATTTCCTATTGTTTTAGCACTCCAATACGGCCGCCGGTCACGTGAGCGAAAACACTCTATTAAACACTGTAGACAATACAAAGGACCAGTGTCAGTGCTTCAATGCCTTTTATATATTAACAATACGAAGACAAATAAATCAACCAATTCTTGAGAAGGTTGCAACTTATTCAGACATTCGGAGACACTCGACAGTATGGTATAATAGGGAGGCTTTTTATCACAAAACTCGACCATTATTATTATTATTTTTTTGGTTTCCGTTAATATATATATTTTTGAAATGTCACCAAATCCCCTGTGACATTGCCCCTTTAAGGGTACTCCCAATCTTCGCGGGTGTCCTTCAGAAGAAAATTGGTACACGCGCCAAACTATACATCAATAGAAAGCTTAGTAAATGTAGTTTTCGATAAAAAATATATATAATTTTAGGGACGTTTTTATTTTACAACAAAAACACCAACAACTACATTGCTCTAAAATCAATTATATGTTGGCAAGAGTATTGCTCTAGGTGAACTCATTTTGCCATGTTATAAGGCAGCGGCACATTCATTTGTTCATATCAATACAAAAGTAATATATCAAACCCGATGAAGGGTGTTTCATCAGGATATACAAACATCGAGAAGTTGGTTGAAAAACGAGGCAAGGCGCAACCGAGCTATTTTTTAACCCACTTCAAGGTGTTTGGATATCTGATGAAACACTTTTTCGAGTGTTTGGTATAGCTTCTCAAACTGATCATTAAATGCGGAGAAATATCCGGCTCCAGTCCTGTACCAATTATTTTAAACCATTCATATCAATCTTTTTAAATTTGATCATTTTTAATTGCATCATCAGAGGCATTACCAAGCAGTTGGGATTCGTAGAGAAAACAAACGATGAGGTAAGTTACTTGAAAATGTAACAAAGGCATTGCTTATTTTGCACTACTCAGCGCTACAATGGAGCCCCGATATAACGAAGTGCCAAGAGACTGGGAAAACGACCAAATGATTTGTTATATCAGGGTTTGGTTAATAATAAACTTGTCTTAAAAATAAAGTGTTACAACTGTATCATGCAATTACTACAGTATGAACAAATAGATAGAACTTATAGCAGGTAAAGAGGATAAGTGCCCTCCGGTAGCATGTAACGAGCTCTTGACAACACACAGTCTTTTACAATGGTAGTTAAATATCTGTTGATTTGTTTTGTATTAAACTTCAGTCGCGTGATGACATAATTTATTCGTTATATTGGGGTAAATTTTACGTTTGGGCTTCTGGATCGTGTAAGTTATCACAGGTATTTCGTTATACTGGGTTTCGTTGTATCGGGGTTCTGTTCCATACATTTTACTGTAAATTTGCCCGGGCTGAAAAATATCGTTCGTTATACCGAGGACTTCGTTATATAGGGGTTCGTTATATTGGGGTTTGTTTTATAGGGGTTCATTATATAGGGGTTCGTTATATCGGAGTTCGTTTTATTGGGTGTTTCTTGGTGTTGCGGAAGCCATTGTTGGTTAGCTGTTGTGTTGTGGTGTGGGTATTGTTCAGTGTCTTTTGAATCTTTTGTTTTACGTCATTTGGCGATCACACCATCCGCAACACCAAGAAACTACCGTTTTATTGGGGTTCCTTATATTGGGGTTCGTTACATCGGGCTGCCACTGTACTACTTCTACTACTAAGCGCTGAACTCGTACGAATTTTGTGGTCTGAAGTGCTTAGTCCAGTCTATTTGCTCTACACGGATGAGGTATGATTACAGGTCTTACAGAGGTTTCCAAAACCAAAACCAAAGTAATTACTCTGGCCAATCACAAGAGACGCAGACCATGCCATGAACCAATCAGAACTCGAAGCAAATACAAGTAGCGGGCGCCAAGCGCGGGAAAACGCGTGCAAGTTAGTCGCGATTGGTTTTGGTTATACTTCTGATTGGTTGAAAAAGTGGCGCGAGATATTTTAGCCAATCTCAATGCGTAGCAATGCAAAACTAAGAAAGCAATAGCGAAATTATTTTCGACACTCAATTGAAAACCGCTCTATGTAGCTTCTACAGATTTAGTATATTTCACGTTTTTGAGATTGTACCCTGTTGGATAAGCATGTTCACATTTTGCGTTTGTAAAACGTACATATAATGAAGACAATACCACTCTTTTTCTTGACAGGCAACCTCTTCAGAAGATTACAGTTGGTCTGACAAGTTTCAGCTGGTTTTACAAGTGGCAAGAAAAGTTCAGGTGCATCTGAAGATCATGGCATAATAATTATCGATTTTGTTTCAATTAAAAAGACAAATCAATTAACCCTTTAACTTCCAAGAGTATCAAAATCAAAATTTAACAACAGCCACAATTTTATTTTGCAAAACATTGAAAAACAAATGGTTCCACTGGCGAAGAAGTTTCATTTGAATGGTTACAACACAGGAATTTGTCCACATATTTAAAAGTTAGAACTGCATTACATGTCTCCATAATTGACTCTGGGAGTAAAATGGTTACGATTTTAACAAAACTTTTTTTTTTCATCCTGCCATCTGCAGCCCAAGCCACTTATTTTTACTTTTTAGCATTGGTAGAATGATTTTACAGCCATGCTCCGTCACGCGTGACCAGTATTTTTGAAAATTTGAATGGAATTTTCAAGTTTACGCATCGGTTTTGTTAATTCATTCCGAGATTCGGAATTCCCGTGAGAATTTTACCGCATTTTCGGAAACAAAGAGCAACAAAATATTATTTTATTTGAAATTTTACATATCCGAACAATATTAGTTTTTTATGCGTGTAGCGAAGTTATTTTTCCGCTAACTCGTGACTTTCAAAGTGTTTTCTAGAGAGATCTTCAAGGTGTAATTCAAATCTTGGACGTTACAAAGAAATATTCAAATGTTCATTTCAGTCTTGTGGATTTTGGTCACGCGTGACGGAGTATGGCTGTAAACAAAACTGGACCATTATGCTTTGGGCATTTTAAAGCAACAATGAAGTCCACAGTCCATTTGAAGTTAGCTTTTGAAAACACCGAACAACAAAATAGTTGAAATCATCGGTTGACTATTAATCCTAGATTAGCTTGATCCAGTGAAATCCCAGCACACTTATGACAAAAACTGTTAAATTCCTTTATCAACAAACATCACCTGCATGTGCACACCTCTTTTAAACTCAACCATTTTCTCCAGTTCTACAAATCTTCACTATGTGTCATTTGCTGTAATAAACGGAACAGACTTTTGCATCCTTCTGGTGGTTGATATAGTAAATTCATTACGACCTATTTCCACATCCAAGATGTCACCCTCTGCTAGAAAGATGTTTATTGCAATGTACGAAACGCAAAGTTTTATTAATAATTATTATTTTTTAGAACACCCTTGGAAAAATGGCAGATGCCCTGGAAAAAGTAAAGAAGTAGGTTGATCTCTTAACTTACGGACGGACTATTAGAAAAGTTAATGAGTGGGGTGGGGAGATAGGGGATTTTTAAGCTGGCATGATTTTTTTTCCTCCATTGGCTGTACAGGATTTTTTTTTTTTTGGGGGGGGGGGAGGGGGTGGCGAGGGGGGGGGGGGGGGTAATAAATAGTTGGGATAGACGGCGATGCAGGAATTTATTTTGTGTTGGTTCCTGTGCATGATTTTTTTTTTTAATTTTCTCCTGCATGAATTCTAATGGTCCGTTCCTAAGTGCAATGACTATTTTGAGTTCAAAAACTCATTAATAATTCATGAGTATATCAGCCTATCATAAGACGCAAATCGATCACGTGTATGAACGTTTATACCTGGTAATCTACGGTCATTTTGAAAAGCCTGGTGGCGGCTTTAATTTCAGTCACAGGGGAGTGCGGGGCTGAATGTGCAAACAATGCAATAGTCCAGTTTCGAATTCGCTATGACCGCTGAATTCAAACACCAATGACACATTGATACAAGGTTAGACTCGACCTGATGTAAAATATTCACAAATTCAGGCGAGATGACCTGTTCAGAGCTCTGTCTATTGTTTAATTTTCAAATTTCACGCACCTTCTGCCGGTATTTGTGAATATTTTACATCAGGTCGAGTCTAATCCTGTATCAATGTGTCATTGGTGTTTGAATTCAGCGGTCATAGCGAATTCGAAACTGGACTATTATCGCTAAATTTTAAATGAGAATGATTTTATAATGATCACACGTAATCTTTATATAAAGAATACTAATATGGGTAGTAATTATTCAGGATTCTTAGTACAACAAATGGTGAATTTAATTATTTTTGTTCAGTACTGTTTTACGATATCTAGTCTTTTGCCATTCTATTTGGAATCTTCTCAACAAAATAAACAACCAGCAATTTAACAAGTGAGCCGTTATTTGAATTACACCAGCGCCCTCGTGTAAATTGCCAGGTGAGCGACTGGTTCGGAGATGCAAGCTGCTTATTTCTACTCGTTCTCTACCACTGAAAAAACAAAATGTCAGACGTTATATCTACCGTACCTGTTAACTTGGTATAGCATTTTTCAGTGGATCATTTTTTCCTCAGAACTGTAAAATCCCGAAACTTTCGACAGGAACCGGGAAGCAATGGTCACTTCGTCGAACACGTGGCACATGTGTTGTATGCTAATCGGTCTACTTGTTTTTCTTGTATGCTAATTTCCTCTTTGCACAAAAGCGCAATTGTTTTAACTCCGAAGGGACACGCTTTTGAACGAATGTTTTTGAAGCCGTTCAAAAAAACTCGCAGTGCGTGTATTATCAGGTGTAAACACTCTCGGCTTCGCCTCGAGTTTTTAAACCTGATAATACACTTCTGCTCGTGTTTTAAACAGTACTTGAAACAACCATTTCATAAAATCGAGCTCTGGGATCCTTCAGTTACTCTGTTTTTTTGTCTCTCTCCTTTCTTCAATACTCATATGACTCATAACTATAGGTGGTTTTCATGTTACGTCATCACCGCCATGCTGGTGGACATAAACAATAGTTCTCTCATTAGCTCCTTTTGTTCGTCCACCAGCATTTGTTCGTTTCACTATTGTTATCTATGTCTCTAGAGATTGGTTGCAAACCACCTATACAGTTACAGTGTGTTTGTAGTATGTTTTGATCTTGTTCACAAAACGTATCAACGCATGAAAAGCCTTTTACTGTCTCTTGTTGTCGTGGATTGTCAAAAATAAAGTAAAAGGTTTTGTCAAGTTTGAACTTTGGCTCTCTTAGGAATGAAACACTTTCAGTTAGCGAAAGACATTGTATTTGCTTTGAAGAACCAGTAATCGGCAAACACCTACTTATGCGTGTGTTGTATATTTAAATATGTTTAATTTTGTTTCAGTTTACTAACTTGGGAGCATCCCGACGCTACAAGGAAACTTTTCATTGCTCTGTGTTTGGCACTGTTGGCATCTTTGGTGCTCAGAGGACCAACTCTATTCATGCTCATAGGTAATATGCTGTTTCATCCAATTGTCCTTTCCAAAAGTTCAAATGACGCCTTTGTAATTTTCCCACGTTGGTAGTATAGGAGGGAGCCAATTAACCCCCTCTTTTGCGGGGGAATCTCATTAACTTGCGGGGGAATACATTAACTTAGGTGACGTAATTTGTTTTTGCCTTTATCGCATGAATTAAATGCGAGACGAATCAGTAAACCGAAAATAAAGCTTTTCTATTATGTAAGAATAATGCCTGTCATGGATAGTTTAGAGGCAAGGAAGGGGCGCTTGTGTGTAATTATGTAACGGCGGTTCAATGATTTTGAATGATCTGTCGTGAATAAAAACCGAGTCAGCGTTAATAGTTTTACTCTCCACACATCAGATTCCTCTGCATTTTATTCATGAGCTGAACAGAAAAGCATATTGCGTCATCTACGTTAATGTATCCCCCTGCAAATTATTAAATGAGATTTCCCAACGAAGAGGGGTTTGTATAACTTTTAGAATCATATGAATCATAACAGTCATGATAGACTGCTAGCTGTCCCTTTTCAATCAATCGAGCGGGCGAGCTAATCACGAAAAGAAGCTCGGCGAGACTGGAGCGAGCGAACAAGCCGAGGGGAAAGTTGACTATCCAAAGAGGGACTGCTAGCAGTCTACAGTCATGACAATCAGTAAGTGTGAAAATGTCTGGGTTGTTTCTCTGAATGGGACCCATGGGTAAGATTTTAAATACCCGTTAATTGGAGGAATTTTTGGCTATACCGTGAGATGCCTTCTCAAAATTAGAGATGCTTGCATCAGTTAAATTTTAGCCATCACTAAAAGCCTAAAAAATGGTTATTATCAATAAAACGTATCAAACTTATATCCCATTCACACCAACGCTTTAACATGTTTAAATGTTTTTTAGTTTAAAACAGGTTTAGAAAAATACCTCCTAACCTTCCGAGTGAAATCGTTACTAAAAAAATAAACTTTATTGACTTTATTACCATTCCAGGTAGTTTGAGTCATATACATTTCAAAACGTTCAAGATAGAGGCTAAAACGTAGTTAAACTAAACAACATTTAAACATGTTTAACCGTTGGTGTGAATGGGGCATTAGTTGCATCACTAACTTGACATTTTCAAATACATTGTTCATTTCTTGATATGTTACACTACAAGTATACTGACCGGCTTTGGGAACTTGGGCGTAATTTCATAGCTGTTTTTATAGCGAACACAGTTAAATTACAACAAAAAGCACGACATACCCTCTTAAAAAGTGAACCTCAATAGTGAATATACTTTGTTTATTTAACAGGACTATTTTGGGGGATAAAGCTGTTTATAATCAATCCTATTTACCACCGCTTTCCAAAGGTACCCTGTTTTTGCTGTTTGTCTTGCGTTGATACTGACAGTAACGGTAAATGGTTTTGGTCTTAGTTATCTACATGTGATCGTTGTCTAATGCTGTGTTCACACTAGGGCGAAACTTGTTTAGTCTGATCACGGATGGAACATGATTCACTGTGAAAAGTGTTCACATTAGGCAGCGCATTACGCAAATTACGATCGAAACATGTTTACTCTGAGCATGATTGAAACTACTTGACGAGGGATAGTTTCGATCTAAGCCGGACGAAACACGTTAGCGCAAATGTCGTCTCCTTGTCAAACATTGCATTGCTCTTCGTTCCCGAAGAACTTGGAAGTGAGCCGGATTAAACCTCAAAACATGTAACAGCAAGTTCGAGCTCTATTTTTTCGGTTCATGTTTTATTATAAAGATTTCATGCGAGCTCATTAACAACTAATGTGAACAATGAAATTGCAAACATGTTTACTAGAAACGTGTTTTGTTGAAACATAGGTGTGACCATTCGGGTGAAAGTGGTACCGTTTTGAACACCACAGTTGAAGTCAAATTAAGTGAAAAGTTGGAGCAGTTTTCACATGAGTGTCGTAAAACCAAAACCAAAGTAATTACTTCGACCAATCATAACAAAAGCAGGCAATCCAATGAACCAATCAGAACTAGGAGCAAATAAACGCGAGAAAACGTGTGCAGGAATATGTCACAATAATTGGTATTGGCTTTACTTCTGGTTGATCGAGATCGAGAAAGTGGCGCGATATTTATGAGCCAAACACAAAGCGTAGCAATGCAAAACCAAGGTAATCGCAAAATTACACTTGACACCCTAATGGTAACTGCACTAAAAGTGATGTTGATGTCCTGAACTTCATTCTCTGATTTACGACCAGTTCGGACAGGTCGTATAAAGAGGCAATGGAAACAACTACTTGTTATTCACACCTTTGGATTCATCACCACTTAGGGTGGCTCATCTAGCCCTGAATAACTTCGATCTTTCCGAACAGGTTAAGAAGCGTTATGATAGTACAGCAAAGCTATGGAGAGAACTTCCCACGGATGGAGAACTTGCTGCAAGGCCTAGTGAACCGGAATCAAACCCCGAGGTACAGCCCAGTAAAAACACTGTATTTGTGCGTATTGTTACGTCATGTGATGTTATCAATGATAACGTCATAATGATAACGTCATAATGCATTGTGACATGGGTGTGTCAATTCTTTCTACAGAAGCTTTCGCGTACCTCTTCGGCGAGTTCTTTGTCATCGATTAGCACCAACGGTTCATCAGATCAGACACCAGGCCCCTCTGCAAACCTCTTCTCGGAGAAGTTTAAAATACCGTCAAGTGAAACGTCTTTACCAGGTAAGTTGTTGACCCTGCCATTAGTATTACCAAAGTCTATTTGGGCAATCTTGGTAATTTTCACTAGCGACATGCCAACCTCGTTCCCAGGGTCTCTCTTCTTCCCGCCCCCTGGAGCGAGAGAGAGAGACCCTGGCTCAGGCTGGTCACGTGTCTTCCAGAATCTGGGAGATTCCAATTAAAGGACACGGGGGAGGGGCGGCTAAGTGTGAAATTGGGCATTGCGAAACAAATGCAAAAGCATTCGGCGGCTCGCGAAAAATGTGAAGCGGCGGTCATCCTCAGACTTCGAAAACATATCCACATGGTCTGGTTCTGAAAGTGTAAGTTGCTTTAGGATCAGAGGAATTGTCACGGCGCTTGAAGATTTACCGCAGTAAAGCTAATTTTGAACTTGCTGCAGAATGCAATCCAATTTTATTACTTGACGCCGCAAAGCTCGCGCTCTTGATTTATCAGATTTATGGCATTGTTCCGGACTGGGATGAATTATCGCTACATACTGCTTAACAGGCGATCTTTAAGCTTCATTCGAAAGGCACATTAAAGTGCTGCCGTCTGTTCTCTGGCGATGGCAAAGCAAGAAAGAAGCGGCCGCCACGGACCAAATGTTTGCACGCTGATCAACAGTACACTTTTATAACAGGAAACGATCGAGAGAAGACAATGAAAGCTTTTATTCTTCGTGTGTGAGGCATGTTGTTTAGTTACTATGTTCACCAGTTCCAGTCGTTTGGATGTCTATACATTGTTCATTTATATACTTGTGAATTTTTGAGCAACAATTTTATCCTTGCGTATTGTTTATTCGCTTTCGTGTGAATCGTTTGACTGAACCTTCGTTATTTCAATTTTAGGATTTTGTTCATATTATGTTCAGTTCGAAAATTATAAGTTGTCAGGATCTTTTGTCCTTCTATTTATTAAGTTATAAACGGCAGGCATAACATAAACAGCAAAATTGAAGCACTTTTCACGGCCAAAGAGATTTCTAACATCCCTATTCGGTTGACGATATAAAAGCCTGGGATGTTTTATCTGTTTTATTCCGGGTCTTGCTATATTAAATCACAGAGGATTGTTTACGTCTTTTATATATATCTTGCAATACAGATTCCTATTTTCAACAGGAGGTTATGGAACATGGAATATAATTTATTTCACAGCCACAGCTGAAACAACAACCGTCGCGCACAGCACGAGCCTTGCCACTGTACAGAAAACAAGGCAACGTTACAAATACTGTCTACCCCTCCTTAGGATTATAATTGTCCACGAGACACGTGACCAGCCTGAGCCAGGGTCTCTCTCTCTCTCGCTCCAGGGGAGGGAAGAAGAGAGACCCTGGGAACGAGGTTGGCGACATGCACACGACCACAAGCACAATGAACACAATGACTTGGTGCCTTTTAAATCGGAACGTCTTATTTAAGTAATGATCCGCATAAGAAGGATAGTGCTGAACGGCAATGCACGATGGAATGTCAACTATTTTCATTGTTACAACTAGTGATCTCATTGGCCTAGACACAAAAACCGCTAAAAAGTTAAGGTTCAAGGTATATAAAGTCTAATTTATTTAAGGTTTCAAGTATTTTGAGACCCAATCGCACAACATGCAATTTTTAAAAGATATTGTATTTCAAATAAGCAAAATTAGTAGCTATTGTCTTCTGCTATTCTGATTGGTTAATCACAAACATTTCCTAAAATATATTTGACGCAAATGGATTTTCTGTATTTTTATAATGAAATTTAGCAAATTTCCACCGGTTTTCCGTGGTGTGGACTCTTATTTACCACGATTTACGTCATCACATGGTCAAAATGTTGTGGACTCACGAGGCGCAGCCGAGTGAGTCAGCAACAAATTTTGACCATGTGATGACGTAAATCGTGGTAAATAAGAGTCCACACCACGGAAAACCGGTGGAAATCTGTTTTTTTACCACAATATTTAGAAAAAAATACAAGGAAAAATCGAAGTTTCGTTACAAAACGTGATGCATTGCGTGAGCAAGCGTTGTCTATAACTTGCATTGCGTGATGTTAGCGTCAGCACCGTTGTCTGTACTCTCATTTACCACCCGCATCGACCAATCAGATTGAGATTACCGGCAATTGTGGTAAAAAAAATTATGAACCATCAGCCCCTCCTCTATTCTTAAAATCAAAGATATTCTATGTGGGAAAGAGCCATTGCCGCAGAACAATGAAGTTTACTATAGTTTTTATGTGAAGCATTACTTAATGCTGTTATAAGTCGGGCTGCTTGGCTACAAGCCAAGCCCGACGTATAATGATTCGGTCGTAGAAAAATGGAAGTAATAAAGTTGAAGTTGAAGTTAAAGTTGACCTTGCATGCACGAGTCATTGCGAAAGACTGATTAAAGGTTTCCAATGACGTAGTAACGTGCGTGACGGATCACCTTGTGTGGCCGGAAAAGCGACTGTGAAACAAATCTTAACAATTGAATTGATTCTTGTGCCTTAAGCCTGGTTTCCATATAATCGCAACGATCGTAACGATCGTTACGATCGACGATCGCTGCGATTCTTGCGACCCTTGCGATCATATGGAAACCAAAACGTTGCGATCCTTGCGATCGTTGCGATTGCGATCGCAGAGATAGGAATTTTTCTATCTCTGCGATCGCAATCACAAGGATCGCAACGATCGCAACGTTTGGTTTCCATATGATCGCAAGGGTCGCAAGAATCGCAGCGATCGTCGATCGTAACGATCGCTGCGATCGTTGCGATCGTTGTGATTATATGGAAACCAGGCTTTAGGGGCACTTACAAGACCCTTAAAGCCCGAGTTCACTACTCGAAGAGTTATTGTTTAAAAATATGACTCGGTTATAGTTCTTGGTCATTACTTTTCTGTGAATGTTTCTCTAGGCTGGGAGGATGGCAAAAGGTGTACCTTGATGGATAGAGAGAAACCTTTTTCCAACGTCAAACAGGGACGATTGTTTCTAACTCAGAGGTATAAGTAAACAGTGAACCGGGAAAGAGATTCTTTCGTAATGTGGGGGGAAGGGGGGGGAAGGGGGGTAGGGGAGTGAATAAGTTCCGTGGCCAAAGGCACATAGTTACAAATGCACAGTTTCAGTGCACTACATGTAGTAGAATAGACTTAGTCCTTGGATTTTTAAAGTCATACTAAAAATGGTGGGGCGGGGGGGGGGGGGGGGGGGGGGGGGGGGGGGGGGGGGGGGAGGAGTGAATAAGTTTCGTGGACAAAGGCACTTAGTTACAAATGTTCATTTTCAGTGCACTAGTAGAATAGATGGCCCCTCCCTTAAATCAATACTTTCTTTTTTTCTTCTACAGTTATTTGTGTTTTGAGAAGATCAAATCGTCGAGTTCAAAAAATGTTGTCATTAAACTGGAAAATATCACAAACATCAGTAAGGTAAAATTTTCATGGCATATATTTGTTAAATTGGACATTTTTAGCGACGTCATTACGAGATCAGGTGTAACAATTATTTCTTCATTTCTTCATTCCCTTATTTTTATTTATATTCATCTGGCAATGCAAACTAATAACCCATTTCCGAGTTGCTCTTAGCCTCCTTTTCAAACCGAGGCCAAGTGCAAAACCATTCATATGAATATAAGTTTTATTTGCATGTGAAAGAAAACTCATTTTTATATGAATGGTTTTGCACTTGGCCTCGGTTGGAAAACGAGGCTAATAGCAACTCGGAAATGGGCTATTAAAGTGTACATGAAGTGAGATTTCACTACCATTTTTTTTCGGTAATCTGAAAATAGGTGTTTTAAGAATTATTTTGATGGGAAAATAAGTCACTTGAAGTGGCGAGAACATACTTTAACAAGCGACGCAAGTTGGGCATATTAGACAAGGACCTGCGTGGGTTCTAGTGACGTCATCAGTGTGTTTACAACTGAGCGCATCACTCGTTTTACAGCGGAGTTTTGGCAACTTGTGGAAGGATTATGCCGATTAAAAATGGTTGAAAGCAACGCGTATTTTATCTCCGGGTTCGTCCCCTTCTCCGTTAAGTTTTGTTGCGATCGAACACACGAATGACGTCTCAAATACTTTTTTGGCCTCGCTGAAAATGTCGCAAATTTCAGGTCCCGGCCGGAGTTTTCAAACTGCTAAAAGTAGTGGATCCTCTTCGCGCAAAGAGAAAAACGATTGAAAATGAAATAAAAGTGATATAAACAACACAAAACCCTAAAACAAAACGAAGTGAAATTTCACTTCATGTGCACTTTAAAAGACAAGTTACAACGTTGATATTAAAGGAGCTATGTCATAATGATTTTGAGGTTTTTGGCAACCTCGTTCCCAGGGCTTTTCCCTTCGAGAGAGGGGCGGCCGCCCCTCTCTCGAAGGGAAATACCCTGGGAACGAGGTTGGGTTTTTGGGTCAAAACTGACCCAAGTTAAAACTAAGTACCTTTGTCGTACTTATAGAACACTAAGAGGAAAATATCAAGTGAATTGTTGAAGAGAAAATAAACCATAATCAGAGTTTTGGCGAGTTTTGCAAGACAGAAGCGGTAAACTTGAAAAAATTAAGCTGCAATCCATTTGCAGTACGCAGCTCTTACAAGGTCTTCTTTGATTTGCGTAGAAAACAATAGAACAAATAAAACAACAATGGACCCTAGCCCTGAAAATAATAAAGCTGCGTGATACCCAGGTCCAATGGATTGAGAGGTGTTAAGAGCTGCGTGGTATCTGATCCATATCCATCCTGGCCATCTGCAACCCAAGACACTTATGTTTACCCTTAGAGAACTAGTGCAATAATTTTAAACAAAACTGGACCCTTACGTTTGGGTTTTCACTAATATCAATACGTACTTTGGCTTTTTAAAGTAACACTTAATATGGCGACAAAGTCCATTTAAAACAAGAAATTGGTAGCAAACGTCAGGAGACTGCTAAGACAAATGCACAGCCCATTGCATATGGCTACGTATTCGATTTAAAAACTGATTGTTGTATAATATAAATAGACGTTACTCAGCCTCCAAAATAAAAAACTAACTGCTAAATATTCTAAATAAACACTGAATGGAAAGAGCCAACGGACAACTGCAAAGGTACCGGATCCCGGAGGATCTAGTCAGCAAATTTACGACTGAAGTAATGAACAAAATTAGAAAGGCTGACTGTACAGTTGGGAAAAAAATTGTATATTTCCAATATTTCGTCAGGCACGGCCTGACTTCTTCAGGGTACTGATTATAGGCAACATCGTTACAATTCAAATATTAACCAAGAAACAATGGAATATAAGGTTACAAACAAAAACGTTACAAAATTCAAATAATACAAGATAAGTAATAAAAGATGACATGTGCTATAAATATAAAACAGGGGGGTTTACAATTCCTCGTGCTTATTGATACCCTTGGGTTCATGTGTTTGACCCCGTTTGATTAATAATCCAGTTGACAGACCCACCCCTACTTCGAGACCTACTACAGTTTCAGACCATTTTCTTTCCGACAACCATTCACCCACTGCCATGGAACTCATCCCAACGAAATATTGGAAATATACAATTTTTTTCCCAACTGTATAGTCAGCCTTTCTTATTTTGTTTAAATATTCCAAGCCGTATTTGACAAAACGCAACTGCTCCTTTGATATATTGTTTGTCTTGTTTTGTCTTGTTTTTACACGACAATCGCCTTTTTACATATTTATCAAGTGGGCGGGCAGAAAGGTCGTAATATAACGTCTCATATTTGCACTTGTTTTAACACGTATTAAATTCACACCGTAATAAGTTATGTAATGTCATGGTTTCTCGTCACCTTAACTGCAGGCCAATAAGGAGCTTGAGAAGTAAATTTATAGAATGTGCATTTTTGCTGATTTTCAGGCCAAGCCGGGTGGAATCATTTCTGGAACGGGAACAGCGTTAGAGGTGTATGTCCGGGGAGTGGACAAGGTACAAATCCTTTAAGTTATTACTATCTTTTTTTGTAGTGTCACAGAACTAACTTTTAATTTTGTCTTAAAGGGATGGTTTCACGGTTCGGCGCATGTGCACAGATTAAAATGCTTTATTCGCTTTCTTACCTAATTTATCGATTAAAAAAACACTCACATTTACTTCACACACTATAATTAGTCCAAGCAAAGGTAAGGATGACCAAAATTTACAGAGAATTTCAACGAAAAACACCGACAAAGTCAACACTGAATAAAACCTTTGACCCGAAGGATTTATTCTACGCTCTGGTGGCTTTCATGGCCCACATGGGTATGTATAATCATCCATTCATTCAGCTGACTGACCGCGACATTTTCACGGGCAAATTTCCCGCCGAAGTTATCTACTCGCTTCCGTTTGGTCTAAACAATGAAATTAAATGGATTACGTCTTAGCTTGCACATGCGCCGAACCGTGAAACCCTTCCTTTAAGCTTCCCGCTTTGAAAGAAAACAAAAACTCTGCAGGAAATTTCATTTGAATGGTCACACATTAGGTTTTAATCCAAAGACGCAAACCACTTTGTACAGTACAATGAATAGCACCACAGGAAAGTTTTGGGGTGTTTATATGACACCGGGGCGACTTTCGCGCCGTGGCCGAGTTCACTCCGGTTCCCTCTTATGGCTCTACATTTGTTTACATGATACCACCACAAAAGCCATAAGAGGGAACCGGAGTGAACTCGCCCCGGCGCGAAAGTCGCCCCGGTGTCATGTAAACACCCCCTAATGCTCATGAGTTTTCGTTTGCATTGACCAGGTACGTACACTAATATATTTATATATACGTAAGACTTTTCGAAAGAAATCAGAAGTTTAAATTAATAAACAGCACACAGCGAAAGAGATTTTAGTATTGCTTTTCTTTGAATGGCTGCACTTTAGATTGCCAACTGCATACTTCAATGTTCGAGCCATTTTAACCAACATCGCGCTAAAAAATGGCTCATTAGGTACCCTCCAAGTATTATGATTTAAGTCACCATGTGCCATTCGTCATTGAGCTTGCATAGCTATTGTAATTTTTTTTATTAGTGATTCCGCCCTATGCCTTCGAATAAATAAAACAATAAATCGACTTTATTTTTAACGAGGGTAACACTTTACAACAGTCTCTCGAAAGACCGACAAACCTGTGGCCCTCGAATTCCGGATCGAATGGTCCTTTTTACAGTTGTGTGCTTGGTGACCCTGCCTTTGAGTGGAAGCGAGGCTGGAGGTGACCTTGCTTTGATACAAACCTTTCTGCCTTTCATATGTTAATAATGCTTTTCTCATGCTAACTAGCTAAATTTACATCTGAAAAGCTCCAAGGTCTGTATCAAAGCAAGTTCACCTCCAGCCTCGCTTCCACTCAAAGGCAAGGTCACCAAGCACACAACTGTAAAAAGGACTATTGGAATTTAGAAATGTTCGTTTTTTGTGGAGGAAGGACAACCGGAGTACCCGGAGAAAAACCCTCGAAGCAAGAACGAGAACCAACAACAAACTCAACCCGCATGTGACGCCGAGTCCAGGAATCGAACCCGGGCCACATTGGTGGGAGGTGAGTGCTCTCACCACTACACCACTACACCGTCCCTGCTCCCTCCACTACGCCACCCGTGCTCCCTCCACTACGCCACCCCTGCTCCCTCCATGTTATGTACTCACTAATATATTTGATATCGCTTGTTTCGTAGCCGTACATTTTTGGTGGAATCATCGACAGAGATGACGTGTTCGACAGCATCAGCCTCCAAATCTAATAGTTGTCAGCGGCGGATCAAGATTCCATTGTAATTGGGGGGGAGGGGGTTGAGTGAAAAATGGGGGAGGGGGTAGGTCCGAAAAATGTTCCGAAAACTGTTCGGTTCTTCGTGCCTTAGCTTTTGGCGAGATAAGCTCTGTCCACACTTAAATCATGTTTTAAAAGCCTCCCGTGCGTTTTCGCTGGCCGAAAACGTAAAACGCGCATTACGAAAGTACGTGTTTTTTTACTTATTAGTGTGGACGCGGCTTTATGTTTGTAATTTTCATAGGAGGGTTTGTTTGGTAGTTCCCTTATCCCACAATAGAGCGGTTTTCAATTGAATATCGAAAGCAATTTCGCAATGGCCCTTATCGTAGATGGGTACGCCACGCCAACATATCAGCGGTTTCTCGTTTTCTTGACCCTATAGTCTCGTTTTGATGTTTACGAGAACCTCTGGCGACGATGACCGTAAACATAAAAAAAAAACTATCAATCAATCAATCAATCATCTTTACTTAGTCACGGAATCTCATTCATAAAAATGCTCTTCCAGAGAGCCGTGCAAAAATCATGCAATAAAAAATACAATATTAAATAAATATGGTCATTAAAATTATACTAAATTACAAATATCATATAAACGATTTCAGGCTTGTCTGTCCTTTAATAGTATTTGATAGACTATTCCAGAGAACCGCCCCTCTATAGTGGAAGCTATTTTTTCCAGCCTCAGTATACGGTCTTGGTACAAATAGGGTCAAGAAAGCGAGAAACCGCTGATATGTTGGCGTACAAGGGCAATTGCTTTGGTTTTTAAATGATGCGCTTGATGATTGGCTAAAACATCTCATGCTACCTTCTCAACCTATCAGAGGTGAAATTTAAACCAATCGAGACTTACTCGCGCTCGTTTTCCCGCGCTTGGTGGCGGCGACATGTATTTGCTGCGACTTCTCATTGGTTCATTAGATTGTCTGCGTATCTTGTGATTGGCCTGAGTGATTATTTTGGTTTTTGTTTTGATTTCACGACACTCTTATGAAAACTGCTCTAAAACAAATCGAACGCAAAACAAGTTAGGGTAGAAGAAAGTAAAGTGAGAGTAGATATAAAATTAGACTGCACTTGCATATAATAACATTGAAAGAAATAAGCTAACACTGACAAAGATGATGAACTCTATTAGTCAGGATTCTTCGCGTTTTGATTGGCGGAGAGGCTATAGCTATAGCAAATGTATATTAAAATCTACTTAACGGTAAAATATTTAAATATATATAGACCTGCTTAACAGCTAATAACTTTTAGCATAGTTCTGCATTCAATTATTCAGAAATAAAGCATACTTAAAACATACTTCGAACATACTTGAAGACAATGCACATACGGAATCCGATCAATTGTATAGAAAACCACTTTATATCTCAACCAAGCACTGTGATTGGTTGGTGCAGCCTAGTTAAGGAATTCTCTCTTGTTTCGATTACCACGCCGGCGAAGCATGGAACTGCGGTTTTGTTTTCAACTTAAAGGCTTTCAACCCACAACCTTTTTGTTAAGATGTCGCCGAAGTAAACGATTTATAAATCGGCTTTTAATTAGTTAATTGAAAACAATTACTGTACATAAATCGACGAAAAAGCTTTCCTTGCCTATCAAAAAAACTACATTCTTATAATGAATACGATGTTTTAATACAGTTATTTCACTTAGTATCGTTGTAGCCAACTGAGCGCTGAGCGCCTCGTTGGCTTTGAACCGTAGGTGCGACTTTATTGGGTGGAATATATTTGGAATGCGCGTGAAATTTAGGTCGTCAAAACGAATGTCCAGGATCTATTCTGGGGCTTCAAACTATACTTTTGCATTCATAGAGCAGTTTCAGTTGAGTGTGAAAAGTAATTACACAATTGCTTTGGTTTTTCATTGCTACGCTTTGTGATTGGCTAAAAAATCTCGCGCCACTTTCTCGACCAATCAGAAGTAAAACCAAAACCAATCGTGACTTGCTTGCACGCGTTTTTCCGCGCTTGGCGCCGCCGACATGTAATTGCTTCGAGCTCTGATTGGTTCATTGGATTGTTTACGACTGCTGTGGTTGGTAAGAGTACTTTCTTTGGTTTTGGTGTTACCAAACTCAAATGAAAACTGCTCTAATACACAACTTTTACATCCAATCGTTGATTCAAACAAACTTCTCAAATGCGTTAATAATTCATCAAGTCTGGACAAAGAAAATCATTTCCGTATTTAATGACTAGTTCGAGAAGTTATATCAAGCACTCGAAAGAGTGTTTCATCAGGTATCCAAACACCTCGAGGTGGGTCAAAAATAAAAACTCGGCTGTGCCACGTTTGTTTTTCAAAGCACTTCACGGTGTTTGATATATCCTGGTGGAACACTCTTCCTCGTTTTTGATGTATTAGTTATTAAACAAACTTATTGATCGAGTTCATGGATGATTTCTAAAACAAAGACAACGGAGCCACGCGCCGTGATTCATTTGGATATCTGATCAAATGCTGCGTGATTTTTTTTATAATTTCTACTGACACATGAGCGTTATTTGAGTAGCTATGTCAATCACACTGCTGTTATGATTAGTTCGAGAAGCTATATGAAACACTTGAAAGAGTGTTTAATCAGGTATCCAAACACCTCGAAGTGAGTTAAAAAAAAAACTCGGCTGGGCCTCGATTTTTTCAACGCACTTCTTGGTGTTTTGATATCCTGACGAAACACTCTTCCTCGTTTTTAAATAAACTTAGTTATTAAATAAACTTATCAATCTCATTCATGGATAATTCCTAAATCAAATTCATTAATCATTCATGAAAAAAATACAAAGGAAATTAATGTTTAATGAGAGTTTGGAAATCAGATGAAACACTCCTCATTTTTGCATCCTTAATTCCTCCTACTAAAATCATTTTGTTTGAGAAGTAATATCAAACATTCGACACAGTATTTCATCAGATTTCCAAACACCTTGAAGTGGGTTAAAAAAACTCGGCTGCGCCTCGTTTTCAACCCACTTCGCGGTGTTTGGAAATCTGATGAAACACTGTGTCTCATGTTTGATATATTACTTGAAACACTGTGTCTCATGTTTGATATATTACATCAAACAGTGCTTATTTTTAAGTCTTCATAACTTCGCCTGACAAATGACCTTTATTCGAGTAGCTATGTACGTCAATTACACTGCTATAATACGCAAATATTTTAAGATTTAAAAAGCATTTACAATAATTAGGATAAAATGCTTTATTTAAAAACAATACAATTTCAGCATAGCTGGTTGGGTCATGTATAGTACTCCACTTAATACATGTATTAGCAATTTAAAGTGACTCAGTGTAATTATGATATTTTGCGTGCTAGCAATTGCGTTCATATGTTAGACACCCAGTAATTTAACGTTTCACATATGTATTTTTTAAATTTTTTTAAAATTTTTCTGTTGTTTGTGTTGGTTTTGTATTAAAATAAAGTGTTTGAACAAAAATATAAAAGCAATTTGGATCCCTTATTATTACATAGATTTGCCGCGTGTTCCATTTACTTGAATTTACTAGGAACGCATGGAAACTTAGTCAAAAATGGCTATGTGTAAGGCTTGGGAATATATTTCTTAGTATTGTTAAAAATAATTAACACTCTGCATTATTTCTAACCCCAATCCCGAAGCCGCCATCTTGAATTCAACAGCCATATCACGTGGACGGGTGTCAACCAATCAGACGTTCATTCGCCAGTGAACTTCTATATACGTGCATAAATTTGCATGCACAAATATGAACTCCCCCCTCCCCCCTCCCTCCCCCTCGCCCCTCCAAAAGGCGGAAGGCAATACGCAACGAGTAATGACGACAGCAGTAGTCACCGTGCAGCCTTGCTTAGCATGCATCTTAACTTATAAAAGGTTCAGGGAATCCGGCTCCAGGACTTGAAACTCAACAGTCCGTCGCATTTTAAAACCGTACTTGACCAACGCGCTTTCGCACAGTTTACGCAATCCGGCAATATATTGTTTGTCTCGGCATAACGTTACAAAGCCCCAATATCCAATTCTACGAAAACAGGAAGTTCTTGGTAAATATTTAATTTCGCTTTGAAAAAGAGTCACACTTGCTGTAGCTTTCAAATTATTTTATGATAATTCACGCCGGTATCGATTAAACTGAATTTTAACTTGATCAGCTTCTAACTGGTTCGACAAGCTAATCAAGTGACGGGAAGACGTTTGTGTATATCAGGTGCTATTAATTCTTGATTTAGTTCTATCTTTTATCCTGCTTTGTTAATCACCGTGCTTTCGCTGAATTCGCGCAGTATATTGTTTGTCTCGGTATAACGTTACAAAAACTCAATATCCAATTCTAAGAAAATGAGGAAGTTAGGGCCTGGTCGCACTACAGTCAAAAACAAAAATCCGCCCGTGCAAAAATCGAGGAAAACAAAAGAAATCACTCCGGTGGGACACGCTTTTTGTAGAATGTTTTTGTTTTTGTGTCATTTTGCACGGGCTAATTTTTGTTTTTGACTGTAGTGCGACTAGGCCCTTATTGGCGAATGTCAATTTCACTTTCAAAAGAGTCATGCTTGGAGTAGGTTCGAAATACTTTAATGATATTTCATGCTGATATCGATTAACTAGGTAGTAAACTTGTTAAGAGTGACAAAAATCAAAATCAACAAAAACTGATCCTGTAAAATATTAAAAACACAAATGGTACCATGCAAAAGTACTGCTGAAGAGGTCACACCATAGCATTTCGTCGGCAGACTCAAAAGTTAGAACAACAGTGCATGTCATATTTACAATAATAGAAGCTAAAAGGTTCTATTATTGCTTCAACCAGCTGATCACGTGACGGGAAGACGTTAGAGTGTTGACTCAGTATTCTTGATTTAATTTATCTTTTATCCTGGTCGAAAACGATTGTACTGAGCCGAGAGATGGGAAAGGAAGTCAAACATGTCACAGTGACACAGAAGTCTCATAATCTATTGCCAAATGATTGTCCATACAAGACAGCTAAAGACAAGAAGAAAGTGAGAATGGTTCGAGTTTGCATTACGTACTACACTGACTCCACAAAGACAAGCACTGACGTAGTTTTTATGGATTGCTGTGCTGAGCATCAAGATCGGGCTGAAGAATCCCTCCGCAATGATCTGGTCGACTAGCCACACATTCCTCGATGATATAACTACAGGCTGTTTTCACTCAGAAGGGATTTATATCGATGAATTATCAAACACTGATTAAATGAACTGTAGGTGAAATGTAACCACAAAGAATACTCATTAAATTGAGATTTAGAGACACTATAAGCAAATATGGGCAAGACAACTGAGAAAGTCACACAAGCTTGTTTCTTAGAGAAGAAGGCACCACGATATAAACTAGCACGTTTTATTCAGCATTTGCAGGTGAAGTCGTTGGGAAATCAGTACTTTGAGAGACATCACCGATCGATACAGCTATTCCATGACGTCATCTCGGGAACATTTCGGGTTACAGTGCTCTCTTTAATTTCAACAGATACTCAAGATCAATGGAACAGACAGTTTCGGTACGAATTCCACCCGAATATATAAAAAAAAAACACTTTCCATTTTACGGGATTTTACTGAAAACGACTGACAATCTACTAAATTTACCAAGAAATCCAACATTTTTGAAATCGAAAATGTCAGTTCTATTCGATATCGTCTTCAAAATTTCCGAGTTTTCGGTTAAAAGAATCGAATTTGCATGTTGTTTTGTTTTTGCAGTTCATTCCTTTTCGTATAGAAATACACGTAGAGTAAATATCGCTCATGATTAAGCCTGGCGGAATAGAATATGACTAAAACACAAACTGCTTTTTGTTAGAAAGACAACGCTTTGAACTTGTAAACATTTATTTTCTTTGGGAGTTAAAACTCGTAAAAGTGCCAAAAATCAAAATTTAAGAAAATTTCCAAATTTCATTTTGTAAAATATTGAAAAACAAATAGCACCATACAAAAGTATAGCCTGCGAATACAGCCGCCTCTCATCGCTCCTGGCCGCAAGAGGCGTTCGCGCGACGCCCCTAGCGGCTGGGAGCGATGAGAGGCGGCTGTATTCGCAGGCTAACAAAAGTACTGACGAAGAGGTTTCATATGAATGGTCACACCATAGGATTTAGTCCACAGATTTGAATGTTAGAACTTGTCTCCATAATTGACTCTTGGAGTGAAAGCGGTTAAATAAAATTGACCAATAAACTATAGTCGTGTCATTTTGCATGCAGTTATCATGTTGAAAGATACCCCATATTTTTTTCTACCAAGCCTAGGTTTTACCCGACTTACTGATAAACCCGTCATCAGGCTCTATTTTTGTTCAGGGTCAGGAGACAACTGGGGCGGATCCAGGAATTTTTAGAAAAAAGGGGACGTAAAAATTTGTATGAGAGACAATGGGCACGCCTCTTTCTAGAGGAGTCGTTTTTGGGGCGAGAGGTGAATAGTAACTAGTGTCCCGAGTCAGGCTCCATTTATATGGGGAAGAGTTGTCCCGGGTACCCGGCACAACATTCCCCCACCCCGAGACAACTTTACCAAGCGTTTAAATGAACGTTTGGCGACTCCAGTATACACGCGGCTTTAGAGACGAGATTTAGCCGTCTCATCCCAGGTAGGTGGGCCAAAGTGTTTAAATGATCGATATATGGTAAAAATCTCGCCTGCCAGGGTTACACTACCTGCCGAGACGACACAACCCCCCCCCCCCCCCCCCCCCTTTCCGAGTTATATATTACATTGTAGTTTTTAATTTGTTACTACTTTTATTATTCTTCAATAGTTTCAATAATGTAATGTCTTTTTAGACTGTATGTTAGGTTCTTTTGAATATCGTCAAACACTGTAACATAACTACTAAAAAAATTGCCGCTTGTTAGTTCATTCACAGATGGTCCCATCACATTTCTTATTCTTTCAGACCTATACCCGTCTGAATATAAGTTTTTCTATTTCCTAAATAGTATTTCTCTGATTTCCTTTGTGTTGCATAATAACGATTGATAAAGCCCTATATAAGCATCTAATTAGATGGTTTAACAGATAATACGAGCGGATATCTTACGAGTTGCGGAGTATTGTTTCGAGCCCCGCAAGGGCGAGAAAAAAAATGCGAGCAATTAACTATTATGCACGAAAGCGCGCGTGATATCGCGTAATTCTTAGCCGACGAGGCCGCAGGCCGAGTCGGCTAAAATTAGGCGATATCACGCAAGCTTGAGCGCAATAATAGTTTTATAATTCAACACATTGATAACAAAGCACAATTTGAAGAAAAAATATCGAGACCCGTCCGTCATTTTTGCATTCTCTTGTCAAAATGCGAAATTTACCGCCATCGTTGGATATACGTCATGTAGACATAGCGTATATCGATAACTTTTTGACCATATTTGGGCAGTGTATCAATGTGTTGAATTATAATGAGTATTATCTGTTAAACCATCGAATACTAAATGGATTTATCATTCGCCTGAAATTATTTTATTTTTAATAGCTTCTGTCTTTGAACCGGGACACTAAGGTGTAGTACAGCAATCTACTATCTAATGCGCTCGTATATGTTGTGGTTCAATTTTATCCTTGGTTCAAATTTTATTTTCCTTTGTTTTTGGCTATGGTAATGTATGATAATGAGTTTTAAACAAAGGAAAATAAAATTTGAACCAAGGATAAAATTGAACCACAACATACATTTCGCGTGTTCTCTTTCCTTTATAAGATTTTGTACATGTTCTTCTCGATTCTTTTCACCAGCAAGAATTTATGTCTGGTGTTTACCCATAAACTTTAATTTTATATCATTTCTACAAAAGTATACAAAAGCTGACCAGTTATTGTTTTCCCACTATTTAAATTATGTTCTCTTCCTCCAGAATGTGAAAAAGCTAGCTTTTTCTTAAACCCTTTGGGAAAATAGTGTATACAAAAAATAGTGTTTCTAAAGATGGTGTATGCATTGCTGCTTTTAGCCAATGAAAGTGTGAATTGTCTGTTGCACATTTCTAATTTAAATTTATAGTAGACAGCTAGCTACAGTCCCCTTTCAGTTAATCGAGCGGAAGAACTAATCAACCTCGTTCCCTACAACCCGTCCTCCTCTCTGCGGAAATTAACGATTATCGTTAATTCTCAAATTGCTCTGGATTTACGATTATAGTTAATTTAGAACACTGACAGTCTGAAAGGAATTCTGGGAAGTTAGCATTTTTGTTGAAAAAGAACAATCCTTAGTGTTCGGACAGGACTCGAACCTACGACCCTTCGCTGACCAACATGATATCCTCTCTTCTAACCACTAGACCACCACGCTGCTGGTTAAGCAAACCTCGATTTTTTAACATAATAAAATTCATGCGCTTATTCTACACCCTGTAGTAAGCCTATAAAATCACTCGCTTGAAAATAATTTTAGAAAGTAAATGGAAAAGCTTGATCACCAAACCTCAACAAAAAGCTAACCATTTGAAATCAGCGCTTAAGCCTAATCACTGTAGATCAATGATATTCTATACAAGACTCAAATAAATATCTTTCCCATCGCCTTGTTGTTCGGTGGTCTAGTGGTAAGAAGACGTTCCTGGTAGCGGTAGTTCCGGGTTCGAATTCAGTCCAAATAACATGGTTTTTTTTTTTTATTTCTTCTTTTCTGAAATGTCCTGGGAAACAGTGTTCTAAATTAACTATAATCGTAAATTCAGAGCAATTTGAGAATTAACGATAATCGTTAATTTCAGAGAGGAGATCATGTTGTTCCCTAAGTCTCTCTTGGAAGAAGAGAGACCCTGGGAACGAGGTTGCAAACTAATTACGAAAACAAGCTCGGCGAGACTGGGGCGAGCGAACGAGTGATTTCCTCGCCCGCTCGACAATTTAAAAAGGGCCTGCCTGCAATATAAACAAAGTTGAGTACGTTTGGGAATGTGTTGTATGTACTTGTCCTAACTTTCTTAATTACAGTGAGAGTTGCAGCATAAACCGAAACAGCGACCCTATAACCGGACGCTATAATATTATATATTCTTCACACAAAATATTATTTCGATAAAGTATCTCTAACTATATAATATATAAGACAATTAGATCCTATTTCCTATTTCAGTGAATATTATGGTTGGTGGGTGCATGATATTCATATGGGCCGGACATTTGCCAGGTATATTGTACTTCCATTACAGAGAGGCGCCTGATGAAATCCCTGCAAATGAAAACGGGTACAAAATCTCGCAAGAAACGTTTTTGCATCAGGACCCGGTTCCTGGAAGGCCGATTAAATTATCCCTCGATTAGCAGTTAATCCACGATTAAATTTCTTATTCCTAGAATAACTAATCGAGGGATAAAAAGGCGTTCCTGAAAACGGATTTAACCCTCGATTAGCTGGGGATTAACTATCCCCCGATTAAACTCAGAATAAACCGGTTTGACCAGTTATTCACATGCAGGAGCGCGCGAAAATGACAATGCGCGGGAAAAAGGCCATCTTACACGAAGCTTGCAGGCTCTTGTTTTCCATTCTGACTCAAATGGCGACTCAAATAGTCTCGTCACAAATTCTACAAATCAAATCTTGATATTGGTTGTTTTAGTCGAAGAAAAGAAACGTAATCTCTTTGATTTTGGTTAAAGGAAACGAATGAAATCAATAATTCAGTTCAAAGCGATGTTGACTCGGTGAAGGAAAATTAAAACTGATAAAGCTGTAAACTGAATCGGTGAGTTCATTCGATTATTTCAATTAAGCTTATCAAATTTAAGCTTAATAGCTAGAATTGTTAGCCATGTAACCTTATGATTAAATCTGAATAATAAAGCAGTGATTTCAGAGAAAGAGCTTTCATAGTTTTATACACGCTAAAAAATCGAAACTTGTCTTTCATCTTCTATTTGACATCAATTTACTTATTTTTGCGATCTTTTCCCACCCTTTTCTACTGCAAGTGCTGCAAAAATAATTATTTAATTCAAGAATTCTTGGATAGAATCCCCAAACCGGTAAAACGATATGTAAATAATTTATATGACATTTTAAAATTTACGCTTTTGCGAGCGCTAAAGGCTGGTTTTCACTAGCGCATAAGCATAAGCCAACACACGCAGACTCAGTAACATGTTGATCATTAGTTCCAATTGTTTGAACAAAACAGAACAATAGGCACTAATGATCAACACGTTACTGAGTCTGCGTATGTTGGCTTGTGCTTATGCTTATGCGCTAGTGAAAACCAGCCTAAAAAGAGTAAGCTTATTTCATGGCGTGTTTTTTTTTCTTCTTGCTTTTCAAAAATATAACTGAAAGCTAAGCTTCATATATTCTGCTTCGTGAAAGCCCTGCTAAATACAAACACTACATCTCTTAAATCTTCCCATTCAAAAAAGTTAGTAAGATTGCTGTAAGCTTAGCAAGAGCTTATCGTTTTGAGTATAAATTGCCGAGACTGCAAGATTTGCGTGTTTGCGGGTGTTTGTTCGCCTTGGCTCGATCACCTTTCACTGCAAATTACATTTTTCTGCCTAAAACTCGGTTTATTCTCTCCGGAATCTGTAAGGACAGAACGTTCATCTATCATTAAAGTCGCCAATAGGAACTATTTCTAGTATAAGTTGCTTTCTATATTTCCTGGACCAACTTAACGAACAGTTTTCTCCGCCATTTTGTTTGTTTTGACAAAATTTATTCGCCGATTAGTGAGTTAATCGACCTCGCTAGGTGGATTAAATTTAACCCTTATTTTATCCCTTGGTTAGCGCTAATCGTGCTTTCAGGAACATAATTTAAACGAAGGATAAATTTTATCCCTCGATTAGGCTGATTTAATCGTGGGTTAGCGCTAATCGGCTTTTCAGGAACCGGGTCCAGGTCTCACCACAGCGTTACCATCCCCTGTTTGTGTGGTGTCCTGTGCATCTGTAACGGCCATGTCGGTTTAAAAAACTAGCCTTACCAAAGGCGAAATTTAGGGCTCTTAAAACTGATGAAAATGAAATATAAACTCTTATAATCACTGGCATGCTAAGTCACAGGCTTACCATCCTCTGTTTGCGTGGTGTCCTATGCATCTGAAATGGCCGTGTCGGTTTATAAAACTAGCCTTACTAAAGGCGAAATTTATGGCTCTTAAAACTGATGAAAATGGAATAAAAATTCTCAAAATGACGGCCATGTTGTTTGACTTAGTTCTTCTATGTATATGTTGGTGCTCAAAAGTACAGATCTCTTTCTTTAATTTTTAACGAGTCGAACCGTTATTTTGAAAATACTGCTTTCACACTATTGCCCACGGCATATTTGCTGCTCTGCCTGTAGCTTTGATGCTCTCAAATATGTCATCTCTACCAATGATTCCACCAAAAATGTACGGCTAAAAAAAAGAAGAGATCAAATTAGTAGATACTAAGGAAAACAACAGATAAAATAACAGTTGAATATTTAAATACTTGAAATGACAAATAAACCTCATTTCTCGCTTTGGAGAATGGAAGATGAAACAGGGGTATGTACTTCAGAGCAGTTTTCATTTGAGTTTGGTAACACCAAAACCAATGTAATTACTCTGACCAATCATAGCGATTGTAAACAATCCAATGAACCAATCAGAGCTCGAAGCAATTACATGCCGGCGGCGCCAAGCGCGGGAAAACAGGTGCGAGCAAGTCACGATTGGTTTTGGTTTTACTTCTGATTGGTCGAGAAAGTGGCTCGAGATTTTTTAGCCAATCACAACGTGTAGCAATGAAAAACCAAAGCAATTGTGCAATTACTTTTCACACTCATTTGAAAACTGCTCTAACAGCAATCGTAAACAATCCAATGAACCAATCAGAATTTGAAGCAATTACATGTTGGCGGCGCCAAGCGCGGGAAAAAGCGTGCGAGCAAGTCACGATTGGTTTTGGTTTTACTTCTGATTGGACGAGAAAGTGGCAAAGCGTAGCAATGCAAAACCAAAGCAATAGCAAAGCGCACAAATGACGTCAGTACTCATGTTTGTCTGAGTTTATAATTTATTCTTGTTTATTCTTGCATTTATGACAATAGAAATTCGTTATTAGGAATCCCCCGAGAGTCACTTTTGGTTTGTTTGTCTGAGTTTTAGTTCTATAAATAGTAATTGTGCGCTTCGCTATTGAGTAATTACTTTCGACAATCAATTAAAAACTGCTCTAAACCAAAGCAATTACTCTGGCCAATCACAACAGGCGTAGACAATTTAATAAACCAATCAGAAATAAAAGCAAATACATGTCGACGGCGCCAAGCGCGGGAAAACGCGTGCAAGCAAGTCTTTTACTTGCGATTGGTCTCGTTTCACACAATGCATATTTATCTCACGCTAAGATGTTTAAAAAAAAAAAAAAAAAAAAACCAGAAACGATTGGTGCCACTTCCTCCAGTCCAGCGAGTAGCTGCATTACGGAGGACCAGAGAGGTGAGATCGGACGTTAGCATATACGAGGGCGCAAATAGCCCATTTCCGAGTTGCCTTTAGCCTCTTTTTCAAACCGAGGTCACGTGCAAAACCATTTATATGGATATAAGTTTTATTTGCAGGTGAATGAAAACTAATATCCATATGAATGGTTTTGCACTTAGTCTTGCTTTGAAAAATGGTCTAAAGGCAACTCGGAATGGGCTTTTGCTGTCGCTTCAGTCCATGTATGATTTCACTCCACCTACCCAGACCAATGACGGCAAAGTCAGATAGGCCATGACATCGAGAACTCCGTGCCCTTCTCTCATCGAACAATATCATGGGTTCTTTTATATCCCGTTCAATTGACAAGGAAGGATGAAGGAGACAAGGCCAACGCCTTAACCGTCACCGCCCAATGACGCGATCATCTGAACTGAGACAAGGTGTTGATCACAGCCAGCATGATCTTACCAGATTTTTAAGACCCTGGTTGGTGGTCCGGCCGGGGTTCGAGCCCGCGACCTCCCGCTCAGCAGACCGGCGCTCTAAAAACTGAGCTAACAAGGTGGCGGTTTTGTCGTTTTAAATCTGTTTACTCTTCAATTCATTTGACTTCAAACTCAGAATGGAAAATAAAAACCGATCTGTGGACTTCGAATGGATTTTGTAGCATTTAGGAGACAATGCCACTCGATTGCTCGATCGCTGTCATCGTTCGCTCACTCAGCTGTAAACGTTTGTTGGTAATTCCCCAGTGCATTGCGTCATCCAGTTGTCTTGTTTTACACAGTGCATATTTATGTCACGCTAAGAAGTTTTCATCGTTTTAAATTGTCATTTAAGTTATTTAACGCAGCTCTTGATGCCGCTAAAAGTCAAGTTTAATATGGATCTGCTCCTCAAGTGTAGAACTCTATAAACCATGAATTTTTGGGCGAAGAATCTTTTGTTTAAAGCGCATCGTATTCACGAGTTGGCTCATACGAGCCTTTGATCAATCTTACTCAAATGTCAACTCTGACGAATCGTTTAAACTGTCTTTACCTTGTCTGCTCCTCGGACATGTACTTCTAACGCCATTCCTGTCCCAGGCATGATTGCAATGGGCTTGGCCTGGGCAACAACAACAAAAACATAAATTACAAACTGACAACTACAAAAAAGATCCAACCCAAAATGTATTACTTAGCTTAACAAGCTCTTTTACGTTTTAAAGTCAATTTGTATTTAGCAGAAGTCAATTTGTATTTGGCAGAAATCAATTTGTATTTAGCAGAATGCCTTTTCTGCGTATCTATGTATGTTATACCATGCAATTTAACAACAGCAAACTCAATTAACTCAACAAATTAAACAAAATTTTAACAATGACGTCAGCTTAAACTGTTGAAAAGTTTCGCCCACAGTCGCGCCAACAGCCAGAAAACACACCGAACGAGTCCAGCACTCGACACACGCAACTTTATTCAAAAGAGAGAGCGAGGTCAGCGAGTGAGTAGTGCACAATCCTGAATCGCTCATATAACGTGACAGAACCTTTTTAGAATCGCAACCTACCAAACTGGTTTAACCCGTGATTTCTCGCCTTAAGAACATTACAGTAAGCTCAAAATAACTTGTGGAAACTTCGATTCCTACACAGTACATGGAAGCGTGAGTAGTCTCTAAAAGTTTCTAGTAAAAACACAGTTCGACAATTTATATGCTTTAGATGAGGACATTTCGCTAAGAGTGTATTTCCCAACATAAACGACTTACGAATTGCATTACTGTTGCATTCAAATTTCACTATATACATGTGGCGTGCACATTTTACCTTACTCAAGCTTGTGATAGTTTCCAATTTAATGACGATATGTTTTCCACTCGACGATCTGACCTTCTCAAAACACAAATAGCTGCAGAGGATGAAAAACAAATACCATTAAACCCCGTTAACCCTTTTAAATGCAATTCAAGAAAAATCCCAAATTACATTTTGCAAACATTGAAAAACAAATGGTACCATGAAAAAGTACTGGCAAAGCGGTTTCATTTGAATGGTCACATCATAAAATTTCGTCGATAGACTCAAAAGTCAGAAGTACATTTCGTCTCCACAATTGATTCTGGGAGGGAAATGGTTATTGCAGACACCGAAGAGAACTGTCCGTAAAAAAAATAAATACGGGGTGTCAGTATTAAACTTGAACGGGACTGTCTGTAAAGCGGGGTTCAACTGTACAAGAAACGAGCATCACAACTCTAACATTTGTTCTCAAAAACTTTTTCCTGGAGAGTAAAGTTCTGCTTATTACCTTTGAGTCAGAAACAAGCGCCCGTGTTTAATGTGGGAGAAGGCTTTCTCTTTATCCATCAAAATACATCTTTTGCCATCTTCCCATCCTAAAAGAAAGAAAACGTAGTAAATAAACTACAATGGCGAACAAAAGTCTCGGAACCAAGTCTAACTTCCGTTATATCTATACGTAAAAGAAGGAAATGCCCTCGACCTCCCCCACCCCCCCCCCCCCCTCCCCAACAACCATCCCCCTCAATGTTGACACCCCATTCTACCCTGAGTTATAGTCGTACGTTTAAAGGTTCCCAAGCCGTTTTGTCCACCATTGTAGATTAAGCATTAGTTGTTGTAGATTTTTCTCTTAGTGGTTTTCGTTGTTGGTTTGTTTTTAATTTTAACAATGCGTGCTTTGAGTCTGTGCATGATGAAATCCTTAAGTGTAACCACTCAAACAAAAGCTCTCGAACGGTACTTTCCTGTGGTGCTGTTTATTATGCTGTACAAGGTGGTTCTAACTTTTAAGTCTGTGGATGAAATCCAAAAGTGTGACCATTTAAACAAAGGCTATCGACCAGTACGTTCCTGTGGTACTGTTTATTATGCTGTACAAGGTGGTTCTAACTTTTGAATCTGTGGGTGAAATCCTAAAGTGTGGCCATTCAAATGTAAGCTATTGAGCAGTATTTTCGTGTGGTACTGTTTATTATGCTGTACAAAATGGTTCTAAATTTTGAATCTGTGGGTGAAATCCTAAAGTGTGACCATACAAGGTGGTTCTAACTTTTAAGTCTGTGGATGAAATCCAAAAGTGTGACCATTTAAACAAAGGCTATCGAGCAGTACGTTCCTGTGGTACTGTTTATTATGCTGTACAAGGTGGTTCTAACTTTTGAATCTGTGTGTGAAATCCTAAAGTGTGACCATTCAAATGAAAGCTTCTGAGCAGAACTTTCCTGTGGTACTGTTTATTATGCTGTACAAGGTGGTTCTAACTTTTGAATCTGTGGGTGAAATCCTAAAGTGTGACCATTCAAATGAAAGCTACTGAGCAGAGCTTTCCTGTGGTACTGTTTTTTTATGCTGTACAAGGTGGTTCTAACTTTTGAATCTGTGGGTGAAATCCTAAAGTGTGGCCATTCAAATGTAAGCTATTGAGCAGTATTTTCGTGTGGTACTGTTTATTATGCTGTACAAGGTGGTTCTAACTTTTGAATCTGCGGGTGAAATCCTAAAGTGTGACCATTCAAATGAAAGCTACTGAGCAGAGCTTTCCTGTGGTACTGTTTATTATGCTGTACAAGGTGGTTCTAACTTTTGAATCTGTGGGTGAAATCCTAAAGTGTGGCCTTTCAAATGTAAGCTATTGAGCAGTATTTTCGTGAGGTACTGTTTATTATGCTGTACAAAATGGTTCTAAATTTTGAATCTGTGGGTGAAATCCTAAAGTGTGACCATTCAAATGAAAGCTACTGAGCAGTACTTTCCTGTGGTACTGTTTATTATGCTGTACAAGGTGGTTCTAACTTTTGAATCTGTGGGTGAAATCCTAAAGTGTGACCATTCAAATGTAAGCTATTGAGCAGTATTTTCGTGTGGTACTGTTTATTATGCTGTACAAGATGGTTCTAACTTTTGAGTCTGTGGGTCAAATCTTACAGTGTGACCATTCAAATGAAAGCTACTAAGCAGTACTTTCCTGTGATACTGTTTATTATGCTGTACAAGGTGGTTCTAACTATGAAGTCTGTCAATGAAATCCTAAAGTGCGAAGAATCACACAAAAGCTGTTCAATAGCATCATACGTCATGCTGTTTACTTTCAATGTCTCCAAACTGGATGACAAATGGTATCATATTTGTTCCATAATAACAAGAAAATCAACGATGGGACTTATAACAATTAAAAGCTTGTCAAACCATCACAAAAATGCTGCGCTTTTACCTGGTAAAGGCGTTTCACTTGAAGGTAACTTGAATTTCTCTGAGAAATGGTTTGAGGAGGGACCTGGAGACTGCTCTGTTGGATTGTTGTTGCTAGGCAACGGCAAAGAACTCGCTGAAGACGTAAGTGCAAAAGCCTAAAAAAACATATTAAGGACGTGAGGTTGTTTCTCATCTTATAGCCGATTTTACTGCAGTGTGTAGACCTGGGCATTTCAAACAAGATTCGTTGGCTATGAATCGCCCGTCATGGGCCGCTCGTGATCAGACAATTGTAAAGGAAGTTCACACATAAACTGAGTTCACGGAGTTCACTTTAATTTCTCTCAGTGAGAAATGGTTTGAAGAGAGACCTGGAAACGACTCTGTCGGATTGTTGTTGCTAGGCAACGGCAAAGAACTTACTGACGAGTGTGAAATATCAAAAAGTCCATAAAGATCTCAGTGCAGCGTGCAGAATCGTTTTTTTTTTCTTTTCAAACATGATCCACCAGCTATGATTCGCCTGCCATTATTCGCCAGTCGTGATTCGCCCGCCATGATTGATTTGCCCATTGTCGGAAGTGGTGAAGAAAACTCACAGATCTTGTTCCTTGTGGATTTTTTTATTTCAGGAAGTGAGTAGTGAGCTTAATTTATGGGCGAATTTCTTCAGCATTCTCGTATCTTGGGCGTATCACGACGGGCGAATCATGACGGACGAATCACAGCCAGCGGATGATGTTTGAAAAACGCGACTCTGCACACGGCAGCTAAATGGGCCTTGAACACGCGGCGGCCATGTTGACTCCGAGGAGAATAAAATGCTTTGTTTCTCCCGCTTAACGTCGTTTTTAACTTTTTCACTGCGAGGCTTAGCGGGGTAAATCTTTTGTTTTTATACAAAATGGCGGGGCGTGATTAAGGCCTATTGGCTGAAATGTAACAAGTGTTTTAATTTCAATCTCAAACTCGTTAACAATTAATCAAGCTCGAACAAAGAAAGTCATAAGCGTTTTCGTTTTCTCTCTATTTAATGATACTTTAGCCGTTTTTATGCTACAGACGTTAATATCGTCTGAGACGTTAAATTCGTCTCGAGATGACTTTAACGTCTAGTATAAAAACGGAAAATAAGCCAGACGGATTTAACGTCTGACGACTTTAACGTCTTCTTTTAAGTGCGTCGTTCAGACGCACTTAACAGACGACTTTAACGTCTTAGACGTTAAATACGTCTAGTATAAAAACGGGACGGCCTAAAAGAGGACGGATTTAGCCCTATTTGTATATTCGTGCTCTTAAAATTTATTTGGGGACGACTTTAGTCGTATCCAGTCACTTCCGAGAATAGTTTTCTTTAGAAAATCTTGTGTTTTTCCCTGTGACCATCTACTTTAAAGCGTCCCGTTTTTATACCAGACGCATTTAACGTCTGAGACGTTAATTGCGTCTGGACGACTTTAACGTCTCAAGCATAAAAACGGCCTTTGAGAAGCTTTGTCAATCAATCACTCGAAAATGTGTTTCATCAGGTATCCAAACACATCGAAGTTGGTTTAAAAAATCTCGGCTGTACCTCGTTTTTTTTTCAACTCACTTCTCGGTGTTTGGATATCCTGGTGAGACACTCTTGCTGTGTTTTCATGCTAGTTTTCGATTTGCCGTCCGTACGATGAGAATTGCTTTCAAATTCGCAATATTAATACTCAGGTTAGCAGTGTTTTGACTGAGCTGTACCTCTGGGTTTGATTCTGGTTCACTAGGCCTTGCAGCAAGTTCTGCATCTGTGGGCAGTTCTCTCCATAGCTTTGCTGTACTATCATAACGCCTCTTGACCTGTTTGACAAATGTAAAATATTTATGATGAGCCTGATAATCCTGATGCTAATTTGATTGCGGCGACTTTAACTTTGTTGGTCACATCATAGTTCCCAGGGAGAAGTCCAAGTTGTAAGGACTAATAAACTATTGTGTCGTGTTGTGTTTTGTGTCGTGTCGCGTCGCGTCGCGTCGTGTTGGGTTGTGTTGTATCGCGGCGCGTCGTATCGGGATGTGTTGTATTGCGTCGAGTCGTGTCGTGTCGTGTCGTGTCGTGTCGTGTCGTGTCGTGTCGTGTCGTGTCGTGTCGTGTTGTGCTGGGATGGGTTGTGTTGTATCGTGTCGCCGCCGGCGTCGTGTCGTGTTGTGTTGGGTTGTGTTATGTTGTGTTGTGTTGTGTTCCGAAGTGTTGTGTTGTAAGGGCCTGTTTCTCGGAGAAAAAAAAGTCCAAGTTGGAAGAACTAATAAACTATTGTGTCATGTCGCGTTGTGTTGTGTTTTGTTGTGTCGCGTCGCGTCGCGTCGGGTTGGGTTGGGTTGTGTTGTATCGCGGCCGTCGTGTCGTGTCGTGTCGTGTCGGGATGTGCTGTATCGCGTCGAGTCGTGTCGTGTCGTGTCGTGTCGTGTCGGGATGTGCTGTATCGTGTCGAGTCGTGTCGTGTCGGGTTGTGTTGTGTTGTATCGTGTCGCGTCGCGTCGTGCTGGGTTGTGTTGTGTTGTATCGTGTCGTGTTGGGTTGTGTTATGTTATTGTGTTGTGTTATAATGGCCCGTTTCTCGAGGAAAAAAATTTCCAGGGGAAAGTCCAAGTTGAAAGAACTAATAAACTATTGTGTCGTGTCGCGTTGTGTTGTGTTGTGTTTTGTTGTATCACGGCGCGTCTTGTCGTGTCGGGATGTGTTGTATCGCGTCGAGTCGTGTCGTGTTGCGTCGTGTCGTGTTGTGCTGGGTTGTGTTGTATCGTGTCGCGTCGTGTCGTGTCGTGTTGGGTTGTGTTCCGATGTGTTGTGATGTTAGGGCTTGTTTCTCGGAGAGAAAAAAAAACTTATTTCCCAGGGGAAAGTCCAAGTTGGAAGAACTAATAAACTATTGTGTTGTGTCGTGTTGTGTGGTAAGGGCCCATTTCTCAAACAAAAAAACAAACAAACAACAACAACAGCGGACAGCGGACAGAAGACAAAATTAAAGCAAATATCCTAATTTTGACAAAGATGCAAAATGCTGAGAAACAAACAGTAACATTGAAAAGCACTGCTCGATAGCTTTCATTTGAATGGTCACACTTTCCTGTTGTTGTTGTTGACACTGTCCTTGTAATTACTGCTGAACATTAAAAGAAAAACAATCGAGTTACCTTTGGAAACCGATGATGAATAGGATTGACAATAAAGAACTTCACGCCCCCAAAAAGTCCTGTTGGATCAAAGAAAAGAATAAACGTATACACTTAACCAAATCTCTGTAGAGCGTTTGCACGTGTGACGTCACGGCGGCTATATTGTTTTTTCCAAAACAATGAAATGGCAGCCATATTGGTGTCCTAACTGAATCCTATGGGACTTTAACTCTATTGTTATTCAAACATTTTCTATAGCCCATTTCGAAAAAAAATACCATAATAACCTTTTATGTGCAGGCTCAGCCTCACCGGGGTGAAATTATTCAAGTATCCTTTGTTAGAATGGCACAATGGAATTCAGAGTACATGTAGGAACGCGAAGACGTGGCATTGTGTGTTCGTATACAAAATTACTGTGCACCGTATGTAAATTGCCAAGAAGTTGAAACATAGCACGTGCAGTTCGTGCTGAAAACAAAAGAAATTGTAAAAATCAGGCTTACATCAAGCACCACCCAAACCTGCACTTTAAAGAGTATTATGGTATTTTTCGAAGTGGCCTATTGATTTAGCACTTCAACATGGTCGCCGGTCACGTGAGTGAAAACACCAATACCGGAAATATCAAACCGAGGAAGAGTGTTTCATCAGAATTTACTAACATCGAGTAGTGGGTTGAAAAAAACGAGACGCAGCCGAGCTTTTTCAACCAACTTCGAGGTGTTTGGATAGTTGATGAAACTCTCAATCCAGTGTTTGATGTAGCTTCTCATACTGATCATCAAATACCGAGAAAACGAAGAAATAAAATCGCCAAAATCTATGCTAATTAAGATCGGGTTTCCAAACCGCCATTACGCTTACAATTGTTTTTGTAAAAACTTGATCAGTTTGATAATAAAAATAACCAAAACGAAAGGCAGCAACATTAGCTTGAAATATTCAAATTATAAAACAGCCGACTCAGGGTTTAATCTAGGGGGTTTGAGGGGTGGAAGCTCCTCCCCCCCCCCCCCCCCCCCAAAAAAAAAAAGCCCTGCTGTGTTATCATTACTTTATATAGAGCGTTTTCACTCACGTGACCTTCAGTCCCGTGGGACTCAAATGACAAAGACCATGGCAGCCATGTTGGTGTTCCTAACAAAAGAAGTTAATTAAAATTCTTTTGTACGGGAACACCAATATGGCGGCTATGACGTCAAGTGAAAACGCTCTATAAGTATACAGCTATTTCAATTAACGTTGTCGGATGAAAGCGCAAAGCCAAGACCGCAAGGCAGTATGGGTAGTTGTAAATAACCATACTAGATTCCGGTTGTCAGTGCGGGCGCGACGGAAAATGGGCGACAGTACTAAAGACGTTTGCATCATTTTTTTAAAGGAGAAAACAAAAACCGATACGAATCATCTTGCCCTCGAAGCGTTCCTTTATTTGACTATGTGGGAAGATAATTAAGCAGCCACGACGGCGGAGGCAGCGAGAACTGCAAAAACAATAGGTTTAATTAGCTAAAACAATGCCTCTGCACGTGCGTTTTACATTTTTGGTACCTTTCTTTGCCGTTCACTGCCAAACAACAACGTCAAATGATCAAATTTCCATTTGAACTTGAAAGCCGTCCTTACAAATTTAGCTCCCGGACAATCCCGTCACGTTAGACAAACTAAACAAATAGGAAGAACTGCAAAGTAGTTTCTATGGAAAGAATCCTTGGTACTGTTATCGTAGTTGCTTTAGCTCCCTATTGTTGATTATGGTGAATTTATTCATAAAAATCCTATACTACCTTGCGGTCTTGGCTTGTAGGCTTAAAGCTTTCATCCGACAACGTTAATTGAAATAGCTGTATAAATCAAAAAAATCATCCAGATCAATGGACATGAAGCAAGCATTCCCTGTCTGAAAATGCACTAGATTGCATCTCAGCACCCATTGATTTCAAAAATGTTCCGGGGGGGGGGGGGGGGGGGGGGGCGCCCTCCCTAGATCCCCTACGAAACTAATGGAAACGTCGGCCACTGGGAATTTCAACCCCCACGTGAAAAATCCGAGAAAGAAGCCTGGCTGTTGCATATTACCTATAAGCATGAATAGAGTTGGTCCTCTGAGAAGCAAAGATGCCAGCAGTGCCAAACACAGAGCAGTGAAAAGTTTCCTTGTCGCTTCATGGTGTTGCCACATTAGTAAACTGAAATAACAATATATATAACAATATTAATAAATTATATATATATAACAATATATATATATATATATATATATATATATATATATATATATATATATATAACAAAGAGGTCACGTCATACGGTATACAAGTACAGTCGAACCCTGTTAACACGGACCCCGAAGGGACCACGGAAACTGCCCGTATTAACGGGGTGTCCGTATTAAGCGGGTTAGCACGGATGACGTAATTTAAGTGTATTTTCTTTAGGAAAAATACAGTAAATTACTGCATCTAACACCACTTAACACTAGTACGACGTTTGTAATTTTCTTTCAACCAAACTGATAGTGATGTGTAGCTGACTGAATTTGCGCATTTGAGAACATTTTTATCGCTTAGAATTAGCCAAATTGTCCGTATTAAGGAGGTTAACTTTCCATGAGATTGTTTTAATCTGGACGGGAACAACTGTCCGTTGTCCGTATTAAGCGGGTAAATTTTTTGGCCCGTTTACACAGGCGATTTTTTGTGCAATTTTTGTCGCACTTGCGATGCAATTTTTGTCGCGTGCAAGTTGCATCTTCAAATCGCATGTGTAAACATGCGGCGATTTCAGTGCCATTTGGGCGCGATTTGTCGCGCGATGTCGCAGAGGTTTCGAACATGTTCGAAAGCTGATGCAACTTGGTGGCGATTTTTGGGAAATCGCAGCCAATATCGCACCCGAATCGCACTGAAAACAAAAGTTGCATTGGAGAGTGCGACAAAAATCGCATGTGTAAACGGGCCTTTAGAAAAATTGTATGGACGTTCGGCTGGGACCAAGACAACTGTCCGTAGTAATGGGGTGTCCGTAATAATGGGGTGTCTGTAACAATTGGGTGTCCGTAATAATGGGGTGTCCGTAATAACGGGGTATCCGTAATAATGGGGTGTCTGTCATAATGAGGTGTCTGTAATAATAGGGTGTCCGTAATAATGGGGTGTCCGTAATAATGGGGTGTCCGTAATAATGGGATGTCTGTAATAATTGGGTGTCCGTAATAATGGGGTGTCCATAATAATGGGGTGTCCGTAATAATGGGGCGTGCGTAACAATAGGGTGTCCGTAATAACGGGGTGTCCGTAATAATAGGGTATCCGTAATAATAGGGTGTCCGTAATAATGGGGTGTCCGTATTAAGCGGGTGTCCGTAAAGCGGGTTTCGACAGTATCTATAACAAAATAAATCTAAACTTACTTCTTTACTTTTTCAAGAGAGTCTGCCATTATTCCAAGGGTGTTCTAAAGTAACAAAGAGTAAAGCCCATAATGATTGGTTGCTTAGCTGTTTAGAGTGACGCTGCGCTTTATGATTGGCTAAAAAATATCATGCCACTTTCTCAACCAATCAGAAGTAAAATCCCAAACCAATAAATAAATAACTATATTTAGAGAGGAAAGCCACATCAGCCGCAGCTGGTTTTCATGCAGGTCCTCTATCCAGATCGAATTGGAATTTAGAATGTTGGTTTTTGAGGAGAGGGGAAAACCGGAGTACCCGGAGAAAAACCTCTCGGAGCAAGGAGAGAACCAACAACAAACTCAACCCACATATGACGCCGGGTCCGAGGATCGAACCCGGGCCGCATTGGTGGGAGGCGAGTGCTCTCACCACTACACCACCCCTGACCTGACATGACATGACATGACATGACATGACATGACATGACATGACATGACATGACATGACATGTCATGCTGCAAACGTTTTTCCGCGCTTGGCGCCGGCCACATGTATTTGCTTCAAGTTCTGAATGGAAGTGGGCATCTTTTCTTTTTTCAAAATGATGGGCCGGAATTAGAAACCCCTGATGGTCGCATAAAACATCATGAAATGCCTTCGTTTCTTTTGATCATGAACGCTTTCAGATAGCTCCCCAAAAAAGCACAGTTGCCAATCGCTGAAAAGAACCTGCAGAAACGCCATTTCATCCTGTGTTAAAGCCAGGTTTTCACAAGCGACGCAAGCACAAGCGCAAGCACAGGCGCAACTAGCACAAGCGCCAGCTCAAGCGCAAGGGTTTCTGCGCCCGACCTCCAGTTTAAAGGCAGAGAAGGGACTGGGGACGAAGATGAGAAGTGTGACGTTTTATGTAAAAGAATGACTGGGAACTATACCAAATATCTGTTGAGATCACACAGATCTACCAGCAGAAAATCAACTGCAGTACATATAATAGCAGATACCAAGTACCTACCTGAACTTTTCTTGCCACTTGTAAAACAAGCTGAAATTTGTCGGACCAACTGTGATCTTCTGAAGCAATTGGCTGTTTGTGGGGGTAAAGTGATCTTAATTTGGTCAATCAAGGTTTTTTAAAAAGTACTAACATATGAGTCTTTTTCCCCGTCTGCAGGGGCTAAGTACTGCCCACTAGATGTGAAGTGGGGCAGGTGAAGTGACCTGAGCTAAAATCGGTTTTTCGTGCAACACTTGTCATTAAACAGGGCTGCAAATAATTATTTTTTCTTGAAAGGGCAAATGTCCGACTTGGGCACCATTTTGGTCGGACAAACGAAAAATTTGGTCGGACATCACATTATTTACCATGCATTACAAGCGGGCATACATGACGTATTCAATGCTTAAGGGTTTGCAATGCATTATATGGCGATTTCAAACACGGTCAGCCATTTGCAAGTTTTCTGGACATAATGTCCGACCACGGTTGCGATTTCGTCGGACATTGGCAAATTTTGGTCGGCCATTGTCCGATGACCGACTGTTATTTGCAGCCCTGCATTAAAGGTGCACGGTTACATGAATACGAGGGAATTTCTTTCTCGCAATTTGCAATGCAACGCTGATGAGAGCATGGCGATACACAATGCAAATTACATGTTACATGCGCGCAATATATATCGCAACGTTGCGAAAAGTAGAGAATTGTTCAACTCTTTCTGCAAATTGCAACGCAATTCTTCATTGCGAGGAAAGTTGCAAAGAGGGGTGTTTACACGCGCAATTTCATCCGCAACTTGTCTCCCAAAGACTCTTGCCAGCGTTAAGTTGCAAGTTGTAGGGAAAACAACTTCGCTGTGTAACAGTACCTTAAAACATGGCTTGTGTTAGTGAGTTACAATCACTGGTCAAAAACGATCACAGTGGCTTGGACAAACTGACTAAATGTGGGGGGAAATGGAGGGAAAGAGAGAGGATAGAGGTGACGAGATGGGGGTAAGCGAGAGGCCTTAGTAACAATGGACTGGCGTCCCATACCTCGAAGGTAGTAATGTTCCTAGCCAATTAATTCTGCACAATAAACCATTGCTGTGTTTATTTATTTTTTTTTTGGAAAAAACCTACCTCATCTTTCATTTTGTCTACGAATCCCAGTTGTTTAGCAAAACCTCTGATGATAGAAAAAGAAAAAATAAGAACGTTAGGAAATACTGCTATGATTAATTTCTACGTTGTTCAAGTAAAAAATAATGCTCTCTTTTAAAATATCCATTTGTCAACCAACCTCACTTGACGCTTTGGTCAATCGCTCGTTCTTTTACCCATTTGTTTGTAAAATTACTTAAAATATATCTTAATGTTATTTTAATCATTCATCATTGATTCGTCCGGGGTTCCCTCTGGAAAAAATCTCGCGCCACTTTCTCAACCAATCAGAAGTAAAACCAAAACCAATCGTGACATGCTTGCACACGTTTTCCCGCGCTTGGCGCCGGCGACATGTATTTGCTTCGAGGTCGATTCGAGGTTGAGGTTCGAGGTTGATTGGTTCGTGGGAAGGACTTCCTCTGTTGTGATTGGCCAGAGATTCGTCCGCGGTTCCTTCTTGTTCATTTATGCAGTCAATTGTCCTTTCGTTTATCCGTTCGTTCGTCCCTCCGTAGATATCTCTGTCTTCTCGTTCGTTCTTTTGTCCATCCACCTTTCCGTCTCGGCCCAAAGGGTCGAAATGTTTATCTGGACAGTTTCTTACTTTTTCACTCTAATCTGGGGAGGCAGCGTGGTCGAGTGGTTAGAGCACGAGTTCAAGTCCCGCTCTGACCACTAGCTGAAGTTGTTTCACGGTAGACCTGTGTTCAACTCCTCGGTCACGCTTGTAAAATAGCCAACTGGTCTGCCTCCTACCAGCTGGGATTTTTAAAATGTTATGTTTAATTTGCAAGATTTGTTTCCATGAGTGGCGTGCCTGTGAATTAGCTGGATAGCTAAGTGCTCATCCACTATAAACAACAATTATTTTATGTTATTTATCTGTATGATGTGACCATCGACTGTATTCACAAAAAATAAACTATAAGACTTACTTAGCGTGAAGATAATTCATGAATAACTTCCAAATCGCGACGAAAAGAATTAAAGATAAAAGGTGGCCATTCCAAACAGCATACATGTACACCTGTAAATAGAACAAAATATAAAACATTTTAGTATACAATTATTGCAAAGAAAAAATATGACAAGGAAAAGCTAAGAACATCCAACGGATTGTTTGAGTGAAATGTCCGTTCAAGCTACCACGGAGTGTATCGATCAGGCTGAGCGAATCAGCTATTAGTCCGGGCGAATCGCGTTGGGCG